>WEIT01030407.1:20640-32304 GCA_013389985.1 Dryoscopus gambensis
GCGTCTTTCCCTCTCCCTGGGGGTTTGTGGCCCAGGGAAGTGCAGGCCCAGGGCAGGAGGAGCCTCTCTCCACTCCTTGCACACAAACACTGCTCACATTCCCGACTTCCATTTCCTTAGGGGTGGGAAGTTTGCCCAAATCCCAGCATCCCGCTCCACCTGCAGCTCCTGGCAGCCCTCAGGCTCTTTTGGGATGAGCCTTTAATCCCATTTCCCTGCTCAGTGCCGAGCTGGAATGGGGCAATAGGAGCTGAAAGCCCCAGATTACCCAGAATTTGGGGGGCCTGGAGCTGTGGAGCCCCACAGGTGCTGGAATGTGACTCAATCCCACATTTCCCCCCATTCCTGCTTCACTGTATCCCAGTTCTGGGGTTTCATATGGAAAAGGGATTTGTGTCCATCGATTCTCCACGGCCTTATTGGACAGAGGGTTACACAATCCACAGCCTCATAAAACACAATAAACCCTGGAAAATGCTTCTCCTGCCTTCCAGCCCACGGCACAAATCAGATTTCAGGGATAAGATCCAGCCTGCCTTTATGAGGAGAAAGGGCATTAAACCAGGACTAAGATAGGAATCATACCACCCCGTGTTGGTCCGGGTTTATGCGGAGAAAGAATTGGGATGTGCTCTAAAAGATACTTCAACCATCTCCCCTCCCACTCGGATTCTACAATCCAGGGAAAATCTGGGCTCAGCAGCAGGAGGCTGCCCAAGCACACAGACAGGTGAAGCATCTGCCCACACAAACCTGCTCAGACCTGGCGGCATTCCCAGAGGCTGGAATAAATCCTTTAAAAACTGTCAGTCGAGGCACAAAGGGCAGACAGAGGAAGGAGGAGGAGACGGTAACAAGAAAAATTGGCTTTATTGAAGCTGTCTCTGCTAAAGAGGAAACGACACCTCGAGGGCAGGAGGGCTTCCAAACACAAACTTGTCCTTGAGCAGACTTTCCATGTTCTCCAGCCAGAGCAGCGGGAAAAGCCAGATCAGTGGAATTTTTAGGGCTTAAATATCCAGGGAAGGGCACAAACGTTGTCCCAGAGAAGCTGTGGCTGCCCCTGGATCCCTGGCAGTGCCCAAGGCCAGGCTGGAGCAGCCTGGGACAGTGGGACGTGTTCCCGCCATGCCAGGGATGGGATGGGATAATCCTTAATGCCTCTCCCAACCCCAGCTCTCCTGGGATTCCATGAAGTCCAAACCCACATTTTTCCCTCTCCCTGGGGGTTTGTGGCCCAGGGAAGTGCAGGCCCAGGGCAGGAGGAGCCTCTCTCCACTCCTTGCACACAAACACTGCTCACATTCCCAACTTTCACCTCATGGCAGGGGTGGCACCGGATGGGATTTAAGTTCCCTGGGATTCTGGCACTGACGAAAGCTCCACGTCCAGACCAGACCCCACCAGTCTGACCAGTCCAACTCACATCCTGAATGCACCTTTTACCCAAACCAGCCCAAGCCTGGGTGATTTTTGGGTGTTGCTGTGAGGCCAAAAGTTCCCCACACCCCTCCTCATTTCCCACCTCAAAGAACTGAATTTCCACCCTGAATTCCCACTTCCAGCAAAACCAAACCCACAGTCGAGCCAGAGGCGTTTTCCAAGAGATCTGCAGAGCACAAGAAGAGATTTATTTCAGATAAATCCATTTTCCTTCCCAGCTCTCTAAAATGAGGCTGAGGCAGAGCTTGGATTTGAAATGAATTTTTCTCCACATGCTCTGGAATAGGAGCCTGGGAATAAAAGCAGCAGCAGGACAGGCAGCGCTCACTGCGCTCCCAGGATCTGATTTATTGTGCAGCTTTAGACTTCCATTGCTGGGAAAATACAGAAAAATGCATAAATACAACTTCATATTGCACTGGGCAGCAACAGCCCCAAGCGCGCCGGGAGAGCTGCGGCTCCTTCGGAACTGCACCGCTGGGAGAGGCCCGGAGATGGAGATTTATTCCTGTCACTCCAGAATTTACATCCTGGCAGCAGCAAAGGCAGGGCTGGAGATGCTGTAATGAAGCAGCTTTTTGCCCTGACCGCTTTATTGCTTCAGGAGGGAATAAAAGCACAGAACAGGGTTTGTTTTCGGGATTATAATTCGACTTTTCCTCGCTAAAATACAGATTTCATATCAGTCCATGCACCTAAAAACCATTCCCTTCCTAGAGGGATTTTCCTTTTAATGGTATTCCCAAACACTCCCCTCATGGTTTGCTCGCCCTGTCCTATTTAAATGGTGAGGTGATCCTTGAGCTCTTCAGATCCAACAAATCACCCAGAAACAGCAGAGCCAGCAGTGAAATGTTGCTCAAACTCCTCCTGGCGCTTCTGCTGAACATTCATTTCCCAGATTTTCAGCAATTACCGGCAGCCAAACCCCAATTTAAACCCAAACTCAAGCCTGGTTTGACTCCTCTGAGCACCTTCAAAGCCAGAAATCTCCAGCCCACATCCTGCAGGGATTTTTCCTCCCCGTCCAAACTTCCTCAGCCCTTCCAAAGCACTCAGGGAATATTTAACAACAATTATTTGACACTTAGAACTCAGGGAAGGGATTTTCCCTCAGGGGTGTTCCAGGCCCTCCAGGCAGCCAGGAGAAAGCTGGACCAGGAGAAACCTCAACTGTGGTGGAGAAAACAGGGAAAAGGGAGTTACAAACATCCAGGGACAAGGAATGAAACTCCATGGCATGACAGCAACCAGGGACAAGGAATAGACCTCCATGGCATGAGAGCAACCAGGGACAAGGAATGAAACTCCATGGCATGAGAGCAACCAGGAAAAGGAATAAAACTCCATGGCATGAGAGCAACCAGGGACAAGGAATAAAACTCCACGGCATGACAGCAACCAGGAAAAGGAATAAAACTCCATGGCATGACAGCAACCAGGAAAAGGAATGAAACTCCATGGCATGACAGCAACCAGGGACAAGGAATGAAACTCCATGGCATGAGAGAAACCAGGAAAAGGAATAAAACTCCATGGCATGAGAGCAACCAGGGACAAGGAATGAAACTCCATGGCATGACAGCAACCAGGGACAAGGAGTAAAATTCCATGTCATCCGTGGAATCAAGTGTAAAAATCATCAAGGTTGGAAAAGCCCTCCAAGATGGAGCGCAGCCATTCCCAGCAGTGCCCCACGTCCCCACGGCTGGGAACCCCTGCAGGGCTGGGCTCCCTGCCCTGTGCCAGCCCTTTCTGGGAATGAAACATTCCCAGATGGCAGCAGAAGGCAGCAGAAGGCCGGATCCATGCCCGGAGCTGGGACAGCCTCACAGGCCCCACACCCAGAGCAGATTAATTCATGTGCAGCCCCTTGTGGAGGGGCTCAGACATCCCCACAGCCCCCGGGAGCTGAGGAGGTGCGTTTATTGTGGGATAATAATTCCAGGAGGGAGCAGAGCTGCCTTTTGGACAACATTTGAGCTGGTAAATGATGATGTGGAAGCCTGGCTGGCTGCTGGCAGGAGGGGCTCGGGGCCGCTCGGGCCTGCAGCTGCTGCCTGCTTTCCTGTCATTCCCAAGCTTTGAAGCGGCTCCCTGGCACTGCTCCCATCATCTTTAACCTCTGCAGACACTCCCTGTGCTTCCTGTGGGAGCTGCTGACAGCCAGGACGGGTTTGAACCTTCAGGGAAAGGCAGAAATGCTCTCCCAGAGCAGCGGGGCCGCCCCACGCGTGGGACGCTGATCCCAAACGGAACCCAGCACTCCCCGCTTCATCCACGCCCAAATATTTCATTTTTCCAGGGGATTCAGGAGGACCAGACCCAGCAGGATCCTCAGGGAGGGAACAGGAGGCTGAGTTTTTCAGGATAAACAGCCCCAGAGCTCAGGTGAAGCTGGCACAGCTGGTCCAGGGAAGCTGCCCCATCCCTCATTCCCTTCATGGCCTCAGACACCAGGGAATAAAAACCCAGGATCAGAAGCAGAAAAATGGGAGTGAAATGATTCTGAGCATTAATGCCACCCCTGACATGGGCAGGGGCGCCTCCCACTATCCCAGTGCTCCAGCCTGGCCTGGGACAGTTCCAGGGGCAGCCACAGCTTCTCTGGGAATCTGCCAGGGCCTCCCCTCCCTCGCTGGAAAAACTTCTCCTTCCATTTCAATTTTTTTATCTGTAAAAAGATTCTAGTCTGGAATATTAATTGGATTAATTATCTTTATCTCAGCCTAACAGACATTTCATTACAGAACTGAGGATCCATAACCCTACCAGCATTCCCGGTGTTTTATTTAGGATTTCTTTTAATTCGAGAGAGGGATGGGGGAGTTATTGATCACAGAATCGTGGAATGGTCGGGACATTAAAGCTCAGAATTCCCCAGCTCCTGCCATGGGACACCTCCCACCATCCCAGGGTGCTCCAAGCCCCATCCAGCCTGGCCTTGGGCACTGCCAGGGATCCAGGGGCAGCCACAGCTGCTCTGGGAATTCCAGCCCAGCCAGGAATCCCTTCCCAATATCCCATCCAGCCCTGCCCTCTGGCACTGGGAAGCCATTCCCTGTGTCCTGGCATTCCCAAATCCCTCTCCAGCTCTCCTGGAGCCCCTTCAGGCCCTGCCAGGGGCTCTGAGCTCTCCTTGGATCCTTCCCTTCTCCCATCCCATCCCAGCTGCATCCCGGATCATCCAGCCCATCCCATCCCCGCTGGCTCCCAGCTCTCCGGGAAAGCAGCGCCAATCCCCGTGGAATCGGGAATGTTTCAGCCCCCACACCCCCACACCGAGCTGCTCCAGGTGCCAGGGGATTATCCAGAATATTCTGCTGCTCCCCCGCTCCCAATGAAAAATTCATGGCTCATTCCTGGTATTTGTTTTTCATCTCCTGTTTTGTCATAAAATAAATTCCACCTCGGATTCGTCTCAAAGCTTCGCATCTTCAGGGCAGCGGGGGAGATCAATTGGCTTTTTTTTCCTGGGAAAAAATACCCAAAACCTGCTGAAGAATCCAATTAACTTGGGAAACTTCCTGTCACCGGCGATGATGGAAGTGAAAGGATGGGAATAAACGCAGCTGGAGAGACAGAGGCTCTCGAGTGCATGGAGCACACAATCCATCACCCTCAGTGCAAACCTGCTGCCTGGAATTTTCCAGAGTGCTTTCTCTGCTCCGTGCACCCCCAATCCCATAAAATGCTCCCTGACCAAAAAATCCCCCACCCAGGTGGGATTTTCCAGTGGGGATTTCCCTTCCTCATGTTTTTACATCAAATAGAAATGCCAATAAAACCCCAGCCCAGCCAGGGTTCCTGCGGCAGCTCTGCTCCCACGTCCCAACGCGCTGCTCCTCTCCGTGCTCACTCCTTCCTCGCATTCAAATCCTGGTTTTATCGCTCCCAAAAAGTGCCAAAAGGATTCCCGGGAAGCTGCAGGAGCATCTTGGAGTGGGACCAGGCAGAGGGAATTGCAGAATTCCCATTCCCTCCAGGTTTTTTGCAGAGGAAGCTGCACTCAGGAAACCTGGGAACAATCCTTTGTTTCCATGCTCCACTTGCCCCTGGGAATTTCCAGCTGCCAAAATTCCAGCAGACTCCAAGGATGCTTTAATTAAATCCAGTTAATTCCCAGTTCCTGTAATAATCCAGGTTTTGTGCAATGCCAAGAGGGAAAAGCAACAATTTCTCATCCACAACAACTTCCTTACAGACTTAATTCCAGGATTCCAGGGAAATCCTAAAGAAATCATCCCAAATTACTCAAATTTGAAAACCATGGGATATCCTGAGCTGGAAGGATCCCACAGGATCATTTTTCCAACTGCTGGCCCTGCACAGACATCCCACCAATCCCACCCTGTGCCTGGGAGCGTTGGCCAAACATTCCCGGAACTCCAGCAGGAAAAATCCAGCAGGATTTTGTTGGCCCACACAATCCAGCCTCAGATCCAAAGGACACCGGGCCGAGCCTAAGTTCTGGGATTAATTCATGCCGGGATCAACTCGATTCCCAAGGTTTTTACTCTGTGCTGGGAGAGAAGGAACCTCATTCCCTCACCTGCATCCAGGGCTTCACTGGGTGCTTCCCAGGGCTCCTCAGGGAGAGGGGAAAACACATTCAAGAGGGAAACAGACAGCAGGAATATTGGGAAAAGGACACTGTCCACTAAATATCCCGATATTGATTTAATTATCAATATCCAAGAGCTCCCCCTGCTTCTTTCCCACCCCATTCCCAAGTGCTGAGCACAAATTCCCTGAGCAGACACCTCCACCCACATTATTCCAGCTTTGAGCAGGGCTGAGAGGGAAAATCTTCTGGGAATATCCTGATTTCAGCTCGTCTGGGAGCCCGGGCTGACTTCCATGTGCTCATTAAAATAAAAAATCTCCAAATGAGAGCGGCTGGCTCCCCACTGAGGGGGTGGATTCAGATCCACATCCCTCAGTCCTGGAAAATTGACACCACTGAGGCTCCGAGCATCCATCCCAAATTATTCCGTGAATCATTTTCCCCCTCTGGGAAAGAAAAAGATGGGGGGGAAAAAAGGGAAAACAAGCAGCAGCTCCGCAGTTATTTTGTGGTTGTGCTCGTTTCTCCGTTGCCGCCTGCTGTGGGAGATTTTATGCTCCGTTTCTTCCACTCCAACTTTTTCCAGGTGGGAAAAAAAGTCATTTATTTCCTTGGGGCTCCGTGCGGAGTGAGGGACACCTTCGGAATGGGAAGAATGGGAAGAATGGGAGCGGGAGTGGGGCACGAGGAGCTGTGGAATCGCTCCCTTCGTTCCACCCTGAGCCAGGATCAGCTGCTCCAGGATCCCAGGAGCACAGCGTGGAAAAAGGAGAATTGATGGAACAAGCTTTGATGGGACATTCCAAAGCAGGGACTGTGATGGATGTGACCAGCCCAGGAGCCCCCTGCACCCCTGGGTTCATTCCCCGTTTTTGTGGGAGCAAGGATTTTTCCTGCTGTTCCACGGAACAAAGCTCCGGAGCGGCCCTGACTTCCCTTCATTCCCAGTGATGGATTTGATGCCTGAAGCCCAATTTTCTCCTTTTTTTTTGGCCTCCTCCCAAGCCAAACCCCAGCCCTGCTGTCACTTCCCTCATCACCTCCCAGGAACGATTGCAAATATCCCGGGATGCGGCCACAGCTCCTTAAAACCTCCCATCCATCTTTCCAAGAGGAAAACTAATGGCTTCCCTGACTCCGATATTCCGGAGCATCTTTTATTTAACAGCAGCGGCCAGGCTGGCCCTGCTGAGAGCAGAGGCTGGGAGGGATCCGGGGGACAGCAAAGCCATTCCCGCTCTTCCCAGCAAAGCTGCTCCCTCCAGGATATCCCAGAGCACAGGGAAGGAGCTCGGGATGCTCAGGCAGAACAGAGGAGCTGGCAGTGCTCCAGCAAATCCCAATGGATTTCATTCCCAGCCAGGACATCTTCCACTCTCCCCATACCCTTTGTAGGAAACCTTTGGGCATCTCCCTCTGGAGATGAATTTGGAGGAAGAAAACACAGTTTTCCTGCTGAAATTCCTCTGGTTTATCCAGCTCCTGGCTCCTGCAGGATGCAGCAGAGGAGGTGAACAAGAAAAATCCTTTTAATGCCCTTTAACTGACCTGAGGCTCAAAGTTGTCACAATCCTCCTGCTTGCACCTGGATCCTGGAATATTTTGGCTATTCCTGCCTAAATAACCCCATTCCCAGTGAGCAGGGTTAAGGACCTGGCTGGGTTTTTCTGGGATAACCCCAGAGCCTCATTTTACCTCTCTGGGCTCCTGGAATCCCAGTTTTCCTGGCTAAACAGAAGGAAAAGCGTCCACTCCAACTCTGGCACTCCAAGCAAAGCCCGCTGATAAAAATGAATCCCAAACCCTTCGTTTTCATAGGATCAAGGTTGGAAAAGAGCCCCAAGATCCCCAAATCCGACCCTGAACCAAACCCCACCTCTCACCAGAACCATTTAGGCTCAGAATCAGCCCAGGAAAAGGCTCTGGGCCCCCAAAACCCAGAGAAATTTTAATTAGGAGCTAATTAAGGGTGTGAGTGACAGCACAGATGGGATTCAGTGGAGCTGAACCTTTGGAATTCAACCCTCCCAACAATTCAGCTCCCAGCAGGTGGGAGATAAGGCTGGGAACCAGAGAGAGAAGCGACAACTCGGGACAGCCCAGGGAGCCTGGAATTTTGGGGGACTTGACACAGCCGGGTTTCATGGAAGAGGAGTCACCCTCAGGAATGGATATTTTTTAACTCTTTGATTTTGCACAATTCCACCATCTTTGCCACGTTTTGTGACTGAACAAAGCCTCCCACACCTCCCTTGGCACTGCCGGGGACATTTGGAGAGGAGATTTGGGAATAACCCCATTCCCAGCTCTCCTCCCATCGGCCTGGGCCCGGCATTCCCCACTCGGATTTTGCCTTTCATGCCCTCTCTCCCCCTGTGCTGAGGCAGCCTCCGTGTTCAGCCAAATCCAGGGACTTTTGGCACTCAGGGAGCAGCTTTGGGAGGGTCCAAGTGTCCATTTTGCTGAGCCACAAATCATCAGCAGCAAATCATCCCTGAATTTTATCACCTCAATCCATTTTCATTCCCACATGGAAGAAAAGACTTTAAAATCCAGGAAATCACTGGGATCTCCTCCCTGACCTTCAGCCAAATCCGTATTTCACCTTTCCCTGTGAGCACGAACCACCCACAGACCCTCTCCCACCCCCTCCTGCTCACATTCCCTCCCTCCCATCCCTGGTTTTTGAAGTGGGGCTGCTTTGTGTTCCAGGCAGAGGAAGGATAAATGTCAGGGATTCATTGTTAGGGGAGATGATGGAAAAAATAACACCAGGAAGCAGGCTGGGATAGTCTCAGGAACGCAGGAAACATTTAAAGAAGGCTCCAGGGAGAGCTCAGAGCCCCTGGCAGGGCCTGAAGGGGCTCCGGGAGAGCTGGAGAGGGACTGGGGACAAGGGATGGAGGGACAGGACCCAGGGAATGGCTTCCACTGGCAGAGGACAGGCATGGATGGGGTATTGGGAAGGAATTCCTGGCTGGGCTGGAATTCCCAGAGAAGCTGTGGCTGCCCCTGGATCCCTGGCAGTGCCCAAGGCCAGGCTGGATGGGGCCTTGGAGCACCCTGGGGTGGTGGGAGGTGTCTCTGCCCATGGAACTGGATGGGGTTTAAGGTCCTTTCCAACCCAAACCAGTCTGGAATTTTACCAGATCTTGGATTGAGCCAACGGAGAAACGCAGGCAGCTCAGGGAATGGGGATTAGCTCAATTAGCCCCCAATAAAACCCGGGAAATGCCGGTGGTTTGGCCACGCCGCTGTTCAAAGAGCATTCCTGGGCCTTGGCAGCACACTCTGCCATAAATCCCCAATTTCCCATGGCAGCTTTATGATTTTCCCCAGAATAATTTTATAGCTGCCAATGAACTCCTCCGTGAGGGCACCCCAGTCTGGAGCAGTGAGGAATGAACTCCCAGGTTTATCTTTTGGAACATCGAACCTTGTTTTCCACCTCTGCAAGGGAACAGTTTGTGAGGGGAGACAAAAAGGGAAATTTCATTGTCTGATGGCAGCAAAGGAACTCTGCGCAGAGAGATCCATCCCTAATGGGTTTCATCTGCATTCCCAATCAATCCTGCCCCGTTATCAGCCACTTAATTACCGGGCATCAATCTTTAAATTACTGCAAGGAGTGGGGAAAATTCCTGCATGGACAAAATGCCATGGGGAGGGGGCGTGGTTGATGTAAAACAATTCAAATTCACGTGAGACCTCTAGAGACAGCCCAAATCCTCGTGCTCCAATTCCGTTACTTCCCAAATAATATCCCATCACTGTGGAAATAAATGGAATAAACTGGGCATATCCCAAAGATTTGAGTACGAAACCATATTTCCCTCAAGAAAACCCCACCCAAGAAAATCCCTCTTGGGGGCTTCCTCCCATCCAACATGCTTCCAGTCCAGGGCATGCTCCAAGATGATAAAGAGCCAACAAGTGGCCACCAAGAGCTGACAAGTGGCATCACTTCCAAGCCCACCAAAGGCAGAACAAGTCACCGAATTCTGACTGAACCGGTCAAAAGGGCAACAACAGCCTCAAATTACAATTCCCCCCCTCACAAGGGAATTGAAAACTGCTCCCAGAGCTTGATGGGAGCTCAGAGATAAAGACAGGGAGACCCAGGGTAGAATTGTTTGGGAGAAAAGGGGCTAAAAATGGAACAAACTGGGCATATCCTAAAAGTTTGGGTGCTAACAGGCATTTCTCTCACAAAAACCCCAAAAAACAAATCCCTTTTGATGGCTTCTTCCCATCCCGCTCTCCTCACATCTCTTTACCCCTCTGGGCTCCTGGAATCCCAGTTTTCCTGGCTAAACAGAAGGAACCACTCCAACTCTGGCACTCCAAGCAGAGCCTGCTGATAAAAATGAATCCCAAACCCTTCGTTTTCATAGGATCAAGGTTGGAAAAGAGCCCCAAGATCCCTAAACCCAACCCTGACCCAAACCCCACCATCCAATCCAGCGCACGTTCCATGTATCCAGCGCTGATAATTTTCCAATAAATGTCCATAAATATCCAGTAAGCACCATCAAAGCCCAGCCCCTCCAAAGGCAGAGCTGAGCCTTTACCTTCGCTGGTCTCGAAGGCCAAATTCAGCAGGACCACCCCAACTCCTCCTTCCCCCTGTCCAACCTCGTTTATCCCCAGCGAGTTACTCCCAGGAGCAGCTGCTCGTCCCCCACCCTTTTCCCTAAAAAGCTGCTCGTGGAAGGAGGAGTTTGGGCAGGAATTGTTCCCTGTGAGGGTGGGCAGGCCCTGGCACAGGTTGTTCCATGGATGCCCCATCCCTGGAAGTGTCCAAGGCCAGCTTGGGGCACCCTGGGATGGTGGGAGGTGTCCCTATGGAGTGGGATGGGATTTCAAATCCAATCCCCAAGTAATTTTGGGATTCTGTGGAAACAATGCCTGTATTCCCTCAGCAAAGTGTGAACCTAAAAATGGCCTCTCCCGCTTCCCTCAGGGATCAGCACTTCCCTCCTTCAGCCGTGGAAAACCTGATCCTGCTGCTCTCCCTTCCCAAAGGACCATCCCCATTTTGTCTGTTTTCCATCCCAAAGTGCAAAATCCCAACCCCAATCCCACTAAATCCCAAAATCCCAACGCCAATCCCGCTAAATCCCAAAATGCCAATCCCAGTCCCCGTGGTGCTGGAGCAGTGATTGCTCATTAGCAACCCCTCTTCATTAAGGGCTGATTAAAGACAAAGCCATCAAAGCTGCGGCTGCTTTTTTAATTGATCCGGGATAAATGTCAACATTTGCTCTCTGCAGGATGGGCAAACAGGAGGTTTGATCTGCACCGCTCATCCCAGAGCCACGGGAATCTCTGGGAAAGCAGCTCTGGGATGAGCCACTGCTGGGAAGGAGGCTCCAGTCCCTTAAAAATTGAAGGATGGGGCTTCATTAAAGCACAGATTTTTTTTTTAAATTTAAACTTTTATTTTACTTTTTACTTTATTTATGTTTGTTTTTATTGTTTTAATTATATTTATTTTAGTATTTTTATTATATTTATTTTACTATTTTAAATAGTTTTATTCTATTTCTTTTTATTATTCTATTTTTTATGGTATTTATTTTTGTCATTTTTATTATTTATTATTTCTATATTTCTTTTAAATTTTTATTATATTTGTTTTTATTATATTTATG
>WEIT01030407.1:40340-50487 GCA_013389985.1 Dryoscopus gambensis
ATTCCTGGATCAGCCAGAGCCATCCCAGGTAGATATTAATGTTCCCCCATTAATGCTCCCTCATTAATGCTCCCTCATTAAGCCGGCTGATTAGGCCCAGCCCGGCCCGTTCGGGGCCGGTGTCCGGCACGGCCGGGCCTGTGCCAGCTGTGCCATAAACAATCTCCAGTGGGTTGGGCTGCAGCTGCCACCAGTGAAGCTGTGGAACACCAGGACAGATCAATCCTAACCACACTTAGGATTCAGGACTTTTCCTGAATTCCTGGATTAGCCAGAGCCATCCCAGGTAGATATTAATGTTCCCTCATTAATGCTCCCTCATTAATGCTCCCTCATTAAGCCGGCTGATTAGGCCCAGCCCGGCCCGTTCGGGGCCGGTGTCCGGCACGGCCGGGCCTGTGCCAGCTGTGCCAGCTGTGCCAGCTGCAGGGACACAGGGACACCTCTGACCCCGCACAGGCAGCACTGACATCCCACCCTCCCTGGGATCAGAGCACCAGGGAATCACAGCATGGTTTGGGTTGGAAGGGATGGGAAAGGTCACCCAGTGCCACCCCTGCCATGGCACAGACACTTCCCAAGATCCCAGAGTGCTCCAAGCCCCGTCCAGCCTGGCCTGGGGCACTGCCAGGGATGGGACAACCTCTGCCAGGGCCTCCCCTCCCTCCCAGGGAACAATCCCTTCCCAATATCCCATCCAGCCCTGCCCTCTGGCAGTGGGAAGCCATTCCCTGGGTCCTGTCCCTCCAGGCCCTTTTTCCAAAGTCTCTCTCCCACCTTTCTTGCAGGCTCCCCCCAGGCCCTGGAATTTTCTCCTCTCCAGGCTGAACAGTCCCAAGATCCCCCTTTTTTTTGGACGAGCTCCGGTGCCAATGCCAGGACGTTCATTCCATTAATTCCTGTGACATAAGCCTTGCAGGAGGGATGGGATATTTGGCCGGGATGTTTGGCTGGGATATTTGGCCGGGATTTTGGGCTGGGGTAGCTTTTGGCAGGAGCAGTTTGGGAGGGACAGCTCTCCCCACGCTCCCTGCAGGCCGCGGGGCCTCGCTCCAAGGCCGGGATTCATCACGGTGATGGAAGCAGATCCTCAGGGCTGCTCATTCCCGCAGAGAACAATCAAGCCGTGGAATTACGATCCCTCAATTAGCTGCAGGGATAGCTCCTGATGGAAATGAGACATCCACAGAGCCTCACACTGGGCTTGATGAGGCTTTTCCTGATGAATCTCTCGTGCTTTTGGGCACCAGCAGAGTGGGGGATGTGCTGAGCTGCAGGTCGCAAAGTGGGAGCTGGGCTTTGTAAATGCGAGCTCGGAGGAGCTGAGCTTTGCTTATGCCTCAGTAAAGCAGGGTTAGGTGGGATATTGGGAAGGAATTCCTGGCTGGGAGGGTGGGGAGGGGCTGGGCTGGGATTCCCAGAGCAGCTGTGGCTGCCCCTGGATCCCTGGCAGTGCCCAAGGCCAGGCTGGACAGGGCTGGGAGCAGCCTGGGACAGTGGGAGGTGTCCCTGCCACAGCAGGGGTGGATTGGGATGGGCTTTAAATCCCTTCCATCCCAACCCGTTCCATGATTTTATGATTTTGTGCTTCAGTGATCTTTGGAGAGTTCAGCACACTGCGAACTGGGGAAATATTTAAGGATTCATAATCCCTGTGTCCCGTAGGGTGCTATGGGAGCAGAGCATCCATTGATTTTCCTGCCCCAGCGGCACCTCCTAATTTCGGGATCAGCTTCTGGAAGCCCCAAACTCAGCCTCCCTCTCTATCCCTGCCTGGATTCCAAGGGAGCAGATCCACCCTCTGCCCGTGTCCCAGGGCAGGAACCTCTCCGGGCTGGAAAAAAGGCACAATCCTGAACCTATGGATCCGCCTGGCAAAGAACGGGATTTTTGTGGGGCACCAGTGAGGACCAGAGAGAAACAAACCCAAACGCTTCCCTTTGTTGTTCCCCAAGGAGCATTGGAGACACCATCCCTTGATTTTTTTTCCCTCCCATCCAGGCTTTTCCAAGCCCATCAGACCCCCAGGAGCAGCAGCTCCCGTTGTCCCCATTAATTCCACCTCATTCCCGGGGAAATATTCCGACCTGAGGAGCAGCTCTCAGGACATCCTTTATTCCCTACACATAATTCCCACACAAAGCACCACTCAGCGCTGGTGTAAAACATCAGGACTCAGATTTATGAAATGCCCGTGGCACGGATGAATCACTTTGCACATTAAATATGGTAATTTATGCAGATGAAAGGCCAGAACAAGAGAAGTTCCTATTTATTTAGACCAAAAGCACAAAAGCCTCAGCAAATTGCATTTTAACTGGGGAGGAAAAGGGGCTTTCAGTAATTTCAGCCTCACAATGGAACTCGGGCCGAGCTGTCATTAAAGAGATAAGAAGGAAGGAATTTAATGGGGCTTTTTAGCTGCCTTTTGCTCATTAGTTCCTTGAATCATCCCAGAATCCCAGATTTTGGGGTGGGAAGGGACATTAAAGCTCATCCACTTCCATCCCCGACACCTGTCACTGTCCCAGGGTGCTCCAGCCTGACCTTGGGCACTGCCAGGGATCCAGGGGCAGCCACAGCTGCTCTGGGAATTCCAGCCCAGCCAGGAATTCCTGCCCAATATCCCACCCATCCCTGCCCTCTGGCAGTGGAAGCCATTCCCTGGCTCCTGTCCCTCCATCCCTTGTCCCCAGTCCCTCTCCAGCTCTCCTGGAGCCCCTTCAGGCCCTGGAAGGGGCTCTGAGCTCTCCCTGGAGCCTTCCCTTCTCCAGGTGAACATTCCCAGCTCTCCCAGCCCGGCTCCAGCCCTTGGATCGTGTCACCAACAACATCAATTCCATTTATATCCTCCCAGAAGCCGAAGGTTTTCCTTGTGTTGCATCCACCTGTTGGGAGAAGGATAAGATTTTTCCCAGTCCCCCAGCACTGCCTTCTCCCAGTTTCCTGCTTTTCCCAGGATTTTTGCACTGGGATCATGTGAAATTTCCTTAATGCATCTTTATTGCCTAAAGAACAACTCAGTGAGTGCCTCTGAATAAACACCCACAACAGTTCAGGGCTGAAACAGGGAACAGGGACCACCCCTTGGAAAAGCTGAAGGAACACGGAATTCTCAGCTCGTTTGCAGAGTTGTGTTGATGCATGAATTAACTAAAATAGCATCGTTTGCTTCAGCTGCAGCTTTCCAGGACAGTTTGTTTGCTCTCGGAAATTAACCCAAAAAAAGGGGAATCGAAACAGGCCACAGGTTCTGTATCCAACAGGGAAAAACCCACGTGAGTTTTAGAAATCCTACAAACCTGAAGGGATGGTAGATTACAGGTAGCAGTGGAAGAGGAATATTCTCCTGGAAAACCTTTGTTTTGCTGCCACATTCGGTTCTTTCCACAGGCTCCATCCGTGACTGATGAGGCGTCAAGTTTGATCCCAATCCATGGATTTGTGGCAGCAGTGGCTGGAAACCTGCAGTTACCAATGCTGCTGCTGTCTTCCCTTTTCCCACCGTTCTTCTTTTATCCCTTCCCAAAAAACCTTCTTTCCCAGACCCATTATAATCCATGGAGCGAGCAGACTCCGTGTGCAGCAACGGAGCTGGGAAGGGGCTGGGGAATTCCTGAGGGAGCTGGGAAAGGGGCTCAGCCTGGAGCAAAGGAGGATCCAGAAGGGAAAAGCTCTGCAGCACAGCCGTCAAAGGAGGGGGCAGCCGGGGGGGTCGGGCTCTGCTCGCAGGGAACAGGGACAGGAGGAGAGGGAACGGCCTCGGGCTGGGCCAGGGCAGGCTCAGGTTGGGTATTGGGAATATTCCTTCATGGAAAAGGTTGTCAGGTGGAGGTCCCATCCCTGGAGGGATTTCAAAGCCGTGCTGGGATCAGTTGGACTCAATGATCTCAGAGGACTTTTTCAACCAAACCATTCCATGATTTTATCCTTGAAAACCATTGCTTTAACAACCATTTCACCTCGCTGTCCCTTCTCCATCTCCTTCCCGTGGTGCTTCCCATGGTTTCACTCCCCCTCCAGCAGCCCTTTCCCCAAAGGCAGCTGAGGCCAAGTGCCAGAAGGGGAGGAAGGATGGGATCAAAGGCTCAGTGTGGATTTCCAGAGCCTCTCCTGGATCTCCAGAGTGTGAGAGCAGCTGAATAATTCATTCTTGGGATATCATCACCCGGCTTTTGTAGGTCACCGTTGGCAGCGACAGACGTTGAGCACAAACCAACGGCCTGAAATTGCTCCACGGAGGGAAATTTAATCCAAATCTGGGAATTATTTGGGAAAGCTAAAAATAAAGTTTCAAAAAAAATCCCCTGTGGATGCTGGGTGTGCTCCGGACTCACACACTGGGATAAAGAAATTGTGAATTGTCTCCACACGGCGAAGATTTTTGGGAGGCGTCCAGGGGGATGAGGGAATGACAAGGGCTGGAAGGTCGGGTTTCAATCCACACAGGAGGAAGGAAAAAAGAAGGAGAAGGGATGAGGCCACCAGAGCACAGCCGTGGCAACTCTCAACACTCCTTCAGTGACGCGGAATTGGATCCGAGCCACTGTCCTTGCCCTGTGCTTCCAGACAGACGGTGATGAGAGAAATCGGAAAGCTCTCGGGAAAATCTGATCCTGCTCGTGGAAAAGGTGGAAGTCTGGGTCAGGGATGGGTTTGTCCAGCAAGCACAGGCCAGGATCTGGCCCTGGGGAGGACCCGCCAGGGCTGTGTCCTGTTCTGGGACCTTCAGGACCAGAGGGACACTGAGGGGCTGGAGGAGTCCAGGAAAGGGAACGGAGCTGGGAGGGGGCTGGGGAATTCCTGAGGGAGCTGGGAAAGGGGCTCAGGCTGGAGCAAAGGAGCTCAGGGGGCCCTTGTGGCTCTGCACAAGTCCCTGACAGGAGGGGGCAGCCGGGGGGGGCGGGCTGTGCTCGCAGGGAACAGGCACAGGAGGAGAGGGAACGGCCTCAGGCTGGGCCAGGGCAGGCTCGGGGTGGGCATCAGCAGGAATTTCCCCATGGAAAGGGTGCTCAGGCACTGGAACTGCCCAGGGAGGTTTGGAGTGCCCATCCCTGGGGGTGCCCAAGGAGTGCCTGGAGGTGGCACTCAGAGCTCTGGGCTGGGGACAAGGTGGGCATCGGGCACAGCTGGGACTCCGTGACCTCGGGGGCCTTTTCCAGCCTCAGGGATCCTGGGATTCTGTGCTGAAAAGCTCCAGCTCTTCCAGACACGCAGATGAAAGATGCCGTGCAGAGCTGTAATTCCCCTCCCACCCCTGGCTCCCAGGGGGAAATCCCAGCTCCATCCCAGGTGGAGAAGCTCCAGCTCCAGCCTCCCTCAGCTCTGCCCCGCTGGTGGCAACGGCTGAGCTGCGAACCCCATTTCATTGAATTATCTCAATGATTAATCCAAGCTCTGCAAAGTCATCTTGACTTCTAAGTGCATTTATTTGAAATTCCTCAAATCCTGATGGGGAAGAGATGTGGAAGGAGAGCAGGAATTTGTTTTCCTGGTGTTTTGACAGCGACAGCTGGAGGAGGAACGGGCCGGGCCTGGTTTGAGCGCTCTGTACAGCAAGCACAGAACCTGCAGAGCCCTCCCACAGATGGCACCTGCTTGAATAAAACGCATTTTTATACCGATCCAAATGTATTTTTATACATTTTTAATAGGGGCTGTCAGTCACACAAACACCTGCTGCCACTGGGGCCACGCTTTCTGCACATCTTCCCAGAGAACGGCTCATTCCCAGGCTTCCCTGGATAAATAATTCCATAAAATCCTGCATTTCTTACACGGGACGTTCCCCCATGATTTAATTCTGACGCACAGCTGGTTTATATTTCTCTAAGCCACATTTTTTCCTTCATGAATTATATGAAGGAAATTAAGTGAGACAAATGAAATTCCACACACAACTGGAGACTTGATTTTCCCGGGAAAAATCCTGCAGGAAAAGCAGGTTTATATCACTTGTAAAGACAAAACCTCCTCTAATAATTCCTTCTGCAATTATTTAGTCTTTAAACCTGCAACTCAATTCTATGCAGCACTGAAATATACAGAATTTAAATGTCCAATAACACAGCAGCAATTTTATCCTCCGTCTGTTTGTCCAAACCCTTTTACATCATTGGTGCAATTAATTTTGGAACTTATTCCTGGCAGCAAATGCCTGGCGTGGAATTGCGACTCCAGGAGTTATAAAAACCACAGGGAAGAGAAACTCCTAAAATCAGATAGAAGAACAATCCTATTTTCACTGAATCCAATAAAAATTCTTAAATAACTCAGTCCCTGCAGGGTTAGAAAATAAAACAGTGCTGTACAAATATCACCGAGCCCGAGGATTTGAATATAGGAACCAAAAATTGCTGATTTTTATCAGGTAGAAGTTAAACAGAAGAAGAAGTAAGGAAAAATTACTGGATTTCATCACATTTTAATTGTAAATTGGTTTTGTCTGCTTTTCCCTGCATTCGCGAAACCAGCATGAAAATAACATCAAGAAAATCAGAAAAAATATCCCAGGGGTTTGGAACTTTGTTGTGTGGAAGATAAATGTTCCTGGTTTGTGTTTAGGCACCTCCCACCATCCCAGGCTGCTCCAAACCCCGTCCAGCCTGGCCTTGGGCACTGCCAGGGATCCAGGGGCAGCCACAGCTGCTCTGGGAATTCCAGCCCAGCCAGGAATCCCTTCCCAATATCCCACCCATCCCGGCCCTCTGGCAGCGGGGAGCCATTCCCTGGCTCCTGTCCCTCCATGCCTTGTCCAAAGTCAGCTCACGGGCACAGGCCCTGCCAGGATGGAAACACAAGGTGCTGTAATTGCATTTTGCATCCAAATTAAAAAATCCAATTATACCCAATGCCTTTAAACACGGTTAATGAATTGAAAACTTCCTCAGGAACTCGGCCTGGAGGAGAAGAGCTTGGAGGTGACCTAATTGTGACCTTCCAGGGCCTGAAGGGGCTCCAGGAGAGCTGGAGAGGGACTGGGGACAAGGGATGGAGGGACAGGACCCAGGGAATGGCTTCCCACTGCCAGAGGGCAGGGCTGGGTGGGGTATTGGGAAGGGATTCCTGGCTGGGCTGGAATTCCCAGAGAAGCTGTGGCTGCCCCTGGATCCCTGGCAGTGCCCAAGGCCGGGCTGGACGGGGTTTGGAGCAGCCTGGGGCAGTGGGAGGTGTCCCTGCCCATGGCAGGGGGTGGAATAGGATGGGATTTAGGGTCTCATCCAGCCCAAACCAGTCTGGGATTCTATGGAATGAACTCCAGAACTAGGATAAGGTACCGAAGATTTAGTAAAAGAAGAAGAAGAAAGCAAAAAGGAAGAAAGAGGGGAGGGGAAAGAACAAAAAAGGAAATAAAGACGAAAAAAAGAAAGAAAAATCATTCCAGATGATTATTCACAAGCAATTTGCCTTCCTGAGGGAGAGGCCACACGTGGATCTGGAGCGAGCTGATGTCCACAGCTATTCCCAAATATCCCCTCTCAGGGTGTTTATCCCGACTCTTCCATCCCAGTTAACATTCCCTGGAGAGGCTGCTCTTGCTCTCCCTCCTCTCGGGAGCGATCCCGTGCTCGGGAGCAGGGAATGGCCATTATCCCACTCCTCTGGCCACTCCTTGGACAGGCCCCTCCTGCCGGGAGCGATCCCGTGCCCCGCGCAGGGAATGGCCATTATCCCACTCCTCTGGCCACTCCTTGGACAGGCCCCTCCTGCCGGGAGCGATCCCGTGCCCCGCGCAGGGAATGGCCATTATCCCACTCCTCTGGCCACTCCTTGGACAGGCCCCTCCTGCCGGGAGCGATCCCGTGCCCCGCGCAGGGAATGGCCATTATCCCACTCCTCTGGCCACTCCTTGGACAGGCCCCTCCTGCCGGGAGCGATCCCGTGCCCCGCGCAGGGAATGGCCATTATCCCACTCCTCTGGCCACTCCTTGGACAGGCCCCTCCTGCCGGGAGCGATCCCGTGCCCCGCGCAGGGAATGGCCATTATCCCACTCCTCTGGCCACTCCTTGGACAGGCCCCTCCTGCCGGGAGCGATCCCGTGCCCCGCGCAGGGAATGGCCATTATCCCACTCCTCTGGCCACTCCTTGGACAGGCCCCTCCTGCCGGGAGCGATCCCGTGCCCCGCGCAGGGAATGGCCATTATCCCACTCCTCTGGCCACTCCTTGGACAGGCCCCTCCTGCCGGGAGCGATCCCGTGCCCCGCGCAGGGAATGGCCATTATCCCACTCCTCTGGGCACTCGCTGGACAGGCCCCCTTTGTTTCCCCTCCTGCCGGGAGCGATCCCGTGCCCAGCACAGGGAATGGCCATTATCCCACTTTTCCCCCGCTGGGGTTGGGAATTAACTGCGGCTCTGTTGCCCTTTAAGCTTTATCCGCACGCTTTTATCCTGAGCCTCGTTAGGCTCCTTAGGGCACATCCCAGCCAGCTCCAAAGCTGGGAAAACAACAATTCCAGCTCGCCCGGGGCTGTTCTGTCGGGATTTCTCCCCACTTTTATTTCCCGTATCCAAAGGCTCCCAAGTGCCGCTGCAGAGCTGGATTCTGGGAAGCAGCTGTCACCACTCTCCTGGCTTTTTAACATTTCTCTGGAGAGATTTTTTATCTTTCCAATTTTAATCCTCTCTTACGACTCCGGGATTTGTTTTTCCACCAATAGTCCAGAGCCCATTTTTATTTCTAGCACTTGCTGGTAATGAAATCGGGATTATTTGTCCTAAATCCATGAATTCATCAGCTATGCAGCAGCAGGATCAAGACAAAAGTATTACTGATCTATGTCCCAGGGCGTGATTTTTATGGAAAACAACAAGCAGATGAAAACAATAAGGTGGGAGACACAATTATTTAGGATCAAATCCCTTATTATCCATCCAAATCTGGGATTAGGCACGTGAGGTGCAGCAGGTTTTAACTGGGGTTCTCCTGGAGGGCAATTGGGGCGGGAAAAGTCCAGTGTTTATTATAAAAAATTTATTATACTAATTATCCCTCTTGGAGTGAGAATTCCCATGAGCCAGGAGGTATCCAAGGGGAATATCAATTTATTTTTGGAATTCCCACATCTTTGCCTTTTCCCCCTGGCTTTGCTCCAGCTGCCTCCCATCCTTCCTCTGGCCTGGATTTGGGATGTGCTGCTCCTCATGGCTCACATCCCTCAAATTCTCACCTTCCTGAGCTGTGAATAAATAGGAATTCCCCACATCCTGAGCCTTCCAGGCTCCCAAATTCCCTCAAACGGGTCTCAGGAAATGGACACATCCATGCTCAAGCTGCTCCAAGGACATTGCAGACCCCTCCAGAGGGGACACCTCATTTCCAGAGGCATTCCCACTCTGTTTCCATCCCACAAAATTATTTCCATCCCTAGAAATTATTAATCCTCAGATTTAGAGTTTTTTCCAGGGAAAAAAAGCTGGAATTACTCTTGTTGCTTTTCCCTACACTGGGCTGGTGAGAATCCAGCTGTGGCCTGCTGTTCTCTGGGATGCCAGAGCAAGTGGGAGCAGAACACGACAGGGATAACACATTCCCCCAGGGAATACTGCAGCATCCAGCAGGAAACCCAATCCCACGGTTTATAAGGAAAATTCACTGCTGGAAAATTTGATTTTCGTGGGCCAAAGAAGGAAAAAGAAGCTCTTCAGAGGAAGAAATAACGGCAAAAAATCCTTCAGGGATATGGGGCCAAGCTCCCCACAGCTGCTTTCCAAAGGGTGCTGTGCTGAATCCAGGGGTTCAGGCATCCCTGGCACTCCCTGGAAGGACAACAAAGAGCCCCACCCTCCCCACGGCAGAGCCGCGGCTTCAAAACCCCAAATCACTGCAATTCTTAAATAACTTATGAGCTCTAATGGAAAACAGCCCAGCGCTGAAGCTGCTGGAGGCGCGGCTGCTGGGAATAACGAGGCGAGGCCGGCCGGCCCCGGGCTCCTGCCGCATCCCGCTGTGCCAGTTTGGGACTGGGAATGACCTGCGCGCGGCGGAACCAGCAGCTCCAGTTGCTGCCGTTTGAAAAACGAGGTTCACTCTCCTGTGAGAATTTAAAAGTTTAATACAAAGCCAATCAGATACACAGAAATAAAGCAAAGAGGTCACGGCCGGGTGCCTTGGCGCTCAGCCAAGAGCACACCTGAGACCTGGGGT
>WEIT01030407.1:62950-115843 GCA_013389985.1 Dryoscopus gambensis
GGGGACACGGACGGTGCTGGCACGGCCGCGGCCGAGGAGCAGGGCCAGGGCAGCGCCGCCCCTGGCACGCAGGACGGGAATGCGGACGCGGCAGCAGCTGCCACGGATGAGGCGGCCAAGCAGGAGGCCTCGGGAGAGTAAGCGCGGTTTGAAGGGCAAGGGGATAGATTTCAGCTCCAGGAAAGTGGATTTGGATGGGATATCAGGGGGAAGTCCTTCCCTGTGAGGTTGCCCAGAGAAGCTGTGGCTGCCCCTGGATCCTTGGAAGTGTCCAAGGCCAGATTGGACGGGGTTGGAGAAACCTGGGACAGTGGGAGGTGTCCCTGCCCATGGAACGGGATGGGCTTTAAGGTCTCTCCCAGCCCAAACCATTCCCTGACTCTGATCCCAAACACCGAGGTCTTCCCGCAAACCTGTAGCACATTTTAAAGCAAGTTCTTCAAGGAAGTTAATAATTTATTACAGGACAAGAGGGAATGGCTTTAAGATGAAGGAAAGCAGGGATTGAGAAGAAATTTTTTCCTGGGAGGTGCTGAGGCCCTGGCACAGGGTGCCCAGAGACGCTGTGGCTGCCCCTGGAATGTCCAAGGCCAGGCTGGACGGGGCTTGGAGCAGCCTGGGACAGTGGGAGGTGCCCCTGCCCATGGGATTGGGATGATCCTTAATGTCCCTTCCCACCCAACCCGTTTCATGATTCCATGATAAAATATGAAGCCACATGGCTTTGCTGCAGTTTTTCATTTGTTAGCAGCACCAGCGACAGGAACGTTCCACAAATTTTCCAGTAGCTGTAAGAATTTCCCAGGGGGCCATTAAACACTTCTCCTTTATGCTCCTTTTCCATGGTTCTGTGCCATTGGTTATCACTAGAAGAAAATAAAATACCAAAGAGATTTTTATCTGTTCCAGCCATAATTCCTTGGTTTTTAATAATGAAAAATTGATTATGTGGAAAATTGTAACTTAGGATTTTTATCGTTCAAAGGGAAAAAGAAATGCTGTGGGGGATTTTAGACAGCAGGACATAATTAAGGATAAGAGGCCCATTTTTAGGCAATTCTCTTTATATAAAATATGAGTATTCCTGCTGAATTTCAACACTATATTTTTATGAATTATTTCTAGATAAGTTCAGCAGGCAGCCAATTGCAGGAGGGAAATATTTTGCTGAAATAATTTGCTTTTTTTGAACTTTTTATCATGAGTTGTGGTGCCTGTAAGGAAAAGCCTTGCATGAATTATTAGAATGATTTTTTTTACTTAAAGTTGCTATTTTAAAAATGCATTCTGTGGTGGTTCATGACTCCTCAGTGCCTCCAACTTAGAAAAAAATGCTGAAATAATAAAATTCTTCTTGTTTTAGTGCTGCTGCAAAGAAGGAGGACGAGGATGCCCAACCAGTTAAAAAAACCTACACCTGGAACACAAAGGAAGAGGCCAAACAAGCATTTAAAGAACTGTTAAAAGAAAAGGTATTTGGGCCAATTATTAATATTTTATTGACCAATTACTGATCTTTTATTGAACTACAAAACGTGGTTTTGTTTTTATTTTATTTGCCAGGTTTTACTTGGGGTTTTTTGTGAAGAATTCCTCACTTTTGTAGAAATGAAAGAAAAGAACTTTCCAGTGAAATGTTGTTTAGCTCAAAAATAAAATGCTCTTTTTTCTTTTCCTCAGTGCCTGTTTTTAAGGAATTGTTCCTTGTTGGATGTTCGTTCCAGGTCTGATTAATCCATAATTTCCTGTTTTCACAGCGAGTTCCATCCAATGCTTCCTGGGAGCAAGCCATGAAAATGATCATTAATGATCCCAGATACAGGTACTGAGTCCTCCTTTAATTCCACACAAACCCTTTTTTAGGGAATTTGCCTTCCAAACAATCCAAAGTTCCGTCAGCAACAGATATTTTCCTGCATTTGTGCCATTGGCAGGGAATTTTCTTCCTTCCCTTCATGAAGAAATGGTTCCAATAGCTTGATTTTCATTGGGAAAAAGCATGGAAATTGATATTTTATGTTGATTTTGGGCTTAAAATATTTAGATTATATTTAATTTTATCTCAAATCTGGATTATTCAAACCTGTTGCCTTTTGCTTTTTGGTTTAGATTTTCGTATGTATTTTTCTTATTTTCTTTTTCTTCTTTCTTTTTCTGATTTCCTGATTTTTCTGATTTTCTTTATCCTGATTTTTCTGATTTTCTTTTTCCTGATGTTTCTGATTTTCTTTTTCCTGATGTTTCTGATTTTTTTCCTGATCTGATGTTTCTGATTTTTTTCCTGATCTGATTTTTCTGATTTTCCTGATCTTTCTGATTTTTCTGATTTTCCTGATCTTTCTGATTTTTCTGATTTTCTTTTCCTTCTGATTGATTTTTCTGATGTTCCTTTTCTGATTTTCTTTCCTTTTTTTTCTGATTTTCTTTCCTTCTCTTCCTGCTTTTCTGTATCTATAAATGACCTTATTCTCTCCTTTTCTTTCCTGGGAAGTGCTTTGGCAAAACTGAGTGAAAAAAAGCAAGCCTTTAATGCTTACAAAGTTCAGACAGAGAAGGAGGAGAAGGAAGAAGCCAGATCCAAGTACAAGGAAGCCAAGGAATCCTTCCAGCGTTTCCTGGAAAACCACGAGAAGATGACGTCCACCACCAGATACAAGTAAGGGACTTGGGACAGGAATCTGGGATAAAAATCCTGATGGGATGCACTGCTTGGAGTGGCATCAGCTTCCATTTTTTAGCTTTTTCCTTCGTTCATAAAAATTAATAAGGTGTCCTGGAAAAAACTTCCCAAGAGGGGAAAATCAAAGAGCATTCCTACCAAAGTGTTCCTGCTTGGAACAGAGCTGTCCCTGCTGTTCTGGGGAATCGATGGGAGGATGATTTTAGTCACCAATAAATAAAGAGTTATGTGTTCTTCATTTGTTTTGCCCAGAAAAGCTGAACAAATGTTTGGGGAGATGGAAGTGTGGAATGCCATATCCGAGCGGGACCGGCTGGAGATTTATGAGGATGTTTTGTTTTTCCTGTCCAAGAAGGAGAAGGTAAATTCCCTTCAAATTCATCCAATATCTCCTCACTTGTTCCTAAATCACTTTAAACCTGTGGTTGAGGCTTTATGGCAGATAAACAGCAGCTTTTTGGGAAGGTTTGTGGGTTTATTGGGATTTATTCCTGCTGATTTTGCCACGTGTTTAATTTTAGGGGGATTTTGATACATCACATGGTGGATTTTACTCTAAATCAGTGGAACAAAAATAAGATGGGATAATGGTGGTGTGTCCAAGGCCAGGTTGGATGGGGCTTGGAGCAACCTGGTCCCTGTCCAGGGCAGGAGGTTGGAACGGGATGAGCTGTAAGGTCCCTTGCAGCCCAAACCACTCTAGAATCCCATGATTTTATATAAATTAAAGTTTAATTTCATATTTTCTTGGAGAACACACTTGATGTCTTACATTCCTATCCAACCCACCTCAAATTGAACCCCCCAAAAAAACTTTTCCCCTCAGGAACAAGCCAAGCAGCTCCGGAAGAGGAACTGGGAAGCTCTGAAGAACATCCTGGATAACATGGCCAACGTCACCTACTGCACCACCTGGTCCGAGGCTCAGCAGTACCTCATGGACAACCCCACCTTTGCCGAGGATGAGGAGCTCCAGAGTATGTCCAAGGGCTCTGGGATTCTTTGGGAAGGAGGATTTCTTCCTGAGAAGGAATAACCTGATGCTTTTCCCCCCTCTTCCCTGTTTTCCTGCTAGACATGGATAAGGAGGACGCCCTGATCTGTTTTGAGGAACACATCAGGGCCTTGGAGAAGGAGGAGGAGGAAGAGAAGCAGAAAAGTTTGCTGAGGGAAAGGAGGAGGCAGCGTAAAAACAGGGAATCGTTTCAGGTTGGTGGAATTTGGGGTTCTGTCCTAAATACGTTGTGGAATATCATGGGATATTCCATGTCGGGTTTTTTATGTCTGAGGCTTGATTAAAGGGGGTGTTTAAAGCCTCAGGTGCTGGGTTGTAGCATTTTCTCTGCTGTGTTCTGCCAGAAAGCTGGAAAAATAGGGAAAAGTCAGAGGGAATGGGTCTGGATGGGAAGGTGATGCAGCTGGAATCTTGTAGATGGTGGAGAAAAACAAGAAGAAAAATGCAAAAAAAAGGATTTTTCAATCCTATTGGAACAACAGTGGGATTCCAGTTATCAAGACAATCCATCTCAGCTGGTACCAAGGAGAAGCGTGAGGAATGACCCCAAACTCCCGTTTTCCTGTGTTTTGCAGCTGTTTTTGGATGAGCTGCACGAGCACGGCCAGTTACATTCCATGTCCTCCTGGATGGAATTGTATCCCGCCATCAGCTCCGACATCAGGTTCACCAGCATGCTCGGCCAGCCTGGTAAGGAGGGCACCCCTGGGGTTTGGGGCAGGGCAGAGCCCTTCTTCCTATTTCTTAATAGCTAAAAATGCAGCTCCTTGGTTAAACCTGACCTGTGGCTTAACTAAACCCTCCCTCAGGATCAACTGCGCTTGACCTGTTCAAGTTTTATGTGGAGGACTTGAAAGCTCGTTACCACGATGAGAAGAAGATAATTAAAGACATCTTAAAGGTGAGGATTACCTGGCTGCTCCTTGAATTCCTCATTTCCCATCCGAGGGAGCTGGGGTTTCCTTGTGGGAATTGAGGGAATTCCTGACTTCCCTCATGCCAAAGGAGCCATTTTTTTTTTCCAGGATAAAGGATTTGTGGTGGAAGTGAACACTTCCTTTGAGGATTTTGTCACTGTCATCAGCTCCACTAAGAGAGCCACCACGTTGGATGCAGGGAACATCAAGCTGGCTTTCAACAGCGTAAGTATTAATTAATAAATTCATTAATTAATTGGGATATCTGGATGATTAGGATGGGAAATCCCTTCTCCAGACAGGAACTAGGGTTTATTTTCTAACTAATTCCATAATATTTGAGGAATATTCTGGTTTTTAGAATTATTTAACTGATTCCAGTTGCCAAAATAAAAGGAAACCTTAATCCAAGCCATCGGCATTCCCAAAGTTGAGGAATTCTGGGATGGGAATTTAGTGATGATCTCCTGTTTGTATGTAAGATTTCTCCTGATTTGTGTGTTTCTGTAATTTTGCATCATAATTTTTAGAATTATTTAACTGATTCCAGTTGCCAAAATAAAAGGAAACATTAATCCAAGCCATTAGCATTCCCAAAGTTGAGGAATTCTGGGATGGGAATTTAGTGATGATCTCCTGTTTGTACGTAAGATTTCTCCTGATCTGTGTGTTTCTGTAATTTTGCATCATTGGATTCTCAGGAACAGCAATTCCATGCTTGGAAAAGAAATGATTGATTAATTTTCGCTAGACTAATAATTAATATCACACTTTTGATTTAATAATTCATGAGTGTTCCTGTAGTTCGTTTCCTTGTGGTTTCCAAGTGACTGAGACACAGCTCTGAGGGAGAACTGGATTTGAAAATGCCAATGAACTGAATTGTTTTCCTTTGGCTGCGCACAGCTGCTGGAGAAGGCGGAGGCGCGGGAGCGCGAGCGGGAGAAGGAGGAGGCGCGCAAGATGAAGAGGAAGGAGTCGGCCTTCAAGAGCATGCTGAAGCAAGCCACGCCCCCCATCGAGCTGGACGCGGTCTGGGAGGATGTAAGGACGGCGATTCCCTGCTTTTATTTTTGGGAATTCCCAAAAACCCCCCGCTAATCCCATAAAAACCCCCTGTTCTCCGAGCTCCTCCTGGCGCTGCCTAAGGGACGTCAAAATCCCATAAAATCCGATGGTTTCTTTGGGAAAATTTGGAGTTGGGTGGGAAAAAGCTTCATCCCGATACCTTTGATTACAATTTGAAATGAAAATATTCCTAAAAAAAGGGGGAAAACCCCCAGAATAATCCCACAAAGCTCCCAAAGTTCATTTGAATTATTTTAAAGTGTAAATTTTGCCCTGGATAAAATAACCTGGAAAACCTTTCCAAGAATAATTTACATAAATATTTGGGGGTTTTTTTTAAGCTTAAATGGAATGTACAGGAAAAACAGTGGGATTCTCCATGTTTCCCTGAGTTACAGCTTCCCTGAACACTGGAAATTTGGGATTTGCTTGGAAATCTGGGATTAAAAGAGTTTAGCTTGTACCAGTTCAGGGGCATTTTCAGCTGGTGACAATAAATCTATTTTTATTAATTTCTTATTATTTTTAAAATTATTATTATCTTTATTTTTTTCATTTTTCTTATTTTTCTTCTCTCATTTTTATTTATTTTTATTTTTTCTTTTTTATATTATTTCTTTATATTGGTGTTATTTTCTTACTGGTTTTATTTTTTCTTATTTTTATTTCTTATGGTTTTAGTTTTCTTTTTTTTTCTTATTTTTCTTATTATTATTATTTTCTTATGTTTCTTATTCCTTATTGTTTTTATTATTTTTATTATTCCTTACTATTTTCATTGTTTTTATTTTTGTTATTATTTTCTCATTATTCCTTCCTGGTTTTATTGTTTCTTATTGTTATTGCCATTGCCGTTCCTATATTATATTTTATTCTTTTATTCTATTTATTCTCTTCTAGTATTTTAACAGATGAATAATTTAATTATTTTGCATATTATTAATAGAATTCTTTTCCTGACAGATCAGAGACAGATTTGTGAAGGAGCCAGCATTTGAAGACATCACCCTGGAGTCTGAAAGGAAAAGGATATTTAAGGATTTCTTACACGTACTTGAGGTAATTATTCCTTAGTTTTTAAAATCATTGGACAACAGACAACAAAAATCCCTTTTCCTCCTAAATTGGGTGGGAAGGGGAAGGATTTAGGGGAATTTTTGTTCCATGAAGTGATAACAGGAGATGAATTTGATTTTTAAGCTCTCACTCTTGGGGGTTTTGTTCCATTTCCTGCAGTTTGGAAGAATTTTAACTGAAATTTTAACTTTTCATTTTATAATTTCCAATCAGGCAGAGCAAGGGCTGGGTTTAGGCCAGGCTTAACTTGGATCCAAAGAACAGATCCATGGGAATCCGTGTGTTTTTCCTTGCCCCTGGCTGCTTTTCTGGCAGCTCCAACATGGCAACAGTGCCCATTTTTGGGGATTTTGATATTTAATGCTGATTATGGAGTTTTTAACCTTTCCCAGCTTTTGTGGATCAGGAAAAACATCGATTTTTTGGTATGTCCTGTAGGAGATGATGAGGTGGTGCTGCCATTTAATGCCGATCATGGAATTTTTACCCTTTCCCAACTTTGTGGTTGAGAAAGATCCCATCAGTTTTTTGGGATATTCTGGAGGAGCTGATGAGCTTTTGCTGCCCCATCCCTGGAATTGTCCTAGGCCAGGTTGGAGCACCCTGCTCCCGGGAAATTGTCCTTCCCCGTGGTGGAACAAGCTGGGATTTTAGGGTTTTTCCAAGCCCAATCCCTGCTGGAATTCCGAGCTGACCCCTCCTTGCCTTGCCCACAGCACGAGTGTCAGCACCACCACTCCAAGACCAAGAAACATTCGAAGAAATCCAAAAAGCATCACCGGAAGCGCTCCCGTTCCCGCTCCGTGAGTATTCCTGAAAATCCTACCTCTGCAATTCCCGACTGCAGCAATCCCTGCTGTAATTCCCGTTATTAACTGGAATTCTCCCCCGGGCTGTGTGTGAAGGGCTCGGAGTCCGAGGACGACGACAGCCACTCCAAGAAGAAGCGGCAGCGCTCGGAGTCGCGGTCGGTGTCCGAGCGCTCCTCCAGCGCCGAATCCGGTATGGGATGGGATGGGATTGGCCTCAGACCAGCTGTGCTTTTATCCCTTTATTTATGGGGATTTATCCATTGATTCCTGTTTTTTTTTGTTGTTTCTCCCCGTGGCTGCAGAGAGGAGTTACAAGAAGTCCAAAAAACACAAGAAGAAGAGCAAGAAGAGGAGGCACAAGTCTGTAAGTGGAGCTCATTTTTAAATTGGGTTATGGACAACCTGGCGCCTCCTGTCACAATCCCAGCTGGATTTTCCAAGGGAAAGAAAATTGGGATCAAGCTGGAGGAGGGTATTGCCAAAATAACAACTTTCTGTTGTATTTTGCTAATATTAAACCACTTCAAACTGCTGAACGGGGAGGGTTTAACTCCATGAGTAACCTGGGATTTGCTGCTTCTCCTGGAAAATCCTGGGGTTCCTCCTTGTTGTGGAGAGCTGGGCAGGATCCCAGGCACTCCTTGTGCCTGCCTGAGCATCGGGGTTGTGCTGGAAGCTCTGCGTTGTTGCACAAGAGCAGCAGAAGGATCTGAAAAGCAGAAAGAGCTTCACTTCTTCCCTGTGAGGGTGGGGAGGCCCTGGCACAAGTTTCCCAGGAAAACTGTGGCTGCTCCATCCCTGGAAGTGCCCAAGGCCAGGTTGGACAGGGCTTGGAGCCCCCTGGGACAGTGGGAGGTGTCTCTGCCCATGGCAGGGGGTGGGATGGGATGAGATTTAAGGTGCCTTCCAAATTAAATCATTCCATGATCCTACAGTTCTTTAAATTGAAGTTGGGCTTTAAAATATTCAGCATTAACATACAATATTCCCATTTTTTTCCCCCAGGACTCACCAGAATCCGATGTGGAGCGAGAGAAGGACAAGAAAGAAAGAGAGAGGGACAGTGAGAAGGAAAGAGCCAGACAGAGATCCGAGTCCAAGCATAAATCTCCCACTAAAAAACGGCCTGGAAAAGATTCTGTAAGCTCTGCTCCCTTGTTTTCTGAGGCTTTGGGCTCTGGCAGCAGCGTCTGCTGGATGCAGATTCCATAGGTGTGCTCTGGGAAAGGGCAGAGGTTGGGTTTGGTGATCCTGGAGGTCTTTCCCATTCCCAAATTCGGATTTTGGGGTTCCTGAGTGACGCAGAGCAGCCGGCTCTGGCTCTGTGTCCCTGCTGAGGCTCCCAGTGTGGAACCTCCCTGGAAAATCCCGTCCTGAGCACTGCCCCCTCTCTCCACAGGGAAACTGGGATACCTCTGGCAGCGAGCTCAGCGAGGGGGAGCTGGAAAAACAGAGGAGGACTCTTTTGGAACAGCTGGATGAAGATCAATGAGAAGATTCTTGATACCAAAAATGTTTACAGGTGGCAAAATAAAACCAAGCCTTGCGTGGGTGAGGCCCTGGGGCCGGTGGCCGGTGGCCCGTGGCCACAACAACGGTGGCTTTTAGTTTTTTACCACTTCAATCCAGTCAAAAGTAGAAAAATCCATGGAATTCTGAGGGCAAAGCTGTGCCTGGCCTGGAGCTGCGGGGCGGGATGGGGGCTGGGATCCCCTGGAGGGGACACGGAGGTGGCAGCAGTGTCCCCAAGCACTTTCCCGGTGTCCTTCCCAGGCAGGGAACGACGCTGGGCTGCCTGGGCAGAGCCCAGTTCAGCTTCAGGAAAGAAATTCCTAAATTAATTCCTTGTTGTTTCATTCACTGGATGGGTTTGGCCGGGTGGGGTTTTTTTGGGAAGGCAGCGGGAGTAAGGAATCCGTGTCCTGATGTGTTCTGCAAAGCCCTGGGGTTTGGGATTGTCTGGCACTGGAGCTTTTGTCCAAGACTGATGTCCAAGTCGTGACTCCCATCAATCCCAAATCCCTGGGAATGTGGTGGATGGGAATTCTCCTGCTGTGCCAGCAGAGGGAGCGTGTGGGACACAACCACCTCGGCGTTCCCTGAATCCCGACCCGGCCCGGCCCTGGCTGTTACTCCAGCGTTTCTCTCCACCTTTCCTCTCCCCCTTCCGAAAATTTAGGAATAAAAATCCAATGTTAAACGCAATTCCATGTGTTGCCTTAAGAACCTGCTGCAGAATGTACCTGCACAGCCCAGAGGAGGGAGGAGGAAGCAGCTCCAGCCCTGTTTTCCAGCCCCTGCACGTTCAGGAAGGTGCCCCCAGCCCTGCTCGGTGAGAAAATTGAGAACCCGCTGTCCTTGGAATATTTTTGTACATTTTTATCGATGATTAAACCTTGTCTTTTAGCATGTACTGGTATTTATTTCTCCTTAAATACTCTGTACAGCTCTGAGCCACACAGTCACTCACAAAACCTGCTTGAAGACTCCTTAGATTGCTTTTCAGGAATTTTTTTCCCAATTTTGACCACTCTTACCAGTGCATAAACACCCAAAGGATCCATTTATCCAGGGAATTCTCTGGCTGGGGTGGTTCTGAGGCTCAGACTCCTTAAGAACACCCTGAGACTGCAATGAGTTACTTGAAATATAAAATGCAGGAGGTTGTAACCATTTTTTCCTGAGATGTTTTGGGATGGGAAAGCACATCCCAATCCTGCTGTTTCCCCCTGAAGGGTCATTGCTCATCACCCATTGCTTGGGGGAAAAAACACCTGGATTTGGTCAAACAGGGCTTGTAGGGATTTTTGGCATCCATGGGGTGTTTGGTGTGGAAATCCAGGTTGGAAGCAGTGGCAGGGAATATATTCCAGGTTTTTCCCTGCAGCAAGTGGCTCTCCCAAGGAATCTGCTGCTCCAGGGCTTTATCTCTGTGCTTTGCTCCCCTGACAGCCACTCCCCCGGATTTATATCCCAGATTGGGAATGCTCCAAGTGGGAACAGCCCAGCAGAGTTTGGAAAACAGGAGGGCAGCTGGGCCTGGAATCCTGCGTGGAACTGGGAGAAGGATTTAGAGTCTGCCAGGCCCCAAGGGTTTGCAGACAGGGAGGAACTCCTTCCAATGCTCTTATTCCCTTGCATCCCCATAAATCCACAGAAAAAGTTGTTCCTAAGGGAATATCCCTCTGAAAAGGTTTGCCTTTATTAAGAATGAAAAACTGGGAATGTGAATTATTCCAGTGGTGGGGTTTTTTTAACATCTTAATTCAATTTGCTGGAAGAAACTCAGCTTAAGCTGAGCCTGCTTTTAAACCAAGCAAGGCAGGATTGAGTTTTCCAGGGAACTGAGTTCAGGATTATTTTTCCAGCTTTTCTTTTTTTTGTGTGTTTCCCTCCTCTTTCGTATTTCCCAGCCCCATCTTCTCCTGTGGCAGCCCCAGCACAGTCAACAGCTCTAACTCTGCATTCCCACCAGGAAACTGGAAGGGATTTCAGCCAAATGGTTTCTTTTTAATGAATTATGGGATGATTTGGAGCTGTGTCCGTCAGTGTTGAAACCTTGGTTAATCCCCCCTCAGAATAATTTGATTGAAGCCTTTTAAAAATTAAATTGGAAAATTAATTACAAGTTGTGAAGTTTAGGCCTTAAATATTTGGGTTTTGCATTTCTGCAAAATATTAATCCCCATTTATTTCCCTCCTGGAGCTGATGCAGGAGTCTCGCAGGAACCTCCACCCCAAATTTCTTCCCTCAGCCTCTTCCAGAATAACAAAGAATAAATCGATGCTGCAAATTAGTTCAGTCTTCATCCACACGAGCTGCAGGTGTTCACCTGTCAAAGACCACCGTTTTTGGGGGGAAAAAAAGGTAAAAGTGACTAAAAAAAACCCTCTGGATTTCAGTGTAGTAGTGTAAATAGTTTATTTGATTTTATGGCAGGAACAGACCAGGAAAGGAACGTGAACTGCTTTATAAAACACTTCTAATCTTGCTAAGAAGCAGATCTATGACTAGAAAAATATTAAAGAGAACATGCCAGCTTGGCTTTCATTTTGGGCTTTAATTAAAAAAACACCTTTGAGCTGAAGAAAATGAGATTTAGTGCTTCTACCCCAACAAGTGCTGAAATTGAAATTCAAATTGTCCAATCTTCTTTGATCCAAACGCTCATTCCAACAGTGGCATGTTCTCTTTGGCAGGTCAAGTACACGGTGCTGTAAATGCAAAACTTGGCAGTTTTTCAAGGAAGAATTCCTGGAACTTGGTCAGTGTGGTAACTCTGAGTCCCAAACTGTCCTTTTAGTTAAATATAAAAACAAAAACTATAAGTTAAAATAACATTCAGATTGTATAGCACAGGCTTGATGCATTTATTTCCTTTTAAACAATATTTACAATATTAACCCAGAGGCTAAAGTGGGGGGGAGGGAGGGGGGAAAAGTGTAAAAACCATAAAAAACTGCACCAATTTTGTAGCAAAATATCTGTACATTTAAAAACAGATTATCATATAACTACACATTATCCAAGGAAAACAAAAAACCAGGGACCTTCACCAGTGGTTCACGGGAGCACAATGGAAAAGGGCAAAGAAATTCAGTGGTTAAATACTATACAAGAAATTTTACAATTAACAGATGGATGAGCCCGGGCAGAGAAGCTGGAAGCAAAATGGGCCTTGGGAAGGACAAATTTCTCCTCAGTCCAGCTCTTCCCAGCTCCTGGATGCCGCCGGCACGGAGCGGGATCCATCCCGCTGCTCCAGGGCACGGGGTGGTCCTAAATCAGCCTCCTGTCCCTTTTTAGGCTTGGGAAATGCCATGGAGAACCTAAAGCCAACTGGGAATTTTAGGCTGGGCTGCCCTTCCACTGGAGCCTCAGCAGGGAATCCGAGCGGGAATGCCTCGGAGCCGGGGCAGGGTGGGAATCCCCGGGCCAGGAACTGGACTGCAGTGGTCCTCAGGGCCTAATACTGATTACTGGGTGTTAATTGCTTAGTGCTAATTAATAAATACGCTGTTATGCCAACGCTGCCTCCCTCGGCCCCCCTGCCAAGGCCCTGGAACATCCCAAAGCCCCAGCTTGGGGTGAGCTCCTGTTCCATTCCTATCCTTGTGCCCGTGGGCCCACATTCCGTATGGAGGCTGCAGGGGCTGGGAAAAGGGCTGGGTTGCTCCTTGGGATTATTAATTCCATGTATAGAAAGCCCTTAAATGTCTTCGTTTGCAGTTTTAATTAAAAAAGAGCCGTTAAGTGCAGCTGAAGGCCAGGCCCGCCCCTCGGCCCAGCATTAAAAGCCAAGCACATCCCACTATTCCCAGTATTCCCAGTTTCCAACCAGTCGGGCCCACAGGAGCCCTCGCTCTCATCGACCCAACCCCCCAAACCAACCCATATTTTACATTTTGGTTACAAATCCTGCAGAGTCTTGGTGTCCGGGGAAACCCAACCAACCCCAATCCTATTGCTTGAATCCGTCGGAGCAGGAACTTCCATTTCAGGCACTTGGCGAGGAGAGCCCGGCGCCGGGCCGGGAGCCCTCCGAAGGTCCGTTTTTCCCTGGAAAAGGCGGGACGCGGAGCCCATCCCGCTCCCCGGCAGGCTCACATGGCCAGCTCGGCGCCGTTGGAGCGCAGCCCGTGCTCGTCGAAGCGGCGGCGCACGCTCCTCCTCAGCGCGTCGGCCCGGCGGTACGGCTGGTTCCGGAGATCTGCGGGGAGCCGGGAGTCAGGAGCGGGCACACGGACACGCGGCACGCGCAGGACAGACAGGGAAAGGCCCGCTGGAAGCCAGTCAAAGCAGCTTGTGGAGGACGGGAGCAGGGATGGCCCCGGCGCAGCGCGGGGAGCAGGACGGACGTGCCCGGAACTACGTGCCCCAGCGGCCGGTTAATACTGGTGGGATCGGGGTGCCGGTGGGACCACGGGAATTGGGCTGTGGGGATGTCCCCAGCAGCAATCACAAAGGCCACATCGACCCCAATCAGCTGGTCTGAGGGGTGCCCTGGGTGTTCCCACACTCCCTCAAACCCCGGAGCTGGAGGATGTTCCACCTCATGGCAGGTGTGTGACCCATGGGTTCAGCCACACCAGGAGGGATTTGGGATCCCTACGTCCCACTTAGCATGGAGTAATTGAATCATTCGGGCTGGCAAGGACCTCCAAAGTCTTAAAGAGGTGCCCTGGGAAAAGCAGCTGGGACTGGGCTGGGATTCTCCAGCTGCCAGCCCACCCCATGGCTGGAGCGATGCTTCATCAGCCAAAGGAGGGGAGAGCTCGCAAGGGAACACTGAGCATGGGATGGGATGGATGGATGGATGGATGGAAGAGGGAGAAAGCTGATGGATGTGATGATGGAAGCCCATTACAGGTGTCACGTGTCACATGGGCTGTCACCTGTGCACCTACAACAGAACAAGCACTGAAGACAATTCCAGTTCTAATATTTCTCTCCTGGCCAACAAATCTGAGTTGGACTGGGCAAACCCTTCAGATTTCCTGGGTAACTTGTGTTGGAGTTGACACACAACTCCCAAACTTCTCAGCTCTCCCCTCTCCACACCTGCAGTTGGAGATTGTCCACCTCAGGCAGAACTGTGGGGCTGCAACACCTGGGGACAAAACTATTTTGGGCTGGACTTGAAGAAAAATGGCCAAAACGGGGTGTGAAGGTGGTCACCAACCAACAGCACCTGGGACAGGACTATTCTGGGCTCAACTTGAATTAAAATGGCCAAAGTGGAATGTGAAGGTAGTCACCAACCAATGGCACTTGGGGACAAGACTATTTTGGGCTTAACTTGATGAGAAACAGCCAAACCAGAGTGTGAAGATGGTTACAGCCAACACCACCTGGGGACAAAACTATTCTGGGCCGGACTTGAAGAGAAATGGCCAAAATGGAGTGTGAAGGTGGTCACCAACCAACAGACCTGGGCACAAGACTATTTTGGGCTCAACTTGATGAGAAATGGCCAAAACCGGGTGTGAGGTGGTCACCAACCAACACTACCTAGGGACAAGACTGTTTTGGGCTCAACTTGATGAGAAATGGCCAAAACAGTGTGATGATGGTCACCAGCCACCATCCTGTGCATTCCCTGCACCTCCAGAGGTGAAAATCAAGGATCTGGGTCTCCACTGGCCTCGGGGGTCTCACCAGTATTAGCTCAGCCACATCTACCACCAGCTGCCTGGCACAGAGAGAGAGGAGGAAGCCAAGTAAAAAGTGATGCTTGCCAGCTCTGGGAATCCTCCACCACGGCTGTGCTAGAAGAAATCCTTACCCTCGAGTGAACATTGGGAAATTTAGTGATATTATTCTTCTTTAGGGCTAAACAGAAAAACAAAACAAAACAAAACAAAAACAAAAAAACAAAAAAACAGAACACAAAAAATGATGGTTAAGTAGGAGGGTGGGATGGAGAATGAAGAGCAAGTCAAGTCAGCGTTCAAACCTCCCGGGCAGAAACCACGGAGCAAGAGGGGTTAGACAGGGCAGGAGGGACAGGAGGCCGCTCCCTACCCCAATTCCAAGCTGCTTTGAAGGTTGGCTCCAGGAAGAGAACACAGCAGAGGACCCGGAAGAGCAGAGAACCGCGGAGAGGGTTAGTTTGTGGATGTCTTGGCAGCACCGATGGAATTACACAGGGAACAGCGGAAGGAGCACTGCTGGCTTCTTAAGCTGAGTCCTTAAGGAGGACAGCAGCGTCCAGGGACATGCTGGGTTAGGGACACCCTTGGGACAACGGACACCACGATGGGAATCGCTCAGTTCCATGGCAGGTGTTCCTCGGCACCATTCCGATGGTTCTGCCCCATAGTTCTGCGATTCCCAGCCCTGCTCCCCTCTCCCCCTGCTCCATGCACTGAGCCCAGCCTCGGCAGAGAGTCCCGGCTCTCTGAGAATTCCCGATGCCGTGAAATAAAGCTGGCATGGAACTGATATGGAATAAAAGAGTTAAATATGGATGTGACCGAACAAGGAGAGATTTCAGCCCGCTGTCCCACCCCATGCAGCCAAACATGCAGGTGCTGGTTAGGAATCCTAAACCACCGCACAGGTGTTATCCCCGAGCCAGAAGCCACCCCCACGGCCATTCCCAAAGTCCATGCAGCCCGGAATTCCGCTCCGGCGTGCAGCCGAGGTGCCACATGCACGGCACCCCGAGGTGACACAGACAAGCCAAGTGAGCTGTCACTGCTTGGCCTCCTCAGTCCTTGCACTGCAGGAGGCTCATCCCAGTGACTCCCACCTCGCTGTTCTAGGGACACAAGGACAGCCGGACGGGGTGGGACGAAGAGGACATGCAACAGAGGGGACACCACTACAACGTCGGGAGGACGCTGGACACCACTACACACTCAACAGTCACAGAGCCCTGGCTGAGATCCACACAAACAAAGTGGCAAAAAGCCTACAGCGACCTTCCTGGATTCTAAGAGCGGCAGGTGTGAAAGAGGGAGAGTTTAGTAATGGAATTCCTCAGGGACAACAGGGTCGCAGAAGAACCGAGAGCCGCGCTTGGCGCTTCGGGCGGTGAACGGCACCGTCTTCAGCACTGCATGGGAACAACAACAGCCACACACAAACCAACATCAGCACTGCTCCGGGCCACGGGGACAGCTCAGCGCTCCCGTGGGGACACTGGGACACCTCAGCCCGCTCCTTGCTGGCCTTTGGACAAGGTGGTTGTGAGGCTTGAGGAGATATTTCATCCACTCATGGAATCCCAGCCTGGGTTGGGTTGGGAGGGCGCTTAAACTCATCTCATCCCACCCCTGCCACGGGCAGGGAGACCTTCCACTGTCCCAGGGTGCCCCAAGCCCTGTCCAAGCTGGCCTTGGGCACTTCCAGGGATCCAGGGGCAGCCACAGCTTCTCTGGGCACCCTGTGCCAGGGCCTCATCAGCCTCCCAGCCAGGAATCCCTTCCCAATCCCTGATCTTCCCTGCATCTTAAAGCCATTCCCCCTTGGCCTGTAATAAAATAATTTCCTCCAAGAACTTGCTTTAGGATGTGCTACAGGTTTGCGGGATGACCTTGGTGTTTGGGATCAGAGTCATGGAATGGTTTGGGTTCAGAGAGACATTAAATCCCATCCCATTCCACCCCTGCCACAGCAGGGACACCTCTCACTATCCCAGGATGCTCCAAACCCCATCCAACCTGGCCTTGGACAGTCCCAGGGATGGGGAGTTGCAGGATTTACTGGGCTATCTCCAGGGATGGGGAGGTGATCTCAGTCCTACCTGACCTTCCATGCCTGACTTTTCCTCCTCCATGGCTTGAGGCCCCAAAATGGGCAAATCCAGGCACAAGAGCACAGGAAATGTTTAATTCAAGCCTGGCACCCTCTCCTCTGGACGGTTTTTTCCATAGGGATGGGCGTCTGCCACACAATCTGTTCCTCCCACAGAACAGGAGAACCATTTTTCCAATTAAATAAACTCCCAGGAGTCCGGAGGAGTTGTGGAAGCAATGCCAGGTTGGATATCATTGCCACCCTGCCCTTTCAATGAGGAATGTTATCTCAGGGCCATTAATCAAGGTTAAAAGGAGTTGGGAAAGCTTCACACACTTCATCCAGTTGGGCAAAAATTCTCTGGCTTTCCTTAGTGAGGGATCAAACAGCTCTCCTGCCCTTCTGCAGGAAAACTCCTGTGGAAAGCTTCCAGGAGCAGTTGGCAAAGACCTTTTTTTTGAGCTTCTGTGCAAGGAAACAGAGCTTGTGAAGCTCCTGAGGTGTTAAATCATGTTCCTTCCATGTTCCAGGTGAAGCATTTGTGGAAAACTCCAAATACTGCAATCCCAGCAGCTGGGAGGGCTAAGAATTCCTGGGAAAAAGGCAGTTCAGGTGGCTCTTTCCATCAGCAAATATTTGCAGCCAAGTCCTGGCTGTGCCTGGCTGCACCAGGGGCTGTGTCCCTTCCCTCTGGGATGGGCAGGAAAACCTGGAGCAGCTTAGGGTCGGTGGGGATTGACTGAAGGATTTTTGGGATCAATCTTAATGAAAACAGAGGCTCTTCATCCTGACACCGATCCCATTTGTGGGGAGAAAAAAGGGATCTGGGCCAGATCCACACAGCACAGCTGGAGCAGCTGCTGGGATCAGGATCAGGCACTCCCTGCCCGCTCTCAAACCCTGGGAATGTCCCCACGAGCTGGAAGAGAAGGAGCAGAACCTTCTGCACGTGCTCCACAGCACACAACCAACGCCCTCAGGAGGACACGAAGCCCCGGAGCAGCCACTCGGCAGATCCCTGTTGTTCCCGAGGCTGGAATTGCCAGCTGGCTGGCAGATCCCTGTTGTTCCCGAGGCTGGAATTGCCAGCTGGCTGGCAGGGAGGGGCAGGGTACCTGTGATGATGTCCTCGATGGCGCCGTCCTTGCCCTCGTACACGTGCCGGTTGTCCTTGACCTGCCGGCGCCGCAGCTCCGCGATCAGCTCCTGCTGCTGCCGCTTGCTCTTGTGGGAAGGGGACTGGGAACACGCACAGGGACGGTCAGGATGGACCTCCAGCGCTCCTGGGCTTCTTCCTGAACCTCTCACGCCCGCTCATCCCACCAATTCCCACAGGAACTGCACGTTTCCACCCCATTCCCGAGGCTGGGGACAGCCGCGTGCCAGCTGCTCCCGTCCCGTGGAGAAGCCAGGGAAGGACAAAGTTTAGCTTGTGGAAATATGGACAGGACAACATCCCACCTATTCAGTTTCCCTTAATTTTGCAGACTTCCCGAGCAGCAGAACACACACGGGAACTTTCCCAGCCTATCCCAGCTCCCTCCATAAAAACTTCCAGACTCTTTCCAGGCAACTACAACTCCTCACCTGGAGCTGAGGTTTCTGAATATCAGGAACATGCTCCCACCTGGAAGCTGTGTCTGTGCCATACCTTTTGGTCCTGTTGCTCCATCAACGCCTCTTGCTCCATGAGTTTTTCCATTAAGGCTTGTTCCTGCTTTTTCCTCAGCTCGTTTTCTTCTTCTGCTTGCTGTTTGTGAGAAAATCCATGGGTTAGAGATTCCAGGGGAGCCAGGGAGGAATGGGATCCTGTGCCACCATGGGGCTTTCTGAGGGAGGGAGAGGAGGAGAAGAAGGAGGAGAAAGGAAGAGAAAAGAGGAGAAGGACGAGGAGAAGGAAGGACGAGGAGAAGGAAGGACGAGGAGAAGGAAGGACGAGGAGAAGGAAGGACGAGGAGAAGGAAGGGGAAAAAGGGGAAGATGAGGAAAAAGGGGAGGGAAGAGGAGGAGGAGGAAAAGAAAAGGAGGAGGAAAAGAAAAGGAGGAGGAAAAGAAAAGGAGGAGGAAAAGAAAAGGAGGAGGAAAAGAAAAGGAGGAGGAAAAGAAAAGGAGGAGGAAAAGAAAAGGAGGAGGAAAAGAAAAGGAGGAGGAAAAGAAAAGGAGGAGGAAAAGAAAAGGAGGAGGAAAAGAAAAGGAGGAGGAAAAGAAAAGGAGGAGGAAAAGAAAAGGAGGAGGAAAAGAAAAGGAGGAGGAAAAGAAAAGGAGGAGGAAAAGAAAAGGAGGAGGAAAAGAAAAGGAGGAGGAAAAGAAAAGGAGGAGGAAAAGAAAAGGAGGAGGAAAAGAAAAGGAGGAGGAAAAGAAAAGGAGGAGGAAAAGAAAAGGAGGAGGAAAAGAAAAGGAGGAGGAAAAGAAAAGGAGGAGGAAAAGAAAAGGAGGAGGAAAAGAAAAGGAGGAGGAAAAGAAAAGGAGGAGGAAAAGAAAAGGAGGAGGAAAAGAAAAGGAGGAGGAAAAGAAAAGGAGGAGGAAAAGAAAAGGAGGAGGAAAAGAAAAGGAGGAGGAAAAGAAAAGGAGGAGGAAAAGAAAAGGAGGAGAAGAAGTGGGGGGAGGATGAAGAGGAAGAGGAGGAGGAGAAAGAGAAGAGCAGAAGGAGGAGAAAGAGAAGGAAGAGGAGGAAGAGGACAAGGAGGACAAGGACAAGGTTTACCTTGTAGGCCTTCACGAAGCGGACAAACACCGGGAAGAAGACCGAGGGCGGGGTTGTCTTGGGATTCTCCCCGAAATACTTCACAGCATCATCAAAGGCATCCTGCAAGAGGCACAGCTCCAGTGCCCTGCACCCCCTCCCAGGCATCCTCCCCATCCCCAGCATTCCATGGAAACACAGCCCATCCCTGGGTGTCACCCCCTCACCGCAGATCCCGGGAACACGCAAGCACCTGGGCTATTTTGGCATCGTCCTGGAGCTTCTTGAGCTTGCCCTCGTTGCTCTGGATGAAGTCCTTGAGCATGGTGTTGTGGTCGTGCATGGTGTACTCGCGCTTGGTCAGCTCCAGGCCCCGCTGCAGCTCCTTCACGTCCAGCAGGACGTTCTCCAGGGACACTGCCACAGGAAACGGGAACGCTCAGCCCATGGGCTGCGCCATTCCCAGCGGGAAGGTGCCATCCCAGGGGGTGCTGTACCTGCTGCTGCCTTCTCCACGTAGTGCAGCTCGTTGTAGAACAGAGCCACGTGCTGGTACTTCTCCTTCACCACGTTGGAGATGTAGTGCAGCAGCGTCTGCTTCCGGTCCGTCGACTTCGTTTCCAGGAGCTGGGAAGAGCAGGAAGGGAGGCGTGGGGAGCTGGGAGCAGGCTCCAAGCACGGGGGCTCACTGGTGCTGCCCCAGAGTGTTTCCCATGCTGGGAGCACCAGTGGAGTCTCCCAGCAGCCCTTGGGTCACCACAACCCCCTGAAGGGCCACAGGGTTGGGATGGAGAGGCTGGAAAACTGGGAAAGGACCTGGGGGAGATGAACACGAGCCCAGGGGTGCCCAGGTGGGCAGGAGGCCAATGGCTGTGCCAGCCCTGGTGTGACACAGCCCCTGGGCAGTGCCCATCCCTGGGCTGGCACTGCTGGGGCACCTCCAGTGCTGGGGACAGCTCTGGGACACTGAGGGGCTGGAGGAGTCTGGGAAAGGATGGGGAATGTGTGGAGTGAGGGATCACGAGGAGCAAAGGAGCTCAGGGGGGCCCTTGTGGCTCTGCACAAGTCCCTGACAGGAGGGGGCAGCCGGGGGGGTCGGGCTCTGCTCGCAGGGAACAGGGACAGGAGGAGAGGGAACGGCCTCGGGCTGGGCCGGGGGAGCTCAGGGTGGGCACCAGCAGGAATTTCCCCATGGAAAGGGTGCTCAGGCCTTGGCAGGGGCTGTTTAGGGCAGGGGCGGAGTCTGCATCCCTGCAGGGATTTAAAAGCAGTGTGGCTGTGGCACCTGAGGACACGGGGCCTTGGCAGTGCTGGGAATGGTTGGACTCCATAATCCTGGAAGGCTTTTCCAAGCTCAATAACTCCCCAGCTCTAATTCCCAGCGGGTGTCCACAGCACACTGCTGCTTTTCTTACCAGGTCCAAACTCTGCAGCTTAAATCCATACACAGCCCCTCGTTTGCTGCTGTTCATGTAATTCCCAAGAGCCAGGATGATCTGCCGGGGTGAAACAGAGGAGAGCAGGAATGCTCAGGACAAATTCCTGGAGTTTTAGACACCCCTGGAAGGGAAGCTGGGGTCAGACCTACCTCCAGGATTTTCTTCAGTTTTTGGGATGACTTTATGGAGACAGAGGCAGCGATAATGGCGTGGAGTTGCTGCGGGGAAGCACAGGGAGAGCTTTGGTTAATGCACGTCCAGCCGGGAGGAAAATGAACATTCTAACACTCACATCCTGAAAAAAAACCCTCCTGGTTTTCATCCACACCGTGAGACAGAGCATGGATGTCCCTCTGCCATGGAGCCAGGCTGGGCGAGCTGGGAATGTTCACCTGGAGCAGGGAAGGCTCCAGGGAGAGCTCAGAGCCTCTTGCAGGGCCCAAAGGGGCTCCAGGAGGGCTGGAGAGGGACTGGGGACAAGGGCTGGAGGGACAGGAGCCAGGGAATGGCTTCCCAGTGCCAGAGGGCAGGGCTGGATGGGATACTGGGAAGGAATTCCTGGCTGGGGAGGGGCTGGGCTGGAATTCCCAAAGATGCTGTGGCTGCCCCTGGATCCCTGGCAGTGGCCAAGGCCAGGTTGGACAGGGCTTGGAGCACCTTGGGACAGTGGGAGGTGTCCCTGCCCATGCCAGGGGATGGAATGAGATATTCCTTATTTTCCCTTCCCTCCCAACCCATTCTGGGATTCTGTTAATGTTCCCCTGCCCTGGCACTCCAGGATTCCAAACCCTTCATTTGCCCACCGGATCCACCCGCCTCAGATGTGCTGGGGTAAAAAGGGATTTACATTCCAACCCCTCCAGCTGTCCCAGTGTTTCAGGCTGGATGGGACACAATCCCAAGGGCCCATGGACCAGCACCAACAGTAACTTTTCCCAGCAATATTCCTTTGAGGGTGCTGGGCACTGCCCAGGCTCCCCAGGGAATGGGCATAGCCCCGAGGCTGCCAGAGCTCCAGGGGCGTTGGGACAGCGCTGCCAGGGGTGCCCAGGGTGGGGCTGTTGGGGGTCTGTGCAGGGAAGGAGCTGGATCCATGATCCCACGGATCCCTTCCAGCTCCAGACATTCCCTGCCCCCACGCACCGGGGTGAGCATCTGGATGCTCTCGGCGAAGTTGCCGATGAAGGCCATGATGGTCATTTTCTGCATGAGCCTCTCGATCTTGCTGAACTGCATCATGAACCTGTCCTCGTCCGACAGGTTCTCCAGGGGCTTCCTCTCCCTCTCGTAGAGCCTCAGCACCTTCACCTCGTTCTCCGTGGGCAGGAACCGCATCAGGCATTCCACGAAATCCACGGGCAGCGTCTTCAGGTCAAACCTGCGGGAAAACCCCGGGGAAGCGGGGTGGGGACAAACTGTGCCAACGTGTCCCAGGCCAGGGATGTCCCTCGGCTCTGGAGCCAGGCTGGGAGAGCTGGGGGTGCTCACCTGGAGAGGAGAAGGCTCCAGGGAGAGCTCCGAGCCCCTTGCAGGGCCTAAAGGGGCGCCAGGAGAGCTGGAGAGGGGCTGGGGACAAGGGCTGGAGGGACAGGACACAGGGAATGGCTTCCCAGTGCCAGAGGGCCGGGATGGGTGGGATATTGGGAAAGGATTCCTGGCTGGGCTGGAATTCCCAGAGCAGCTGTGGCTGCCCCTGGATCCCTGGCAGTGCCCAAGGCCAGGCTGGACAGGGCTTGGAGCAGCCTGGGATGGTGGGAGGTGTCCCTGGATGAACTGGATGGGCTTTAAGGTCCTTCTCATCCCAAACCAGTCTGGGATTCAGCTCCACATGAAGAAAAACAAAGAAGAAGCTGTGAAGCTCCTCCTGCCCTGCACATGGAGCTGGGAACAGGATCCAGGGATAATGGGAATGATGCTGCTTCCATTTCCAAACACGTGGCTGTTCCCCCACCCCTCCAGGTTCACTTTTCCAGGGAAAAGAGGAGGGGAGCAGCAAATATTTGTATTTAATTGGCCCAGAGCCCCCTAAAGCCCAACTGCCAGGACCTGGGGCAGGTTTGGGTCACTCCTGCCCAAAGGCAAAGCCTGTGCATCCACACTTTGGAGCTGTTCCTTAAGGGAGGAGTGGGAGATGTTTGCCAAGGCCAGGATGAGCCCACGTGGATTTGGGATCAGCCCAAGGAGCAGCCACGCCTGTCCCAGGAGCAGGGAAGGATCCACATCAGCTCCCGAGGCCACTCCACAAACCCAATTCCAGCAAAATCTGCTCCAGCACCTGGACTGAACTCATCCTTCACGGAGCAAAGCAAAAGAGCTGCCTGCTCCTGCATTCCCTCTGGATTCTGCTCATTGGAACAGGGAATATCTGGGAGCTGCCGCGGCAAGCTGGACAGGCTGGAACGAGCTGCTCTAATGAAGGAAGTGCTAATTTGTCAAACCTCAGCAGTGACTCAGCAACGCAAGGCTGAGAGCCTGAGCTCCAGGCCAGCGGCTTTCCGGGAATTCACAACCATCCCGTCCTTCCCCCGGAATTTTTTTCCAGCTGCCAAAGCATTTCCGTCGAGCGCCAATTCCAAACCCTTTCCCAGCGCTCCCAGCAGCCCTCGGGCAGGATTCCCTCGGTGCCAGGGGCTGCACTCACACGTGGATGGCTTTGCAGATCTCGTCCGCCGTCTTCCCGGCCTTCCGCAGGGTGATGGCCAAGTTCTTGGCCCTGTTGGCATCCAGCAGCGTGACCTTGCTGGATCCCTTCTGAGGGATCTTCTGCTTGCTCGAGGTCAGATCCATGGCCGGGCCCTGTGCTTTCGTTTTGAATATTTCCTCAAATTCATCCACGTTTAGATCCTGGAAAGCAAAGGAAGGGATTTATCCTGCAGGGAACACTACATCCTAAGCCAGAATGGCAGGAAAAGCATTGTGCTGGTGGAGACTGGATCAGGGAGTCATGGAATGGTTTGGGTTGGAATCCCAAAGCTCATCCCAATTCCACCCCCTGCCACGTGGACACCTTCCACTATCCCAGGTTCTTCCCAACCCTGTCCAACCTGGCTTTGGAATCCAGAGAATTTCAGGGGCTGAAGGATGGAAGGAAGAGGCCTCTGAGCTGGGATCGGGAAATCTGCCCAGATCCCAGAAACCCAGCTCTGCACGTGCTCAGAAATTCAGGAAAACACTCATGTGAGCACTGGTTATCCACAGGAGCATCCAGGAGCTGGAATGAGCCCCTTCCCAAGGTCACTGCTGTGCCCGATCCCTGTGGGAAGCTCCCCACTCCGCACCCCTGACAGGAGGGGGCAGCCGAGGGGTCAGGCTCTGCTCTGGGGAACAGGGACAGGAGGAGAGGAAATGGAATCTTGTTGCTCCAGCAGAGGTTTAGCTGGATACCAGGGGAATTCCTTCCTGGAAAGCACAGCCAGGCACTGGAAGGGGCTGGAGCCCCATCCCTGGAGGGGTTTAACGCCCTGCAGACGTGGCACTTGGGGCCACGGGGGCAGTGCTGGGCTGAGGGCTGCTCTGGGTGGTCTGAGAGGCATTCCCAAGCCCAACATTCCCAGATTCCGTGCCTCCCCGGGCGGCAGGGTGGGAGCAGGGCTACCTCGAGGATCCTCTCGTCGTCGATCTCGTTGAAGACGGTGCCGTTGATCTGGTTGGGCTTCAGGGCCACCCAGTTGAACACGGGCATGCGGAACTTGGTCTTGATGGGCTTCTTGATCTTCACAGCTGCGGAGAGGACACGGGAAATTCCTGGGAAACTGCCCGGGAACACCACGGTGCGGCTCCCCAGCTGGAATTCAGCACTGGACAAGAACTGGCTGGGCCCAGTTATCACCCTGGAATCCTGGAAAGGTGTCGCTGCCTCCAGAGGCTGCTGGAGAGGGGAATCCCAGCCCTCGGCAGGACAGCACCAACCCCCAGGGCTCTGCAAACTTCCCAAGGGGAAATTGGGATCCCTGCAGCACCACAAGCTGCCCGAGTTGATCTGAACTCCCAGGCTCTGTCCAAATTCCACGGAAAAGGGGGAATGTGGGTGAATCCAGCCCTGTCCTGCTGCCGGCAGGGCCCTCCCTGAGCTGTGTCACAAACAGGTGACAAGAGGGGAAAAAAGCCCCATTCCCAAGGGTTTTGGCAAATGGGATGTGGGGAGGCTGCCGTGGGGCACCTTCTCAGCAGGTCTGAGTTTCAAGGCCAGAGGGGCTGAGCTGCAGCAGAGCTGGGCTTTAACAGGGGTTTAAAACCAGGTTTCAATTCCTGTGCTGTACAAATCCAGCAAATCGGAGTCATTTGGGAACTTTGGAGTGATTTGGGAATTTAGACAGAGGAGCTGTGAAAATGAACCCTGGAAAGGAGGCCTGACTGCTCCCGAAGAGCAGTGCTGGAGCAGGGGAACAACCCTTCCCTACTCCTATTCCTACTGTATTCCTATTCCCATTCCCATTCTATTCCTATTCCTATTTCATTCCTATTCCCATTTCTATTCCTATTCCCATTCCCATTCTACTCCTATTCCCATTTCTATTCCAATTCCCATTTCTATTCCTATTCCCATTCCCATTCTACTCCTATTCCCATTTCTATTCCTATTTCATTCCTATTCCAATTTCTATTCCTGTTCCCATTTCTATTCCTGTTCCTGTTGTATTCCCATTTCTATTCCTATTCCCATTTCTATTCCTATTCCCATTTCTATTCCTATTCCCATTTCTATTCCCATTCCCATTCTCCTCCTATTCCCATTTCTATTCCCATTCCCATTTCTATTCCTATTCCCATTTCTATTCCCATTCCCATTCTCCTCCTATTCCCATTTCTATTCCTATTCTCATTCTATTCCTATTCGTGTTGCATTCCTATTTCATTCCTATTCCCATTTCTATTCCTATTCTCATTCTATTCCTATTCGTGTTGCATTCCTATTTCATTCCTATTCCCATTTCTATTCCTATTCTCATTCTATTCCTATTCGTGTTGCATTCCTATTTCATTCCTATTCCCATTTCTATTCCTATTCTCATTCTATTCCTATTCGTGTTGCATTCCTATTTCATTCCTATTCCCATTTCTATTCCTATTCTCATTCTATTCCTATTCGTGTTGCATTCCTATTTCATTCCTATTCCCATTTCTATTCCTATTCTCATTCTATTCCTATTCCTACTTCATTCCTATTCCCATCTCTATTCCTATTCCTATTCCTATTCCCACTCCTGTTCCTATTCCCATTCCCATTCCCATCCCTATCCCTATCCCATTCAGTCTGGAAGGCACAGGAATAACTTCCATAATCCAGTTCCCATTTCTTTTCCCTTAAAAGAAGACACAAATTTGTTGCTTGCTACAAAATCGATCAAAGTCACCAATCAACCTTTTGCTCCCGAATTACTTCCCAACAAATCAGTTTCTTGGCAAACATGGAACAGAAACCCTGGTCCTGCAGTGCTGGGCACCACGTGGATAACAGGGAATACACAGAATATTCCACCGTTTATTTTGGGAATTGCATTTATCCAACTTGTGCTCATCCACACTAAACAGGGTTTTGATCTCTGCTTAGTTAATGGGGTTACTTAAAATACTTCCTACAATAAAAGAAGGAATAGCTTTGAACACCCATGGAAAAAGGAATTTTCTACTTGTGCATACCCTGGAATGGATAATTAACTGCTCCCGGGTTATTCCAGGACAGGGAAGGCAGGAATGCCTCGTGGGAAAGATAATGGAGCCCAGAATCCCTTCAGATTTCCTTTCCTCCTCCTCCTCCTCCCTTCCCGAGCTCTGGGTGCCCAAATCCCGAGGGCTGGCTCTGACCCCCCCCTGCCCATCCCCTGGAGCCCCCGGACGCCCCCCGGGACACAGGGAATGCCGGGATAAGGAATACTTAGCAGGAAGGAACCTACAGAAGAGCTTGATGGGCCCATCTTAGCAGGAAGCAGGAGGAACAGAGAAAAAAGTGTTAGGAAAGGTCAGAAAAGCAGCATTTGTTATTTCCCGACTCCCTCGGCCCCACAGCACTCCTGCCCTGGGAATGCTCCTTCCTGCGGAGCCCTCGGATCCAGAAAAGGCCCTTCCGGTCCCAATCCCTCGGAATTCCCACCGAAGAACGGGATCTGCAGCCCAGCAGCCCCCAGGCACCTCCCCGGCCCCATCCCCAGGGCTCAGCCCTCCCCGGGGCCTCTGGGGCTTCATCTTCCTCCACAACACCCTGGGACCCTCGGGATCCGGGATGCTTTTTGTCTTCCAAGGAATCTTTAAAGGCTGGTATCCTTCATTCGATTTTTTTGTCTTTAGCAAAGCTCTTGATGAGAGTCTCTTGCTTTGGACTCCTAACAAGCTCTGGGGGTTTCTGGGGACACCTGAGAGCCCTCACTCACTCCCTGAGACACCGGGCAGGTGGCAGGGACTAAAACACGGATAAGGATGGGCAGCAAATTGTTCTTCCTGCCAGAAAACTCCCAAATATTGCCCTCTCTTCCCAAATTTCCACAAACAAATCTCAAATTTTGCACAGGTATTTCTTCTCAGAAGAAATCAAACCCATATTCTGTCCAAGTCAAAAATCACCCTGCTTATAAAACGCTTTTGGCCTGAGTTTGGTTCCACTGGAGAATCCAACTCTTCCAGACCAAACCCAAACCGTTGGGTTGATAAATCCCAGAATCCCAGCCTGGTTTGGGCTGGGAGGGACATCGAGGATCATCCCATTCCCTTATCCCAGGCTGCTCCAAGCCGGCCTCGGACACTTCCAGGGATGGATGGGGCACCCACGGCTTCTCTGGGCACCCGCAGAGAACCCCAAACACTCTTTTTTATTCCCGAACTCCTCATCCCAACCCGAGGGAGGCCCAGTGGGATTTGTTTTGGGGCAGCACGGGGTGCCCTGCCCTGCCCCGAGGGAGCTTTACCTGCGAGGCCGGAGTTGAAGACCACGGTGGGCGAGGTGCCGGGCAGGGGGGGAGCCGAGGGCGGCGGCGGAGGGGGCAGCGGAGCCGCCGGAGCCGCGTNCACCGGCATCGCCACGGGGCCGTTGGGCACTGTGGGATCGAGGGAAAATGGAGTCACCGTGGAGTGAAGGGTCACAAAGGAAGAGCCACAACATCCCCCCGTGTCCCCTCCCCACCCCGAGCCACCAAAGGCCTTCAGCACCTGGAAGTGCCCTCAGGAAAAGGGACCAATTTTTCCATCCATGGAAAAACAGGAGGTGGAGGGAGCAGCCAAGTGGGGTCGGGCTCTGCTCGCAGGGAACAGGGACAGGAGGAGAGGGAACGGCCTCAGGCTGGGCCAGGGCAGGCTCGGGTCGGACATCAGCAGGAATTTCCCCATGGAAAGGGTGCTCAGGCACTGGAACTGCCCAGGGAGGGTTGCAGTGCCCATCCAGGTGCCCCCAGAGCTGGGATCTCCCCCGTTCCTCACCTGCTTCGGGTGACCCCGGCAGGGCGGGCAGGGGAGGTGGGGGTGGGGGCAGTGGCACGGAGGGGACAGCCCCGGGGGTGGCACAGGTCCCTGGCACCGCCTCCGCTCCCGCCGGCACCATCCCGGAGCCCAGGGCCACGGGAAGGATGGAGATGTCCCCGTCCCCTTTCTTCTGGATCTTGATGGTTCCCTGCTTCTCCAGCTCGTGGATCTTCTTCTCCAGCGTGGATTGGCGCTGGATGGCTTCCTCCTTCTCCTTCACCATCTTCCTCAGGGTGTGAACCTGCGTGTTTGCGTCCTTGTAGATCTCCTGGGATGACACAGACACGGGGAATGCGCGTTCAGAATTCCAAGGCCGGGAGCAGAACAGCCTGATCCAGAGAGGGGATCGCACTGCGCGTGCCCAGGGCAGCCCCTCCGGAGGAATTACGGATTCTCCCACCCTTTGGGACCCCCACAGGTCCAAAACTCCCACCTGGAATGCTCTAGACATGGACAGTGAGGTGTGTCCATCCCACTCAGTGATTCCTGGCACATCCAAAGGGATTTATGTCCATCCCTGGAGTGCACACACAAATAATCCCACTGGAAACCCGCCCCAGGTTGCAAACTGGGAAGCCAGTTTGGGACCTCCACAGGTCCAAAACTCCCACCTGGAATGCTCTAGACATGGACAGTGAGGTGTGTCCATCCCACTCAGTGATTCCTGGCACATCCAAAGGGATTTATGTCCATCCCTGGAGTGCACACACAAATAATCCCACCGGAAACCCGCCCCAGGTTCCAAACTGGGAAGCCAAGAGAATCCCCCTGCCCCAGATCCATGATCTCCACTCGCTGCATCCCCAATCCAGCTGGGGCTTCCCCATCCCACTCACCCGGATCACGTCCAGTTCTTTGTTCCTCTGCATAAGCTGCTTTTCCAGTTCCACAATCTTGGCCATGGCTTCGTTCTCCGTATCCTGGAGTTTCTCAGATAACTATCCAGCACAAGAGAAATGGATGAAAGAACTGCAAAACTGGGGGTTTAGCCATCAAAACGAGAGGTCACTTCTTGGAGCAGCAGCATTTGATAAATTATTGATATCCCAGGAAACCCTAAAGCATTTCCTTGGCAAGAGAACAAGGAATGGGAGATGGGAGGCAACAAGCTGGAATGGGCTTGGAGCAGCCTGGGAGGGTGGAAGGTGTCTGTGCCCATGGCAGGGGTGGCACTGGATGGGTTTTAATGTCCCTTCCAACCCAAACCATCCCAGGATTCCTACAGCACCTCAGAGGGGCAAACACTGCACAGCAAGAACAGGTTTATTCCAGGTGATGGAAATAGAGGGATGGGGAGAGAGGGAAAAGCCTTTTCTGATTTTTAAAGCTTGGAAAACCACTTATTATTAATTATTAGTAAAATACATTATTTTTATATTTTTTTCCCCCAAAAGCCAGGTCATGTCTTCCGGTCTAAAGGAACTGACACCAAGGTTTGGGACAGCAAACCCTCAGTATCTACACAAGAGGTTTTCCAGCCCCTTCCCTCCCTGTTTAAGGCACAGCCAGGATGGTTTTTCCCTCTATTTTGGGCCTGCTCTGCTGAGGAGTTGGAATTTTCCATGGAAATCAGCTCTCCCAGCTCCCACACCTGTGCCAGGGGGAAGCACAACCAGTGCTTGAGTATCCCCAGGGACACTCAACAATCCCAAGGCTTTTCCCAAGGGAGCCTCCCCCCACACCGGGCCTGGCAAACCCAGAACCGCGGCGGCCCCGCGGGCCACTCACGTGGGAAAGGTTTTCTTCCAGCTCCTCCACCCTCTCCAGGGCCGCGTTCTTGGTCTCCGCGTCCTCCAGCAGAGCCCCCACGTCGAACACGTTGTCCAGGTAGGCCTGGATCTGCACCTGCAGCTTGTCACTCTCCGTGTGCTTCAGCTTCTGCGCGGCCCGGGGGGCACGGGGGACACGGGGGACACGGGTGACACCGGGCACGGGGGAGCTCGGGGCACTCCCACCAGCCAGGGAAACCCCCCAACACCAAACATCCCCAGCTCAGTTACGCGTGGCCTTATCCTCTGTCGCTCCAGGGGGTATCCCAGCTTCCCTGCCCGTGGAAGGGCTGGGATGATATCCCAGCTTCCCTGCCCATGGAAGGGCTGGGGTGAGAGCTTTAAGGTCCTTTCCAGCCCAAACCACGCCGTGATCTCCTCCGTGTTTGCTGGGAAAGGCTCTGTCTGGTCCCCATGGACTCCCCAGGGCCACCCCCAGGCCCCAAACACACCCGTGGCCAGTGCTGCCATGTCCAAACATATCCCACAAACCCCAAATCCCTCTCCTGGTGGATGCCGAGCAGGAATCAGCAGGGACAAGTCATTCCCATGCCACCAGGAGCAGCGTTTCCATGGATGCACTCCCATCCACGAGGGACAGGGACAAAAATGCTGCCTGGAGAGGCTGTGGCTGCCCCAATCCCTGGAAGTGCCCAAGGCCAGGCTGGACGACGGGGCTGGCAGCACCCTGGGACAGTGGGAGGTGTCCCTGCCATGGCAGGGGGGGATTGAGAAGCTCTTCAAGGTCCCTTCCAACCCCAATTCTACGGAAAATGAAGGGAAGCAAAAAAGCAGCTTCCTGCTGCCAGCCAGGCACCAGAGAACTGCTGGCTGTCAGAGAATCCCAAAGCAGAGCAGGAGGAGGGAGCGCCGTGGCTGGAGCCGGGACGTGGCAGGGCGAGGATGGCTGTGGTTCATCCTCCCTTTGTTATCAGGCTCCGGGTTTAGCTCCAGGCTGTAATCCCAGCTGGCTGCAGCCACCCCCTTCTGGCCACGGCCCCGCGGCCGCGGCACAGCCCAGGCACCCTGAGGGGTGAGGGGCTTGGGGAGGGGGCATCCCAGGCACCCTGAGGGGTGAGGGGCTTGGGGAGGGGGCATCGGGAATGGGGGCAGCTCCACACTCACATCCAGGTACTCGTCCAGGCCCAGCTTGGTGAACTCGTACTGCAGGTGCACTCGGAAGTTCATGTCCTCCACGGAGTGCACCACGATGTTGATGAACTGCATGCAGGCCACCTGCAAGGACACCCACAGTGTGGATGGATCCCCAGCGACCCCTGGAATGGGATCCCTGGGATCAGCACGGGAACGGGCTCCCCGGGAGCGGGATCGGAATGGGCTCTCCAGGGCCGGACACAGCCACGTTTCCCTGTGGTTCCTCCAAGGGAAAACCACGAGCTGCTCTCCTGAACTGCTCTGTTCCCAAGCCAGCGCTGGATTTGGGCTCAGGGGGCGTTCGTCTGCTGGGATAAAGGGGAATGAGATTCCAGGAGTTAAGTCATGGCTGCAGGGTCACCCTCGTGGAACGGGAACGCTCCCGGGCCGGAGCAGGCACCACACCAGCACCAGGCCCTGGAACACCAATCCCAGCTTTAAACAGGAAAAGGGAGATGAGTCTGGGCCTGGAAAAGGGAGATTAATCTGGGCCTGGGTTTAAACAGCCTGGAAAAGGGAGATGAGTCTGGGCCTGGAAAAGGGAGATGAGTCTGGGCCTGGCTTTAAACAGCTGGGAAAGGGAGATTAGTCTGGGCCTGGAAAAGTGAGACTCAGCTGGGCCTGGAAGCCCCAGTTTAGGAAAGGGGACTTGCACAAGGGGAGCTCTGGTGGTTGTCCAAAGCACATTTCCCGAGCTGAACAGGGACCAGATGCCAGGGATTGGCACCCACACACATCCCAACCCAGCCAGGGGAAGGCAAAGGCTCTCCAGGGTGTGAGAGGTGGGGAAATCTCCTGTGAAGTGGCAGGAATTGGGGTACCAACCCCCAAATTTATCCTCCACTCGCCACGTCCTGCTGTTCCCAGGTACACCCAGCCCTCCCAGGATCCCATCTGTCACCCCTGGAGCTGCTCCAGGAAGGAGTTTCACTCATCCTCACTGGATTTCTCACGGGTATAACCCCACCCTGTGAGCAACACTGCAACAGCAGCGTCCCAACATCCACTGGGACACTTCCCAGATTTCCAGGAGGAACCTGAGAATTGAAGCAACCTGATTTTACCGCCAGGAAAAGCCTCAGGAGACTCCACGTTCTCCAGGCATTTGGTGGGAAGAAGGAACTGGAGGCACTCCCTGGATCACCAGTTTGGGACTGGAACTTGGCCGGTTCCCTGTGATCTGTTTCAGGGCCCAGAGGGAAAACTGGGATAAATCTGGGATAAATCTGTGTGTGGCCTGTGACTCCGGGCTGGGTGCCTTGAGTGAAAATGCCAGCATCACTGGGATTTCCTCCTTTTCTTTTTAAATCCAAGGAATTTGCCAGCCTGTCTCCCTCACAGCACCTCCTTTTTAACCTGCTGGCCCTCCAGGCTGTGATCCTGTCCTGGAAACATTCCTGCAGCACTCAAAGCCTGCAGGAATCACCTCACTGGTGCCTCAACACCTGATTTTTGGCGGAGAAAGGTCTTTCAGACAAAGCTCAGCACTAAAATGACACCAAGTGCCACAGAGGCCTCAGAATTCCAGGGCCGGGGTGGGAAATCCTGCTCAGAACGGACCCACCCGGGATCCAAGCACTGAGCAGGAGTGCAAGGGAGATTTTTCCTGATTCAAAGCAGGATTTCAGTTTCTCCCACCCCAGCACTGACCTTAAACCCCCAGATTTGGGAGATTTTTGCCACCAGCCCCAGAACGAGCACCCTTCCAACACCCTCCCTGCTGCTGCAGCTCTTTCTGGGAGAACACGGCCGGGCCCACGGCAGGAAAACGATGGAAAAACTGGGAATTTCTGGACAATAACACTCACCATGAAGTCGATGTTGTTGTCTTCATTCCGGAAGTGCTCCATGAGCTTCTCGAAGCGCTGCTTCTCCCCACACACCTGCAAACAAGCACCACACCTGGGCTCAGCCCCAAAAACACTTCCAATACGCTTCATCTGCTTGTTCAGGCCCTCTCCAGCCAGGTTTTCCCCTCATTAAAATATCCCTCATCCCAAATAAATTCCATGCGGACGCCTGCAGTGTGAGCCTGAGGAGCCAGGTACAATTACTGCACGTTTGTAATTGGCAAAGAACTCTTTTTATCTCTTTCCTCCTTCAGAATGGACTCTCATCCACGAGTGGAAGGAGCAGAGTTGCACCAGGCTGGGCCGCAGCTCGGAGCCGCCTTTTCTCTGTAATTCGGGAGAAGCCCAAATGACAGGGAGGCAAAAACGAGAAAATCATCCCTGGCTAAAGGAGGAGTGAAAATAAATCAGTGCAACCATCGGCCGGTCGGAATTCCAGAGCTGCCAAAAGGGGTTTTGGCAGGAAACAAAAGCGAGATCCAAGATAAAGCAGCTCCCAGGATGTTGTTTAAACCTTAATATTCCCAGCAGCTTCTCCGGGAGGTTGGAATTCTCTCTGTCAGCCCTGCTTTCCTCAGCACAAAAAACCACAGGATGGCAGATAAGTTGGAAAGGACATTCCCATCCCTGGAATGTTCCAGGCCTGGCCAGGAGCAACCTGGGATGGTGGGAGGTGTCCCTGGCCTGGCAGGGGGGAATCGGGATGAGCTTTAAGCTTCCTACTTCCCTAAAACCCTTAAAACACACATGGAAATCTGGGACAGAGCACAGCAGAGCTGGGGCAGCCCCGTGCCTGGGTGGAGGAGGACTTGGGATCTCCTGGTGAAGGACACAAGGCTGTGCCCGGCAGGGATGGGGTCCCTGGGACATGGGAAGGGTTTGGAGCTGCCCTTCAGCTGTAAATCCTCACACTAATCCCGGGCTTTTCTTCAGGAATAACCCTTGGGAAGCCTCGCTGGGAGATCAAGTTCCACACACCCTGCTCAGGGTCAGGGCAGCTCCAAGGAAAACTGAGGGCCAGGGATCAAAGGCAGCAGCTGCCTGATGAGCTCAGCTGGGGCTGGGCCAGAGCCAAATCCTGCCCAAAGCAATCCCATGGAATCCTCTCCAAAGGCTCCCCAGGTGCCCTGTGTTACATCCCACACCATCCCCTCCTGCCCTAGGAAAGGGGCTCGGGGCAGCCCGGGCTGGTAAATGTGGGAAAAGTGGGAAATTTCAGGGAATGTTCCAGGGAAGTGGCTGCACAGAGAGGCTGTGCACTCCACACCTTGGGAAGTGTCCGGGTTGGACGGGGCTGGGAGCACCCTGGGACATGGAAGTGTCCCTGCCATGGCAGGGGTGGAATGGGATGGGCTTTAAGGGCGCTTCCCACCCAAACCATCCCAGGGTCCCAGGGTCTCTCTTGCCCCCACTTCAGAAAAAACAGAGCAGATTGAACCAAAATCGTGGATTGCGGAAACCAATGGAACAGAGGAGCTGCGATCCCTCAGCAGCCAAGCCAGGATTCCTGGGAAATCTGCTGTAACCCATTCCCCACGGATGAGAAAAGCTGCCCTGAACAACCAGGAGCCGTTTAGGGCGGAGTCAGTAAATCAGGAGCAACCCAGGGAGAGCAGGGCGAGTCCCGGCACCGGCGACCCCGGGATGCAGCGCCCGAGCGAGGGGAAAAGCAGCATCCATCCACCTGGGGCTGCTCAGGGATATTCCCACCGCCCCCAGACGGGGCAGGGCTGGAACCCAGCAGTGCCAGGAGACAGCAGAGGGACTTCCATGGAATGCTGTAATTTATCCTGGAAGATTAAAGAGAGGGAAGCCGGAGATGAAGCCCCCAGCCTGAATCTTGGCCCGGATCCAAGGGGAATGCTGGGATCCAGTCCCACCACAGCAAACCAGATGCTGCTGTTTCCATCAGGACACATTTCCAAAGGGTGTCGCTGGGAAGCACGGCTGGGATGAGGGGAGGCAGAGCTTTCCTTTATGGGCATTATTGTGGGCAAGAACCAGGATTAAAGAGCTGGAAAAACCCTGCCTCTGCCTAGGCTGGGAATAAAACCTTTGGAAGTTGCACTAAGCCCACACCATTCCAGAAAATAAAAGTGGTTTTATGGAAAACCACCCACGGAGGGGCCTTCTGCGGGTGCTAATGAAGGAAATCCACCCCGGATCTGATCCAAACTGCACCACAATCCCGTGGGGAAGCAGGAGGGTCTGTCAGGAGGAGTTTGGAGAGGATTGCATCCATATCCACCTGGCAAGGGACACACAGCTCCCAGCCAGACCTCCCAGGAGCAAAGCTCAACCCTCGCGTTGGTCCCGCTCTCCTGGCTGCATGGATGCTCCAGAATCACTCCCAGAATGGTTTGGATTGGGAGGGCCTTCAAAAATCCTGCAATTCCACACATTCCTCTATCCCAAGTTGCTCCAAGCAACCCTGGCAGTGCCCAAGGCCAGGCTGGACGAGGCTTGGAGCAATCTGGGATAGTGGAAGGTGTCCCTGCCCATGGCAGGGGTGGAATAAAAGGGATTTAAGGTTCCCTCCCACCCAAACCATTCCAGGATTCTGATTCCATGAAATCAGTGGGAGCAATGCTAAAACAGAGGGAATCCTGGTGGGCTAGATCCTGCTCCTCTCCCATCCCTGGTTCCAACACCAGCTCTTCCCTCCTTGGAGAAGTTCAGGCCCTGAAACAATCACCAGACAACGACCTTCCCAAAAGTTGCCTGTATTAGCCGAATTCCAATTTATTTTTCTGGCATTTCCTCTTGCCTTGGAGCAAAACAGATTGGACTCTTCAAAGTCATGGCTCACCTTCAGAAAAGCTCCTCAATCCTGGGTTTATTTTCAAATTCCAAGTGATTTCCCACCCAGAGATGCCACGAGCACACTCTCCCCTCCCAAATCCAATTATTCTGGAATATTTTTGTATAAAACACCACAAGAGCTTTGCTGGATGACAGCCAGTGTTGGGAAGTGCTCCCTGCACAGAGCCAGGATCATTTCTGCCTCTCTGTCCCACTCAGATCCCAGTTTGGATCCCACAGTGCTCTCGGAGTGTTGGAATTTCCATGGAGCACCAGCTCCCAGCACCTGCGATCCCGGGAGCATCCCAAACCTGTCCCACAGCTCCCTCTGCCCTCTGCTCCTCCCTGGGAATTCTGCTCCTCCTGCTACGCCAACCTCGAGCAACTCGGGGAAAACCGCGGAGCCGCTTCTCACAAATCCATGGAAACCAGGACAAAGGGCTGGGAATGCTGCTCGGGGAGCTCAGTGGCTGTGATATCCCACCCCAGCAGCACTGGCCTGCCATGGGAGGGGCTGGGAACGAGAGGTGCTGGAATTGTGGGAATTACAGCTCTTTAACATGAACGTGAAAACGGCGGAACGGACACCACGGTGCTCCAAGGAAAACCCGCAGCTTATGGAAAACCCTTCCCGGGGGGAGTTTAGCTGGATGAGGAGGCTCCAGCTGATTTTAAGAGAAGCAGGGACACCCAAATTTGACAAACGAACCTCCTTGAAGTTATCAAAAGCAGACAGAATGATTTCGTGGCCCCCTCGGACGAGGCAAACGGCCGCCAGCAGTTCCAGGACCAGGGCCTTTGTCCTGTGGGGAAAACAGAAGGAGACACTCAGGGCCAGCTCCTGATCCACCTGCTCCCTGCCTGAGGGGAAATGTGGGAGCTGCAGCCTCGTCCCGTGAGTGTTTAACCCCTCGGGATGAATATTCCCACAAGGTGCCCAGTGCTGCTCCGGGGGACTTCGCCTCTCCCGCCATCGTGCCGTTCCCCCCCCGTTTTAAAGCTTCTCAAACCATGCAGGGATTGAAATCCCGAGCTGGAAATCCAAGCAAAAAGGCACTGGCAGAACGCAGGGCGGTGTTTGAGAGCTGCTGCTCCCAGGGAATTCCCTGCAAGCACCTGGAGGAGCAGCTTTGTACCCCCCACCACATTCCTCGGAGCCCAGTTTTTAATGGAAGCGCTTAAAATTCCAGTCTGCAGTTTTCCTGACACAAATCTGAATTATTCTCTGTGATAATCTGTATTTATAGCCCCCCACACACACACAATTCACTGCAGGAACACAGGATGTTGGAGCACGTCCTTCTCCTTAAAAATCAGGAATGGGAGCTGATTTTCAGCAGTGAAACAGAGAGAAAATGAGATCACTGAGGGAAAAACATGCAGCAAACTTGGTGTGACCCTCATGGAAATAATCCACAGTGCTTCCTTCCAGGATTCCTGGAAAACAAAAGACTTTCTGGGCAGCTGAGCTCTGAGCGGAGGCAAACCATGCACACACAGAAAAAATTAGTCCCATGCTCAAGCAGCGACTCAAACCAGATGTTACAGAACAAGAAATACCTTGTGGCTCTCAAAGGGTCAAGGTTATCTTTGGAAACCAGAAAAAATGGTCACTTCCCTAGGAAATTTTAAATGGAATGTTCAATTCTGCCTCCTCAAGGGTTTGTTTCGTTTTGTTTTTTTTTTCTCCTGCCACAAAAACTTCCAAGGAGTTTGAGGATCAAGGAGCTCTGGGGGGGATTTGCAGCGGTGTTCCCTCCGAGGGGGATGTGTGTGGGGAGTGAGGGGACGGAGGTCTCTGGGATGGGAGTGGGATGAGCCTGCGGGATCTGTTTGGGAATCACCCGAGGGGATGGAGCCCCCTCCAGCCCCTGCCCACGGGAATCAGGAACGGGATCAGCTCCCGCGGGCCCCGGAGCTCGGCTCTGCTCAACCCCCCGGAGCTGCTGCTTCCCCAGGGCACAGCCCAGCCCAGCCTGAGCCCCCAGAGCTCAGGGATCCCAGCAGCTCCCACGGGGCTGCGCCAAACACAGCGCGGGGTTTGAGCAGGGCTAACATCAAACTTAGTCCTCAGATTGCTTCAGTCACATTTTAAAGTGGTTTTCTAACTGAAATAACCCGCTTCTTCCAGCAGTGAAAATTTGGGTTCTCCCCTGATTTGCAGGCGCTGGAAAATGATAAAAATGATAAAAATTGTAAAAAATTATTTTTAGAAAATGATAAGAACAATAAACTTCCCATTTGTTCTCAGCTTGCTGACTTGGGGGTGAATAAAAGAAAGGAAGGAGGAACCTGCTTCCCTCAGGACAGGATTCCTGCTCCTGTGCCCAGCCCAAGCCCAGGCTGTGCAAACACATCCCCCCGCTTCCCCTTTCCTTGGAAACATCTCTGTGCCAGGTTTGCATTTGTTATGCCTGCCAAGGGTCAGAACTGTGGGATCTGCTGGAGGTGGGATCACAGGGATGTGTGGGAGAGGAGGGACATGGAACCACCAGCAGCTCCACTGAGGAACCATAGCATCATGGCCGTGGCTGCAACCTGACCCAGAACAGGAGTGAAACCCTCTCCCAGAGAAATTCCAAGCTCAGGATCTTGGATAACATTTCATAAAGAAGATTTTCCCTCTCTTCAGGAAAATCCCACGTCCAGCTGCTCATTGCCAGTGGAGTTTCCTTGCACTGCAATGGAGCTGGGGGGCTCCAGCAGCCAAATTCCAGCTGAATCCTGGAATCCCAGAATGGTTTAGGTGGGAAGGAGCTTAAAGATGATCCAGTGCCACCCTTGCCACGGGCAGGGACAGCTCCCACTGTCCCAGGCTGCTCCAACTTGGGCACTGCCAGGGATCCAGGCGCAGCCCCAGCTTCTCTGGGCACCCTGTGCCAGGGCCTGCCCACCCTCCCAGCCAGGAATTCCTTCCCAATATCCCACCTAAACCCACCCTCCTTCAGCCTGCAGCCATTACTGAAGCTGGAGAACCAGCAGCTCCTGAAAACACTGGAATTGGACACCCTCTGCTCGTTCATCTGCACCGCTCCACAGATTCCACCTGAGCCCGAGCAAAGGCTGAGTTTTCCTACAAATCCCCCTCTGGAAGCCCTTCCCAAGCCCCCTTTACTCACCTGCCTGTCAAGCCCGGCAAGCCCGAGGAGCCTACCTGGGGTTCTTGTTGTTCAGACTGAGTGCAATCTCGTTGACGGCGTGGGGGTGGGACATGACCATGTTGAATCCATACTGGGAAGAGAAGGGAGAACCCTGCTCAGCCTGGCACCAAACCCGTGCTCCCGAATCCAACCGACCCCAGCTCCCCGACCACATCCTGTGGCAGCTCCCCCTGACGCTTTAAGATGTGGAATTTACCACCAGAATATTCCATCCTCCCGCTGCACATCGCAGCTCCCAGCTCCCGGTGTTCCATGGTTTTACCATTCCCGGCCACTGGCAGCGTTGGAAGCGCTGGGTTTGGCCGTGCCAGCGACACAAAGGGTCCAAGAGCTGCTCCTGCACCCCTCCCAACCCTCTGCTCATTCCTTCCTCCTCCAATCCCTATTTAATTGTGCCTCGTTTCTTGTCCAAATGGGAATTTGCAGCTCAGCTGCCCAACCCGACTCTCCTGCCGTCCCCGCACGAGCGCTGCAGCCTTCGCTCTCCAGAACCCATCCAGAATTCCTCTGGAATCTGCTTCACTGCTCACTGGATTGCTGCCTGCGTCCTTCCCAGAGCTCCCACGAACCCCTCCCAACTCCCAGTCCAGGTGTTCGCCGCAGCTTTGCCTTGGTTTTAGCAGAAAATCCCCAATTCCTGGCGCTCCCAGGGCATGCTGCACGACCCCAGCGTCCCACTGGGAGGGGAAAGGCTCAGGAATGTGAGATGAGCTCGGCCCAGTGGATTGATTCCCAGCTACCCCAAGGGCTTTGCCACAAGAAATTCCAAGGGAAGAGTTGGATTTTCCATCTTCTGAAAAATCTCCTGGTTTGGAGCGTCAGCACTGAACTCCAGATTAATTATAACCTAATTAGCTGCATGTCTAATGAATGGGAGCTGGCCCAACATTCCCAGGCTCTTATCACCCTTCCCATCCACCCTAAATCCCTGAATAACAGGATCGTGTCCCGTTCCTTCCCGTTTTATGAGAATTTCAACATTTCCATCCACTTTACCCTAAAAATCCCCCACCAGCCCTTCCTCCCCCATTCCCAACATCCCAATAATTCCCTGCTCCCAAAGGGAATCACCTGGTAGTTCATGATGGCCCGCAAGCACATGATGCACACGTGCACATCGTCCTTCTTGCTCACCAGCCGGGAATTCTTGAGGGTTCTTCGGCTTGGCAAGGTGTTGTACCTGCAAAAAACCCCATTCCTCATCAATCCCAGGAGGATTTCCAGGCAGTGGGAAGGAAGGAAGAGGAACATCCCTCAACTGGGGGAGAATGCAGGAAGTTTTGCAGAGGACAGGCAGAAAATATCCGTGGAAACAAAGGAGGAAAAGGTCCTGGGGGGTTCAGCTGGCAAGGATAAAAATCCAGTGTTTGGCCCCAGCATGAGCTGCAGCTCAGCCCTCACTGCCAGCACAGGTGGCAGGGAATATTCCCAATAAAACAGGGTAGGGAATGCCACACTGGTTTGCTGGGACTTTAAATCCACACTAAAGGCAGGAGCAGGGAATACCACACCAGTTTATTGAGATTCTCCAGCTCATCCCTGAAAATTCCCTGTTTAAATCCATGATAAAGGTAGGAACAGGGAATACCACACCAGTTTATTGAGATTCCCTGGCTCATCCCTGCAAATTCCCTGCTTAAATCCACGATAAAAGCAGGAACTGTGAATACCACACCAGTTTATTGAGATTCCCTGGCTCATCCCTGCAAATTCCCTGTTTCAATCCACAATAAAAGCAGGAACTGTGAATACCACACCAGTTTTTGTGACTTCCTGGCTCATCCCTGCAAATTCCCTCTGTTTAAATGCACAAACCAAGAGGAATGGGGGTCCCACGCCAGGGCTGGGCGCTCCCTGTGCCCACCCTGCCCACGGAGAGCCCCCAGTTCCCAGCTTTCCACCATCCCTCCCCTGGGCTTTCCCTTCCCGGCCGTGCCGAGATGAAAGAATCCCCAAATTCAAAGCAGGATTCAGCCAGAGGAGGTTTTTTTTCCCCAGCCATGAATATGAATGAATCCATCAGCTCAGGGCACTGCAGGATTTCGGGAAGCCTGACCCAGTTTGGGAGCAGCACGGAGGGGTTGGAGCTGAATTTTGGGAGCAGCACAGGAGGAGGCTGCCGGCCCCAAGCTCTGCACCTGCACCTGGAAATTTGGGATGCTCCTGGTGGGAATGGGGGGGCCAGGGCTGTCCCACATCCCTCTCACTCCCCTGGGATCAGCTCTGTGCTCACAGCGAGCCCAGGGCTCCTTCCTGTCCCAAATGTCCCTTCCCCAGTCACAAGAGGGACCTCAAACTGGGAATCTGAACTGGGAAGTGTGGAAGCACCTCCAGTGCTGCCCAGACCGTGCCCAACCACCCCAGACCTGCCAATTCCACGCTTTCATTCCATCAAATATGAAAAAAAAAAAAGCTTTTAAAGCCATTTTTAGTCCCACGGAGATGGTTCCTACACTGCTTCATCTCAGATTTAAATTCTGAGGGGCTGCAGAATTCTTTTCCCTACATTTTAAATCAGATTAATGGGATCTTTACCATGCCACTGTTGGAAGAAAAATAATCCCCTCGGTGCCTGCTGAACCACATCCCTGAATTTCAGAGCTGAAGCATCCTCCAGTTCTGCTGGCTCCGAGAAACGGGGGAAAGTCTCCTTAAACAATAAAAATGACCATAAATCCACATTTTGGGCTTTCCAGGTGCTTGGAGAAACAGAACTGGGGAGCAAGGATACTCCAGCATGGTCCAGCACTGGGTCTGATCTGCCTGGTCCAGCACTGGGTCTGATCTGCCTGGAAGCTCAGCTTGGATCCAATCACTTGGATGGAGCCTTCCCAAGCCAAGATGATCCATCCCAAACCTCTCCCAACCTGAGTGGCTTTCCAGGCACGTGGAGCCAGGCTGGGGGAGCTGGGAATGCGCCCCTGGAGAGGAGAAGGCTCCAGGGAGAGCTCAGAGCCCCTTGCAGGGCCTGAAGGGGCTCCAGGAGAGCTGGAGAGGGACTGGGGACAAGGGATGGAGGGACAGGAGCCAGGGAATGGCTTCCCACTGCCAGAGGGCAGGGATGGGTGGGATATTGGGCCCACGGGGGGTCACTGGTGCCACCTCCCTGCCCAGCAGGGCCACCCCACAGCCCAGGGCACAGGGTTGTGTCCAGATGTGTCTGGAATATCCCCAGGGAGGGAGACTCCACGCTGGGATCTGTTCAGGGCTCGGTCCCTGCCCAGGGAAGCAGAAGTTCTGCCTCCTGTCCAGGCGGAATTTCCTGGCATCAGCCCCTGCCCGTTCCTCCTGCCCCACTGCTTGGCACCACCCAGCTCCCTCCTCTGGGCACTCCCAGAGCCTCTCCCGGTGCCAGGGGACAATCCAGGTGAGACCTGGACATGGAATATGCCCTGGAGAGCTCCCGTGCCAGGACAGCCCCTCCCGGCAGAGGGAATTCTGCCCTGGATCCCCACCCCGTCCCCTCAGCTGATGCCTTTCCTTCCCGCAGCCACCAGAGCCAGGACTTTTGTCCAGGAACTCCTGAACAACGGCTCAGCCCCTGGAATTCAGGCTCAGGATGCTTTTCCCCGTGTCTGCAGCCCTTCCAAGGCTCCCTGACGTTTTTGCTGCCTCCCCAAGGTGGGGCAGGCCGGTGGCGGCTCCGACACCTCCCTCTGGGAGCCAGGGGAAGGCTGGATGAGCTTCTCCTGCTCTCCCTTCATCCCTGGTTCCCAAAAACGTGGCCCAGCAGCTGCAGGACTCGTTGGGTTTGATTTCCTGCCTGCTGCAGGTCCCAGATGATGTCAGCCCGGGATATTTATCCTGCTAATTCGAGGCAGATGGTTCCCCTTTCATTTCCCCGGCCCCTCCTGGAAAGGGGAATTACAAAACCCTTCCCCTGCAAGAAGCAGCAGCTCAAAAGCTGAGCCTGGGGAACCTGGTTCCTCCTGCCTGCCCAAAAGGGGGTGGCACGTGTGGGGACAGAGCTCATCCCGAGTTTTGGGATGAGGAGGATGAAGGGAAGAGCAGGATTTCAACAGCTCTGTGGGGAAACCAACAACCAGGAAAGCCAAGGCCAGTCCGGGCTGGAATGCACAGGTTGAGGTTCTTTTTCTCACCCACATCTGACAGAAAAACGTTTCTCCTGAAGAGTAATTCCATCTTTTTTTTATATTTTAGGGCCATGGAGGTGCTCCAAGGGCTGGAGCCCCTCTGCTGGGAGGAAAGACTGGGAATATTCACCTGGAGAAGTGAAGGATGGCTCCAGGGAGAGCTCAGACCCCCTTGCAGGGCCTGAAGGGGCTCCAGGAGAGCTGGAGCGGGACTGGGGACAAGGGATGGAGGGACAGGACCCAGGGAATGGCTTCCCACTGCCAGAGGGCAGGGATGGGTGGGATATTGGGAAGGGATTCCTGGCTGGGAGGGTGGGGAGGCCCTGGCACAGGTTATTCCATGGATGCCCCTGGATCCCTGGCAGTGCCCAAGGCCAGGCTGGACAGGGCTTGGAGCAGCCTGGGACAGTGGGAGGAAGGTTGGAATTAGATCCCAAACCCCTCTGGAATTCTATGCCGTCCCCAGTCCCGTGGTGCAGACTTTGAATGCCCCAATTTAATACAAATTCCAGCCGATTTCTCCCATCATTTTTACTTTTTGATCTGCTAAAAAATCTCCTGCTCTCCTCTGGCTCCCAGGAGAGCAGCCCAGGGTGGGTCTCACAGAGACAAGAAGCTGAAATTCATCAGGGCTGGGTGGGTTTGGGATTCCATCCCCACAGTTTTGCTGGGGTGGCGCGTTGGGAACTGTGGGGTTTGTCCCAACCGACAGCAAAAAATCCCTTCAGAAAGGAAGGTTTTGGCTCATCCCAGCAGTGTGGGGTTTCTGCGCTCTCCTGGAGCTGCTCCCAGAGATGTTCTGATAAATCTGACGAAGATGATGGCTTCCTGAGCAGTGCAGGTGGCCCTGGCAAAGCCCAGACTCGGGGACTGCAGCTCCCAAGCTGCGCCACATTTCAGCCCAGTCACTGAACCTGCTCAGAGCCCATTTATGGATTTGCCTGGATCCTTCTCTCCTCACAGACTCGACAGATTCTGGAGGAAGAACTGAAGTTTCTCAGTTCAATCCACACGAAAACTCCAGCCTTTTTCTCGGAAGAAAGGGAATTTCTAATGGGCTGGGACACTGCAAAGCCTGCATTAATATTTATCTGACAGCAGAGCCTGGCTCTCAGTAAAGCTCCTTCTCCCAAAAAAGCAGCAAGGAAATCCCCAAAGCTTCCTCCCCCTTTTTCATCCTCCTGCCCTCGTTTTGGTGTCGGTTTCCCAAATCCCTGTGCCTCCTCTTAAGGAAAAAAAGCCCCTCCGAGTTGCCAAGGAAACGCAGGGAGCAGGGAATTGGCAGGTTCAGCGCGGCTGAAGGAGCTGCGGGAGCTGGAACCAGAGAGGGCCGGTCCTGGAGGATGGACAGAGCTCTGCCCAGCCCAGGCCAGCTCCCGAATTTTCCATGATCCTGGTGAGGTTTTCTCAGCCTTCTCTTTTCTCCTCCAAGAGGGAAGAGCAGATCTTTCAGCTTGGATGGGGCTTGGAGCAGCCTGGGGGAGTGGGAGGTGTCCCTGCCCATGGAATGGGCTGAGTTTGAACCCTCCCAACCCAAACCAGTCTGGGATTCCGGGATTCCTTTCTCCCGTTCGCACGGTTTCCACCATTCCAGGAATTTCCACACATCCCAAAAACCTCGTTTACCACCTGGAGACGGGGCAGAACCTCCTGGTTTTTCCCAAAAAAAACCACCCTGCACTCCCCTCCTCAGCTGAGCACCTGCCTTGTTCTGAGGAGGAGATTCTCTTCCAGTTCACCAGTATTTACTAATTATAAAAACGACAATTTTAAAAATCGCAATTATAAAAAACCCCTCCTTTCTTAAAAATCTCTCACCTACCTTCAGCTTTCACTTTTTTTTTAAACACACACAGTCCCCAGCTACTGAAAAAAGACACTTTTAAAAATGCACCTTTAAAAAATGCCCATTTTTAAAAATACACTTAGAAAAAAATACACATTTTAGAAAACACCCATTTAAAAAAATGTTAAAAATACACATTTTGAAACACAAATTCAAGGAAAAAAAACGTCAAAACCCAGTCCAAAAATGCTGCCCCAGTCCTGAGGCGGCTCTGGAGGCCGGGGAAGGTTTTGGCTGGAAAACTGCGTCAGGTCCCATTTCCGTGGCAGTTCTGGGGATGAGCAAAGCCTCTATTTCTAACAAAAAGGGGAAGCAAGATGGACAAGGACTGCGAGCTCTAAGTTTAGGTACAAAACACAGCCACTGGCACCACGAGAAGGAGAAGTCAGCTCTTGCTCCCCAGCCACCCGCGCTTCCCTCTCGTCCCGCTCCACGGAAGCCAACTACGCTCGGAATTATAATGTGATAACCACACGGGCTGGAGCCCCAGGCCCTCCTCCTGGGGCTGGGGCTGTCCCAGCCCGTGTGGCCACCAGATTATCCACGGCATGGGAGCAGCGCTGGCCCCGGGGCTCCATGCCCTGCAGGGGACACCTTCCACTCGGACTTACGGGATTTTCCGGGCGGAAGCCTCATCGGCGGAGCGCAAAGGGAAGCTGCTCCAGAGGCAGCTGGCTGCCAAGCAGCTCTGGCAGCGTTTGAGCTCAAGGTGGTCGGGCAGAGAAACCAGGCTGGTGGTATGTGAGAGGAGATGGGAGCACAGGGAGGGATGGGAGAGGTGGGAAGGGCGGGAGAACGGGGAAAGAGCGTTTGAGCAGGAAAAGGGAACGGAGGAGACGTCGACACGGAGAGTCAGACAGGAAAGGAATAAAGGGAGACGTGAGAAGGGGAAAAGGGGGGAAGGAAATGAAGAGAAACAATGTGAGAGACATGTGAGGTATTCCTGGCTTAGGCATTCCTAATCCTGAGCGCTCTCCCGAGCAAACAGCGGAACCGGCACCTCCTGCCAGCTCGGGCTCTGCCGCTTCTGCCAGAGCAGTTCAGGAGCAAAGAACACCAAAATCACTAAAAAAACCCTGAATCCACTGGCCAGGCGATCCTGCTGCACTCTGCATCTGGATTTCTTTCCCAGAGCAGTGTTTGTCTCCTCCTCTCCACTCCCTGAGGGCTGGGAATTAAATCTTCCAGGTACAAGGTTTGGAGCCACTCAGCATCAACCCAGGGCCAAGGTCACTGCCTGGCAAACCAAGCCCACCTCTGCTGGAAGGGAAAGCTGCAAGTCAGGCCTCACTGGCTCCATTTTTGGACTCTTGTGTGCTCACAGGATTATGGGAGCAGAATTCCATAAAAGCCAAAAAAAATCCCAAAGGATCCAAGCAATCCAAGCTGCACCCCCGGTAACAGTACTGGGATCTGAGGGCGGTGGTTGGGGTGGGACAGCCAAGGAATGTAAGAGGTGACTGTCAATCAGTCCTGGGGAGTGATCCTGCCTTTTCCATGAATAAAACTAAAAAAAAAAAGGAATACTGGGAAAGAGAGATTTGGGAGTAAAGCGTGGAATGGTGAGAGAGTGACAGCAGGTCCGGGGGAGGGAAGTGGCCTTTCCAAAGAATCCAATGTCCCGTTCATGGCAGCACGGAAGGAATGTGCTGCTGGAAGAGAGACGGGACACGGGATGGGAGCCGGGGACTGGCCGGGCCCATGGAAAGGCTGAGCTGCACTTTGGAGACGAGGAATGGCTCCCTCTGCACGAGGAGCCACATCCTCGGCTCATCCTGCCCTCAGGAGCGATTCCAGCCCCTTCCCCGGCTGCTGCCCTGAGAGGCTCCTTCCACCTCAAACCACCAACTCCTCCTGAGCCACTCCTCTCGTGGGAAATGGGGAAGACGAGGGATATCCCAAAGGGAGAAGCTGTCCCGCACTGCGGATCCCGAGGGTGCCGTACCGGAGGGTCGAGTGTCTGCCGGAGCGGGAGATGCTGTTCCCAACGGGAGAGGGCAAATTGCTGCCCCTGTGCAGGTCCTCGATGGATCGGCTCCAGGGCTTGGACTTGTCCATGGAGCTCTCCACGCTGTTCTCCAGGCTCTCAAAGTCAAATCTGCAAGGGAACAGGAATTCCGAGGCCGGGTTAGGCAGGAGAGGCGCGCGCGGGGTTTTCCCTCCCGCTGCGGGTTTCGGTGGGATCGCAGAATCCCTGGGCAGAGCCAAACGGGGCAAAAGCAAAGGAGAAGCTCTCCAGCATCATCGAGTCCAACTGTTCCCTCAGCGCTGGGAAGGTCCCTTCCCACCCAAACCAGTCTGGAATTCTGTGATTTCCACAGGTGGAAGAACAATGGAAAAGGAGGGTTAAGGACAACGTGGGGCTGGAGGGACACGGGAAAGCCCAGGGAAAGAGGATGAGCTTCACGTGGGCAAGGAAATCCCAGAACCACAGGTTCACTGAGATTGGAAAAGCCCTCCAAGACCATGGAGTCCAACCATCCCCAGCCCTGCCAAGGCCACCACTGCCCCTCGTCCCCTAGTGCCACACCCGCAGGGCTTCGAATCCCTCAGGGACGCACCCAAACAGGACCAAACAGCCTCTTCAACCTAAAATAAACCCAACGCTGGCTGCTTGCTGATGAATATCCCTGCCTGGAAGGAAAAAGTGGGAATTCTGGGAGCTCTCTCCAGTGAATCCCCACAAATCAGCTGTGCAAGCGCCGCTTCGGTTTCCTCCATCGCAGCTCGGCCCCACAAACCCCCAGCACACTCAAATACCACCACCACCATCCCAGATTCCCTGGTTTCTGACTCCTTGCCCATTGTTCCGCGATTCCAAGCAGGAATTGCTTGTTCCCCTTCCAGCTCCTGAGGTTATTACTCATGTTCCCCGTGTGAAGGGGAAAAACCCAGCGAGTTCCCTGCGTATGTCTGTGTAAATTTAGGCAGAAGGGCTTTGTACAAACATTTCTTTTTGCTGCACACGGTTTTTTCCAGTGGGTAACACTTTGAACCATAGGATTTTCCCTCATAAATTTTCCTGCAACCCCACCACAAATCTCTTCTCTGGGCAGTGCCAGACGTAAATCTGATGGCAGCCTTGCTAAAAATAAATTATCAGCTCTGCCCAGCTTGAGTTTCTGCTCCAAAATTTGCTTTAACCTCAGGCTTCTTTTTCATTTTTACATAAAAAAAATCTGCTACGATATCCTGAGTGAATGTGGATTAATTCCCCATCCCTGGAACTGTCCACAGCCGGGTTGGATGGGGTTTGGAACAGCCTGGGACAGTGGAAGGCTCCCTGTCCATGGCAGGGATGGGCTTTAAGGTCCCTCCCAACCCAAACCAGTCTGGGATGATTCCATGACAATAAAACCAAGTCTCAGCTGAAGATCTCCACTGAGAGCTGACTTTCCCCACTGCTTTTTCAGAGCCCATGCCATGATTTACGACCCAAACATCTAAACCTGATCCCAGCTTCCCAGATGGCTCCGTTTCCAGTCCTCCCAACTTCCAAAATGCCCCTGGAGGTGCTCCTGAGTTGTGCTGCAGCTCATCTGCTGCCCAGGGGCCCAGCCCTGCCTGCCAGGAGCCCGGGAATCCCTCTGGACACAGCGGGAACACAAAGCCTTGGGCTCGGGCACCAATTCCAAACCTGTTTTCAAGGAATCCTGCATCTTCCCACACATTTGTGGGATGGGTTTTCCACCCTTAAGATGCTCAGAGACCAAAGATAAAAATTATGAAGAGAGGTGAATAATCTCAAGGTTTAAATTCGGGCTTCTTTTTTTTTTTTTTTTTGCCTGCTGTGATGAAATAATTCCAGCCTCACTTCAAGATTTCCTCTGCTCTCAGGCCCCCAGAATCATGGAATTATTGAGGCTGGAAAAGACCAGAACCACCCAACACTTCCAAGCCCACCAAACCACGTGCCCAAATTCCACATCTACTCCTTTGTGAGCAGCTCCAGGGATTGTGACTCCACCACTGCCCTGGGCAGCCTGTTCAGTGCTTCACCCCTTCTGAATGCAGAAATATTCCCTAATATCCACGTATTTCCTGGCAGGAAACCCTGGGAATGTCTCACTTACGTGACTGCATACTGGGCAAAGGACAGGTATTCCACCAGCACATCCAGGCCTTTGTTCTCCTCGTTCAGGAACTCCCTGACCCATCTGTGGGAGGAACAGCACACATCAGAGCCTTGCAATTCCCGGGAATTCCCAGAAAAACCGGAGACAGAGCCACTGCTGCACTGTGGGTCTCACTCAGGATAAAAAAAGGCCTTTTTCCAAATGATTTAGAGGACTTTAAAGATGCCTTTAGATGCCTTTCCAAATGCACTGAAATGAGGTTTTGTTGCAGCACTGTGAAGGTCAACTCCTCACAGAGGGGCCTGGCTCAGGTTTTATCTCAGCCTGATCTCCAGCAGGCTGCAAAAGCAGGAAAAGAATCTCTGATGGATATCCTGGATGTGCATTTAACAGCAATTTTACCTCCTTTCTTTAAAAGGTGTTCACCTGTTACAGTCAATTCTGGCCCCTGGGTTTTGCAAAATAATTCAGAAAAATCTTATTATTTTCCAAAGCTTTGAAAAGGCCAAGAAAAATTTGAAAATCCACCCATTTAGGGGGGAAGCCAGGGGGAAGAGGAGCCTCAGCACAGCCCAGCTCTCCTGTGAACCCCAACTGGGGCAGCAAATCCCTGGGAGTGGCTGGGCGCCACTGGAATGAGGGAATGCAGGGGGGGAAGTGGAGCTCCAGGCTCGTGCAGTGGGAATTCATCACCCTCGAGTTACTCTGATCTCCAGGATGGAAATTTTTTATTATTTCCCTGCTAAAATAACCAGCCTGGTTATTTTATAAAGTGTGTTTGGAAAGAAATCCTTCAGCCAGGGGCACCAAAGAAACGAGCGCTGCTCCTGCGCCCTCCTTCACGGCCCTGGTGCAGCACCGAGGCTCCTCCTGCTCATCCTGAATCCAAGAGCACCCATGGGTGCCTCAGGCCTCTGGTGGGGAACCCTCTGCGCTGGGAAAGGAGGGGAAACCTGGCAGGGGCGTGGGAGGAGTTTTTGGGATGGCGCAGCTCGAGGGAGGGATCATCACCACACCGGGAGCCGCAGCTCCTCCCGCGGCTTAGGACACCCCCAGCCCCTCCAAATCCCAGCAGAATCCCAAAAAATCGATGGGATTGAGCTGGACACGGCGTGTGGTCATGGAGAAAACCAGTGGAAAAGCTCCCTGGCTGATGCCCCAGTGCTGGACCAGCTTCTGATCCCACAGGGAGGTGAAATTGGTGGGAATGTGGATGGGAATGGGACACCTGATAAAAAACTAAAGCTCTGGCACTTCTACTGCAGCAGTTTGGGATGGATTCCCTGCCCTGTGGATAAATCCTGGTGATGTTATTCCCAGCCAGGCTCCAGGAGCTGCCCCACATTAAAGCTATAAAACAGCAGGGCGGGTGATATATGAATTTATAGCTGCAGCATTATTTTTATTCTGGACACAGCCACACTCCCTGGGCTCTGACTGAGCAGGAGCTGACTCCAACCTCTCCTCAGCCTTCAGAAAAACGTGGATGAATCCATCAGGAAAGGATTAAAGCTGAATTATCCCCCTGGGTTGCCCAGCTCCCCTTAACTAAGCCCATCAGGCTTTAATTAGCAATCGAGTGGCATCACTTCTTGACATGCACAGAGGTGTTTTCTCAAAGACAAGCATTCTTTGGAATTAAAAAATAAATTATTAAATAATAATAAAAAATTATTAAATAACAAAAAATAAATTATTAAATCATTAAAAATAAATTAATCAATAAAATCAATTTTAGAATAAAAATAATAATTTAAAAAATAAATTAAACCGGGGCATCAGAAATTCTTACCCAATGTGGTTCGTCCTCAAGGAAATTTCCAGTTCTCGGAGCACCTGAGTCGACTCCTGGACTCGTCTCCTGAATTTCTGCAGTGGAATGAGCAGCAAAAACAACAATTAGGCTCTGTTAAAGAACATCAACATCTCACCCAGCACAGAGGGAATAAAGACAACACGGAGGTAACTGAGAACTCCTCTGAATCCCCAGGAATGCAGCAACAACAGCCCAGCAGTCAACAAAAACACGTGTGGAGAGACCCCTTCTGTTCCCAGGAACGCCCCGGAGCTCCCAGGACTGAGAAAATTAAAAGCCTGGAGAAGAATAAACATTTCTGTATAAACCAAGCTTCGGTTTAGCACCAAACTTTCTCCTGAGGATTGCAGAGCTCCTCTTCTTTAGGAAACAAGGTGACACAGAGCCAGCGGGGGCACCTCGATCCCAGCTGGGGGAGGACTGGAGGATCCTCTTCTCCCTGCCCACGGACAAGTGCTGAAACCACTGGAGAAACCCCTCTGGAGCAGCTCTTCTGGCACATTCTCATTTTTGGACAAGGTCAATGAGAGCTAAATGGGTGAAGAAGGATAAGGGCAGGCTTGGGGGGGATATTGGGAAGGAATTCCAGGCGCAAGGGTGGCTCAGGTTGGAGGCCAGGTGGAGCCACGCAGCAAAACCAGTGACACCGCCTCAATCCCAGCAGGAATCCCGGTGGGACAAGCTCTCCCATCCCTGTGGAAATCTTTCCGTGTCAGCCGGGGCTGAGGAAAGGCTGCGGGTGATCCGGAGCGACCCAAGAGCAGGGAGGAGCTCAGTGCAGTTATTTTTAGGCCCTTTGGGTTTGTCGTTTGCCACGGGACCCTGGGCTAAGAAAGGCTCCAGTGTGAGCCCACGGAGCGAAGCCAAACACGGAACGATCCCCAAAACCCTGCGGAGGGAAAACACAAAGACCCCATTCACCGGGCTGGGAAAAAATCCACACGGGGAAATGTCAAGGTTTCCCAGGAAATGGTTTCCTACTCCTGGCTGGAGGCCCCAGCAAGAGCAGCACCGTCCCCAGGCATCCCCCTGCCCGAGGACTCGAGCCGGGAGCGCGGGCAGCGAGGGGCACCTTCCTCGTGCCAGAATGGCCGGGGCAGCATCCGTGTTCTCCACAGGGAACCGAGCCGGGAGCATTGCGGGGCAGCACAAAGCAGGGACTGCCAGGGACGAGGCAGGGCCAGGGCAGGGCAGGGCAGGACCTGCTGGGCTCTGCTGCCTTTTTGGGTGGGTTTTGGGGCTCTTGTAGGTGTCACCATGGATGGGGCTGATCATCATGGATGGAGCTGATCATCTTAGATGGAGCTGATCATCATGGATGGAGCTGATCCCTATGGATGGAGCTGATCATCTTGGATGGAGCTGATCACCACGGATGGAGCTGATCCCTATGGATGGAGCTGATCCCTGTGGATGAGGCTGATCCCTATGGATGAGGCTGATCCCTATGGATGAGGCTGATCCCTACGGATGAGGCTGATCCCTATGGATGAGGCTGATCACCATGGATGGAGCTGATCCCTACAGATGGAGCTGATCCCTACAGATGGAGCTGATCCCTATGGATGGGAGCAGTCACCTGGATGGAGCTGATCCCCATGGATGGAGCTGTCACTACGGATGGAGATGATCACTATGGATGGCCATGGATGGGAGCTGATCCTCATGGGCAGGAGCTGATCCCTACGGATGGGAGCAGTCACCATTGATGGAGCTGATCCCCATGGATGGACCTGATTACCACGGATGGGAGTTGTCACCATGGATGGAGCTGATCACCATGGATGGAGCTGGTCACCATGGATGGGAGCTGTCACCATGGATGGAATCGATCACCATGGATGGGAGCTGTCACCGTGGATGGAATTGATCACCATGGATGGTGCACTCAGCTGCACTGAGCCTCTGCCAGGCAAATTCCCAGAGAAAAGGACTCAAAA
>WEIT01030408.1:432-27890 GCA_013389985.1 Dryoscopus gambensis
AGAGATACTGCACCACCGGGCACCTCAGTGACTTCTTCCCCTGCAGGCAAAGTGCATTTTCTGCTTGACATTTCCTAACTGCCAGAGGCATGGAGAACAAAAGCCCTACATCCACCCTATATCAAAATGCCCAAAGCGCTTGGGATTGCAAAACATAAGTGCATGCAACAAGGCACAACCTCTCCTGTTTTTCATGAAACCTGCAGGAGGAAGATCATGCTTTATTATTCATGACCATTTGCTTTATTTATCCTCCTCTCCACCTTTCTTGAAAGCTTGGACAAAAAGTCTTTCAAACTGAGCACACTGACATACATGAACACATCTGACTCCGACTAACAGAGGTAAAAAATAATTGATGTACTATAAACCCCCAGCACTTCAAATCAGGGCTCCCAAGGAAGGAGGTATTTAAAATACATCGCATTCAAATGTAAATGAGGGCACTGCCTTCTGCAACCAAAAGTATGGGTTACAGTCATGGTACTTGGTTGGTACTCATCAGGCAGGCTGAGAAGTTTTGCAGAGCTCCTTTCATGGTACAGAATCTCTTAGGATTTGTGAAAATGCTGGCTTTCAAAAAATACAAAATAAAAACTTTTCTAGTCATTATAATCTTAAACCAGCCAAGATGTATGCTGTTCACCTCTCATTTTAACAGAAGCCCTATTTTAGTCAACAGGCTGACATCACATGAACAAAGCAAATGTTTCTATCTGCCAGGGCCTACTTACTCATCTTCAATTTTTCTTCCTCTCTTCTCTGTTTCCTATTATCACTTTATCTACTGCACAAACTGAACATTGTCATATGTTTTGGGGTTTCTTTCCTTAAAAAAACAAGCCAAAATTTTAACATAACAGTGCCTTGCATCTCAAGCTGATGATAAGCAGGCTGAATATACTAATGCGTGATGTATTAAACAGGTGGAAAATGCAAACAGCTCAAGTGGGCCAAGAAGCTAGATTTCCTACTACTTAAATACATCTTGGGAAACCTGGAAGTCTTTCTTGCTTATTCCTGTTTTTCTATCTTTCTATTATTTATTATAAAAAAATCTCTGATTTTTTTTGATGTTAAAAAACATGGTTTGTTCTTTATGCCTGCTTGTGCAAATGATAAAAGTTAGTCAAATATATCCATAGTGTCACCACAGTGTCCCTGTTTAGAACATATGGCCCACCAAAATGTCAGACAACAAAAACCTGACTTTATTTTTATATATGAATACGCCGACAGGTTTCTGATCTGTTTGCAGTGATGTTTCTACACTAAAATGTAAATCGTGATTTTTTTTTTCTGACTCAGACAGGTAGTTCCAACTTAATCTTGCATTTCAAAGACATGATGGCACAGTAGTATATTGCCATGTAAATGATTCTGAATAAGGTCACAGCCTTACACAACACCTCATGTAGGTAGACAGTGGTGACACAGGGAAAAAAATGTAATTCTTAAGTCTCAAAATGGAGAGTAAAAATATAACTTTAATACCAGCACTGCTGCATCTAGGAGAGTTTCTAGTCTGTGGTTGGTTAATTCATTTATATGAGCTTGCCATGTTTCTGATTAACTCAGAGCAAAAAGTGATGGCAGTGAAACTGAGTACTGGCTGAGTTCACTTGAGAATTTTTGCAGCAGAAGATCAAGTTATAGGGTATCTGTTTTCTTTACTCCACATCAGGAAGAACTATTACAGTTTTACAGATTACTTTGGCCTTTGAACTTCTTTTGAAAATGTGTACCATGCACACATATTTAAAAATGACCTGTCTTAGAAAACTTTTTCAAAGGTTGACATGATTTCTTCTCACTAGGATTCATCAAGATATTTTCTGAGGTTTTTTTAAAGTATAATTGTGAAATGGTCAAATATTTATCTAAAACATCTCTTTTAGGGTTTTAGATTTTTCTTCAGAAAATCAAATACTTAGAATATTTGACTTTATAAAGTTGGGTCTTTTTCAGAAAAGAAAATCCATGTATTCCAGAAAAAAACTCTCAGTAATATGGCTTTATTTCCTTAAAAATATTCTGAAAAAAACCACCAGTCATTTTCTGCCTAACACTGCTTCTTGCACACAACCCAGAGCTGTGCTGAGCACAAACGCAAGAGCTGGAAACATGCCTCTAAGCTGGGGTAGATGTTGAAGTCCATGACACCAGCGCAGACCAGGATTTTAACACTAACAGCCTAACAGCTATCTCATGTTGGTAGAAAAGCCTGCCTACACCAGTGTCACATCTGGGACACTAATCTGCTGCAGACTTTCAGCCCAGAGTTAAGGCATTCCTGGGTCAGGCAGGGAACCACCCTCCCCATGCCTCCACCCTACCCTGTCTGTCAGAAAGCATTAAATTAATGCCACAGAATAGTTAGAGCTGAAAGAGACACTTCCAGTGCTCAACTGGCTGCAGTCTAGCGTGGACTAGCTGCCGTAATCTTTCCTCCGATCATTTGCATTTACACAGCTAAGTGCCTGTTTCTGTTTTCTTCACTATGCTGTCCTAAATTCAGTCATCACCTCTAACAAATCCCTTTAAATCACTCTCTATTCCAAGTGCTTCTGAGTTTATACTGTGCCACTTAGAAAGGTGTATATTTTGGTGAGTTAATTGCAGGAAGCAGAGCTAAGTCACTGCTTCTGGTTCCCTCATGGTCATCAGGGATGATTACATCTGAGGTACAACAGAGAGCATTACTGCCTAACATGAATTGTCCTTCAGACGTAAAAATGTTAACCCAAATTATTCCCATACATATTTTTCACATCTTCCAGCTGGAGAAAAATATAACGTGAGCATTTAGCGACAGCTCTTGTTTTTTGTATTTAAATTTAAAAAGAGATATAGACAAGAAAAAGGCCCAGGCAACAGAAACCATCCCCAGCCCTAATCTCATAATGTAATTGGGTAAGGTTTCCTTGGAGGATGGAAATTTTCCAGACTGAAACTTCCATGCAATTTAAGGCATTGAAATTTGCGTGATTTGTACCTAATATGTGTGGAAGGTTTGGGGTTTTTTCCCCAAAGGGATATTCAAATAGCAGACAAAATTTTAATTTGAAATAACACAGTTGTCCGATTGATTGACTGATTGAAACTGTTTTCTTGGCATTTGGGCTTAACTGGTTTTGGGTATACTTTTAAACGCAGAACAAAAATTCTAACATCACTGAGGAGGAAAGGTCCTTACCATATGAATGGAAAATCTTATTCAAAGCACAGATATTGCCTGTTCTTGGTGTAAAGAAAGGATTTGTTTACTCCTTGACTGCGTTGTTCAACAAAGGCTCTTATTTAGGTTTTATTAGTATACAGGATTAAAAAGTAATTACCGTACCTCTGTTTTAAGCTGCAGAATTTTTATTGGGAAAGAATATGTACTTTCAGGTAAAAGTTAATTGTTGCTGTGCTTTTAGCTTGGAGAGAAGGCTATATATCTAAATTTACATAAATATTTCTATCCCCATATAGTGCTACTAACAATTACAGTGTACACCCAGAATTTCTGCAGGTCACTCTGCCGAACAACTTAAATATTTTAGTTAAGAAAGAGGAATCAGAAAATATAATAAACCATAAGCCCAAACATTTAAAAACGAGAATTAGAGATGGATTTAGGACTTCTTGTTCTCTCTGCCATCAAGTCCATTTTTATGTTGTTATTCCTAACTAATTGCCTGGAACTCTGCCACTCATGAGGAGTTACAGACTTTAAAGGCTTACAGTAATTTAGAGTAAATCCAAAAGACGTATACCTCAAAGAAATACCAATAAAACATTGTTTCTGCCTGACGTATGCCTGAAGATTTAAGATTATGCATTTAGTAACAGTTAAAAGGTATAACCCTGAGAAGCAATCTCATAAAAATCTCAGGTCAAGCAAAAACATGTTTCATTTGGTTGTGCTTCCTGGCAATACACTCATTGTACTCCTAAGCAGCAGAGCCACTGGCAAAAGTGGTTGCAGTCTTCAGGATGGCCAAAGTCTCTCAGCACAGTTGACACACTTCAAGCAGAATTAATTGGCAATTAATCATGAACATCATTACTTCCTTGTGAAAACAATATCATAATAAAGTAATATGTAACCAAGTATGGTTCAGGTCTAAGGCCAAAATGGGTAGCCAATAAAGAGTTTATATTTATTCAAGAGGAACATATCATTTGAATTGTATAAACAATAAAGTCAGTGAAGGTACTCCCATTTGTTCATGGAATCATCATTCTTGTACAGCAATGTCTATTTCTTTGAGGCAGCAGTGGAAGAGGTTTTAATTCTATTGTAAAACTGCAGAACTGCAAAATAATCCCCTCGATCATGCAGCTATATAACATTACACTTTTTCTCCTGCTTGGGAGTGAATGCACAGCTTTGCCTGAAGACAGAACACATGAGAATTAACAGCGTGCCCCTTTCTTGTTTTACACATACAGAAGTACACTACCAGGAAACTCGTTTTCTGAAAATGACATGCTGACTTCTGTGGATGGCTACCAAACTGGAACACACGTGAGAAAGACCTTAGGCATTTGGATACTGAGCTCCTAGAGGAGCCACCGACCTGCACACTCTGGCACCTACAGTTTGAAGGGAAAGCAGGGCACAAAATAAGCACAATGCTCATGATTTTGACATGACAGTCTCCAGAGCAACTCTCAGGAACTATTGCTCATAACCCTTATAACCATGACTGGCACTTTATAAAACAAAAAGAGACAGTTCCAGTCCCAGCAACTAAAGACATAGTAATGGAAAGCTCACTCAAATGAGGGGATGCAGAAAGGAGACCTAAGAGCTTTAATTTGTAGTTTGTAATTATTTGTTTAAATATTTAGCATTTTCTCAGGTAGGGGTTTTGGGTTCGGGGCTGTATTTCATTCCAAGATGTAAATTATTTCCATACCAGGTAAAACATCAGTCTTGGTGCAAAGAGATATTATTCACCATCTACCTGTGGTTCATTTGTCATCTGTGTGAATTTTGATGTTATGTATGTATAGTTGGTTGATCCTGGCTAGATGCCAGGCAACCACCAAAGCCGGTCTATCATTTCCCTCCACAAGTGGACAGGGGAGAGAAAATATAACAGAGGTTCATTAATTGAGATAAGGACTGGGAGAGATCACTCACTCAATACCACTGTGGGCAAAACAGATTCAGCTTGGGGATCTGAACTGAATTTATTACTAACAAAATCAGAGCAGTATACCACCTTTTCTCTGCCCTTCCCTCTTTCCCAAGCTCCATGTCCTACCCAACAATGCAGGAAGATGGGGAATGGGGGCTATGCCCGGCTCATCACACCTTGTTTCTCCCACTGCTCAGGTAGAGGAATCTTTCCCCTGCTCTAGTGTGGAGTCCCTCCCATGAGTGACAGTTTTCCATGAGCTTCTCCAACGTGAATCCATTGCATGGACAACAGCTCTCCACAAACTGCTCTAGTGTGGGTCACTCTTCCACAGGATGCAGTCCTTCAGGCACAGCCTGCTCCAGTGTGGGTCCATCACAGGGTCAGAAGTCCTACCAAGAAACCTGCTCCAGAACGGACTCCTCTTTCCATGGGTCTTCAGGCCCCTGCCAGGACCCTGCTCCAGCACACGTTTCCCATAGGTTCAAAGCCTCCTCTCAGGCATCCACCTGCTCCAGCATGGGCTCCTCCATGGGCTGCAGGTGGATCTCTGCATCCCTGTGATCCTCCATGGGCTGCAGGGGCACAGCTGCCTCACCACGGTCTTCACCATGGGCTACAGATGTATCTCAGCTCCAGTGCCTGGAGCAGCTCCTCCCCCTCCTTCTCCACTGACCTTGGGGTCTGCATAGTTCTTCCTCTTGCATGTTCTCACTCTGGTCTTCACTGGCCACAATTACATCTGCACAATAACTCTTTTTTCTCTTGTTTTAAATCTGTTATAACAGAGGTGTTGTCACCATTTCTGATTGGCCCAGCCTTGGCCAGTGGCATGTCCATCCTAGAGCCATCTGGGATTGGCTCTGCTGGACATGGGGAAGCTTATGGCAGCTTCTCACAGAAGCCACTCTGTAGCCCCCCTGCCACCAACACATAGCCATGCAAACCCAATACAGTCTGCTATGTGTGGACGTGGTGGAGAGGCCTTGCCTGACCATTGTCTATTTTTCCACTGTTATTACTGTGGAGTTGACAGATCTATGCTCTGTTTATAGCTGTGACTACTGTGCATTGCAAGTGGAAGCAAAGATGGAGAGAGTCGTAACATCATTTTCTGAAAACAACCCCCAGTAGCTGGGGTTGCAGAGTAAAAGATTGGTGCTGAAGGGAAATACTTCAATTAGATCAGACTAGAAATTTCTGCTCCATTCACATACCATTGGAGCAATTAAATTTGCCCTACAGAAAATTTGCTTCAGATGCTGCTACAATGTGATTTGTCCAAATTAGAAGGTTGATCTTCAGAAACAAAGCCAAGATGCTAGTAGGACCAAGCTAGGTTTGTTCCATGACCCATCCACACAAGCCCCATCAACACAGATTTTACTACCTACAAGCCTGCTGTTCTGGTATTTGTGCAAAAGATGCTTTATAACTGCTCATCTGAGGCCCAATGCTGCTCTGAAGTGTTTTGTTGCCTGCTATGATAAGAAGTGTTGGATGTTCGGCTGTGGACAACTTTCTAATCTTTTCAGTGCATCACAGGCTTACTTTAAAATCATATATAAAGCTAAGGATGAGGAAGAAAAAATAAAGACATGGCACAAGACAAAATGAGGTTAATCAATAACAGTGGTCTCCTGAGGATCACCCCACAAATCCTCGCAGAACTGGGAGGTAAAACTCAAGAGATCCTCACAAAAACTGTACTTTCCCCTTTTCCATGCTTACTTTCAGTCACATTTTAAGTTAAGGCTCCTGTCATCTGACTTTTATTTAACCAGAAAAATCACACAGCACACATATTTTCCTAGTATGTGCTGGCATGGTCAATACATTGCCATAATGGATGGATGTCACTTTCATTTAGAAACCAGAAATCGAAGAAAATTGATTCAATTAACTAGACATTCAACTATGCTGATGACAGAAATGAAGTAGGTTATTTTTGCATACCAAGTATGAAATAAATAATGCAGCAATAACTGCATAATTTAAGAATTCTTATAGTTAAAATACGCAAGTGAAACAAAAGAAGACTAGTGCAAAATAAAAATATGTAAGAAATAAAAAGTTGGGTAGCACAGTAAAATCTGTGGTAATGTATAATTTAATCTTTGATCACAGAATGAAATAATATCTTAAACAATTTTGCATATGAAATAATCTAGCAGAATATGAGAGAATAATGTATTTCTGTTATTTCCTCAGACCGTGCTTGGGAAACTTTTAATTTTCAGGCAGTTCAGTTACATGAATCTTTAGCACTGCAAAGCCTAATGGGCCAATTCAGGCTTGCACTGAAGAGCCAGCCCTGCAGATCAAAGGGCAGATAGCTTACAAGCTCTGCAGCGTAAGATGATTGTTTGGTTGCCAATCTAATTTAGTGAGACTGAAATTGCTTTGTAGGGGAATGTATGGGAAAATATAGAACATTTGTTTATGTCAGGCTGCATGATGCAATTTTCTAGAGTTATCACATTTAGCAAAATGTAAAAGTTCAGGCCAGAGAGTAACAAGCAGTTACTGTCTGGTATCACTCAAGTTAAAAAGCAGTGCCCTCATTTAGGTACTGCAGGCTACAAGCTGCCCTTCTGGCTTCCAATCAATCAGTCTCTTAAACTGGAGTCCCTTTGTATTTTCACACTGGGGTCTTTGGTATTACTAAAGCATTCCACTGTCAAAAAGCAGAGTTACCCTTGGCAACAAGTTTTTTTGAGTTTTTATTTCCTTATCAGTTTGCCCCGAAACAGAACATGAAGATTAACTGGCAGCTGCTAGTGTGTTCTAATACAGGCCTTTCTTTAACTGAAAAGGGGGTCCCTCTTCTAAGGAGATCAGCAATGGAAAACTTTAGTGCTGATATAAAAGTATGCCTAATGTAACACTTCTCTGCTAATGCTAAGTAATAAAGTCTTTTTCTGGTTATATGGTTGGCCTGTTTCACTAGTCACATCGTAAGCTTAGTGCCAAAAAATTACACAGAATTATGCTTGAGAAAAGATCATTTTTCCTAAAGGCAAAAATTTTTTTAAAGTATTACTTTGCAATTTTTGCTTCTATCACAATCTCCTCCCTCCCCTGACCTTTTTGGTTGGGATATGTCTCCCCTGACTCATTCAGCTGAGAGTTACTTACCTAATACAGGCTAGTGGTCTGGGTTCTCTCAGTGGAGAGAGAGATTAAAACATACACGGAGTGCTTGAGCTCCTACATTTCTGACAGCTCCTCTAGAATGATACAAACAGCTAGTTTTGCCACTGTAAGGTCAATTAAGCAGCTGGCTCAGACCCATAGATAAGTCAAGTTAGATGAGAGGAAGCCCATCTCTGTGGCTGAAAATTTACTGTCTTTAATATGTTGCCTGAGTATTTATGAGTTGTACTGAAGAGATACTGAATTTTGACCACATAGCTTAATCCCCAGCACGGGGCTTCTTCCCCATTTCAGCAGAGCTAAACCTGCTCACTCCATTCTCACAACCAGGTTCAAATAACACACATGGAAGGACTGCTTTATACAAGAACCAAAACTTCTAAGAGCTTACAAAATGCAACTACTGTCCTTCTTTCCAGTGCCAAATGCCCTCTAAAACTGGATGTCCTATTTAAAAAGTTCTCTTACAGAATCAGAAGTATTTTATGTTCTTGGGCACAGCCACATCACAGAGTTTCTGCTGGTATTTCTCTGACTATACTAGTTTTGAAATAAACTATAAAGTTTAGAACTAAAGAGAAACAAGTCATTCTTACAGAAAAGACATGCAGATACAGCTAAGTGGCCCTACTACCCAATTTTGGGGTTTATTTTGCATAAAATGTTTTTCCTGCTCTTGGAGTAAAATTAAATATTTGACATGTTTTTGACTAGGGGATTATTACTAATGAAGCCTGGGGAAATACTTTTCCTGAGGAAAACACTGCGTGTTTAAAAGAAATTAAGAAAACATAGAGGGAAAATTTACAGCATTGGAACTAGCGCAGGCATGCTATAGACTGAAGCTGAAAAGCTTCACACGAGTAGATTATGGCATGTCTGGCATGTAGGATATACATACCAGGCCTTCACCAGTATATACTGTAAATCTGCAGTTTACACACAGCATTAAGCAATTTGTCAGGTGGAGAGGGAGGCCACAGGTCTAGAGGATTCACAGAAAATGTAGAGACAGTAGAAGAAACACTGTATCTTAAGGTTTTTTAATTGCAGCAAAAAAACCAGTCAAGCACATGGGGACCTGAATTAAATGCGGACAGAGTAACGAATAACTACAGAACAGAGTAATGAATAACAGAGTAACTGCACCTTAGCAGATGCAGTTATTTGAATAAATAATGCAGTTAAATTGAATTGACAGAAGACACGGAGTATTGAAACCTAAACTAAAGATTGTAATAAAAAAGAGCTGCATCTGTAGAACCACAAGCAAAAAAAAGCAGTTAAGAACAAGCTTTGAATATAAAGCAAGAGCTGTATTTGCTGAAACACTGGGAAGTATTTCTCATGAATGTGAAACAAATTTTCACTTTCTTCCTGCTGGTAAACATCTGCATGATGCCTGCTCACAGTGAAGAAAAAATAAATTCAGCAAATAGGCAGAAAAAAACTAACATGACACGTGTCAGTGCACACATATCCACACACAGTGATGATCACAAAAGTCAGACATCTCAACAGTACAAAAATAACAAGATTTCAAAAAGCCAGTCTGCTGCCACTGAATGACATTTTTTTTTTTTTTTTAATTGAAAGAGCAAAAAGAAAGAGACAAACCGGGTAATTTACAAGGGGAATGATGCTGCAGGGACCCGTTTGTAGGGTGTGCTCCCTGGGATGATCACCTCTGTCTCTGCCAGCCCTGCTCCCAGCCCTGGCGCAGCGGTGTCTCTGCCTGTGTGGGCTCTCCACACCCAGGGACCTGCCCTCAGCATGGCTTTAGCAGGGAAACAGAAATATTTTCATGCAGAGGTAGCTGTGTGGACATGCTTGTGTGTCTGCTCTACCAGTGGATCCCACTCTCCCTCCTTCTGAGAGGTCCTGCTGGAGTGGAGGTCCTTCCTGAAGTGCAGTTGGTGAAACCAGAGAATTTTCTTTAGGAATGTGATTAAAAGGCACATTCAGGACCAGTCAGAATAATGACAGAGAACAGCAAAAATCCTAGCAAGACATAGTCTTTAACCCATTGCCAGATAGTCTGGGCTAATAAGTGGAATGCTTTTTTCTAAGAAACCTACTTCTGAGAAAGCTCCCGGCTAAATTCTGTATGTGAGAAAAGTGAAAATCCCTCGGGTAGTGAGCCTGAGGCACATACCACAGCCTGAAGCTCAGACAGCAGAACAGGCCAATGGACAAGTAGCTGCAGGAGGAGTTTGCAGACAGGCAGCCATGTGCTCTCCCATGTGAAGAGCAGCCAAGGTCCACCACTCTGGAACCACGGTGGGGCCATCCTGCAAATAGTTGATTTGAATGCCTGCTATTACCTCCGAGCAATCCCTTTCATCTGTTCTGCATATAAGATTTTCAAAATTTACCTACTACACTTATAATAGGTTTGCTAACAAAAAATGCACTGGGGGGGAAAAATCTGTAGAAGTTTAACAAATTTTCAAGGAGCCATGATACAGCCAGGTAGGCAGCTTAAAGCTGAGGAGTGATGCAAACCATTAAAGCCACAGAACCAGCTCAGTGCCTGGTTTTGGTCATAATCTGGGTCACTATTGTCACTAATGCCCAGTTGTTGAGAAATTGTCTTATTCTGTTGTATGTCTTAGCAGGTGTGTTCTTAGGAGTTGTCTCTCTAGAAGTTCCTGGAGGCATTAGAAACAGAAGGCATTGTAGGAACACGTAGGAAGATACAATCTCTTCCCTGAGGAAAAGGTTGCAAGAAATGTGAAACGAATGAAGATTTAACAGAGAAGTCCTAAACCTGGCAGAGTGCCCCCTTATTGCAGTGAAGATTCTGTTCTCCATTGGTAAATGCAGCATAAGGAGCAATTACTCATCCAGGCCCTTATTCTACCTGTGAGATGAACACGAGATTACAATCTTATCCCTTGCACAATTTCATGTTTTGTAGAGCAGCTTGATCAATGAAAATATGCTGTTTCCCATTACCTGTGATTCCTGAAAAGTAACAGGAATATTATGTAAAGAGATAGAAAAGACCTAAGGTCTTACGTAATTTATCTTTGACTACTATTGAGATCCCTTGTGCTAGTTATTTCTTCACCTTCTGCTAACAGAAGAAACTAAAACACTACTGCAGGTGAACCCTAAGACCAAAGTGTTATCAGTTACTCAGCTGTTGCACCATTAGATTGTATTTACAAAATATATTTGTAAATACCTTAAATATATTCTGACTTAAAGCATAATATTTTTAAAATAATGCATCTTCAATAGAAATTAAAAAACCTTTTTAAATTCAGAATCTGAATTCAGAATCTGTTATTTGTTAACCAGAGACAATTAAAAGTCTTGGCCTCTACCTTTCATGACAAGTCTAATTTTTTACAGTTTCCTCCATTAAAACATCATGCTTTCCTGATGAAACTATATTTTCCAAAGTACTTTATTATAAAGTGCTCAGAGCAATTTTCAAGAAGGAGGAAATGACAGAGAACAGTGGAACATAGGAACAAAATTCCAATTGTGGCTGTAGCACCTACTTGAGAGCCCAGATCACCAGCAGATTTACACATCAGCACAGCTAAGCACACACTGCTGATGGCACACATTGTCCAGCAAGTGCCAAACTGTGCAGTTCAGTGCTCCACAAAATCATACAGCAGCAAGAAACAGCCAAAGCCAGCTCACATGTGCGCTACTGAAGTAGACTAAGCTATGCCACAATTTGTACCATGTCTACACCTTTATTTTTTGTCTGTAGAAATGAGATGTATAGATTTGTGTGAAAACTGTGCTACAATAGGAATCCAGAATCAACATCTATGTAAGTATTTAACTAACACAGACAGTTTGATCAGGCCAAAGAGTTCATCCACCCTCCCCTTTGTGAAATTCAATCTTTGTTTGCACAGCTAATATCTTCCCCGGTAGCCATAAGCCCCATCCTTTGTGTATCAGTAGGCTTTAGGAAATGTTTAATCAGTTTGCAAGAGCACATAGATACAATTCCACAACAACCCTCCATGAGGCATCTTAAAAAGTCACTTATAGGAAAATATAAGTTGTTCCCCTGAAAAGAAAGTTTGAGGAAGTGTTCCTACTTAAATCTACTTTCTTTCTGTATTCATTTTTCTCTGTCTAAACATTTTTCAAGCAACAATATGAAATTTTCTTACTTTTCTGAAGATGGATAATCACTGAGGATTCTACTCTAATTCTTAACATCATAAAAAATATGATTTGAAAATACGCTTTCTAAAATTTTAATATTCTTTATATATTATCGTAAAAAATAAAGGATATAAAACTATTCTGAAAAACTAGTCAGTGTATTTCTGAGCTAAAATCTTTTTTTTAGCTTTAACCAACCACAATTTTTTTAAAGACTGAGCAACTGTATGTGTAGTCACACAAAGCATTTAGAAAATAAACTAAAAAATTATAAATAATGAGTACTTCTAAGGAACTTTTTAGCAGAACAGCAAGTATCTACAACTTTCGCCAAATTTAACATGGAAAGCTTGATTGTGATACAACCATTTTGAAGGCCTCTCACTTGAAAGCAGAAAACTAGGGATCTTGACATACATGCTGTAATACAAGCAAATTCTCCGTTTCATACAGATCTTTGAAAGTAGCTGCCATAAATTTCAAATGTGATTAAAGATCAAGTACCTGAAGGCAGGAATTTCGGCCTTGCAATTGTTCGTTCTAATAAAGTGCAGAAACCCACTATATTTCAGAGTAATTATAGGTGTTTATCATACAGACACTGGAGATCACATGTTAAAGTTCTCTGAATTAATTTCAAATTTCAGTCTTACTGAATGCACTGAAGAAATATGACTGACAATAGTAACAAAAAAGAAGAAATAGAGTTCTACACTTAACGAATTTGTGGGTTCAAAGAAAGATAAAAGTGAGGGCCAGAACTATCTCACTGTGCTATCTTCAGCATATTAGAACAATAAGAATGTCTTCTTTTAGGAGGTCTTCAGTATATTGCTTTTGGGAAGAAATATGAGAAACATCTTTCCCTCAGCACTCTTAAGCTTTCAATTTCAAACTCAAAGAAAAGTTAGAAAATGTGCTATAGGAAATCATGTTTATGCATGTAGGTTTTCAAATTACCTAGGATCCTGCTGAGCCTTGTGTTAATGTTTACTCACACATTTTCATTATTTTTAAAATAAATTGCAATGTTCATCTCTTTTTTTCATAATATTTGGCTTTTACACTGCTGACAATATTGGTGTCTGTTCTTACGTGATGTAACCTGGCTCCACAATGGTCATCACAAGAAAGGTGACTGGAATCAAATAAGAACCTGGCCCTTTATTTTTTAATTTAAAATTACTATCTGTTAAAAGAAATTCATTAAATTCCTGTATAAAAATAGAAACTTGATGTAACATGCTTTTAGACAATTTTACTTAGTCCTTGCCAGAAATATTTACAGACAGAAATAATTTTCAACCTCATTTTCTCAAGGAAGACAGGATGAAGGAGAAGAGAAAGAAACTCAAAGAAAGGAGGTATGTCACTGTGCATGCCAGTTGTCAGGACACACCTGAGCCAGGTCCTGGGCACACATACACAAACACTTGATCCATGCCTATGAAGATAGACAAGAGATCTTGTTTTCCCTCCAGTAAGCAGTGGAAAAAACTTCAAAAGTGCAAGAACTGATTTGAGGTGTTATTATTATCTAAATTCCTCTAAGTTTGCTAAGTGTGAACTGCTCACCTTTGTCACGTGATGCTTTTCATGCTGCACGGGAATCTTAAACATTTGGCACCAATATGTTGTGTCCTTATCTGGTACAGGCACCTGTCTTAATAAAAGGGCAAGAACACAGTATTATCATAGAATCACAGAATGGTTTGGGTTGGAAGGGACATAAGAGATCATCCAGTTCCAATCCCCTTGCCTTGGGCAGGGACAACTTCTACTAGACCAGGTTGCTCAAAGCCCCATCTAACCAGACCTTGAACACTTCCAGGGATGAGGCATACACAGCTTCTCTGGGCAGTGTGTTCCAATGCCTCATCAACCTCACAGCAAAGAATTTCCTCCTCATATTTAATCTATACACAAAAGTCACACTGCCTGTTGTGTAAGCCCAAGGCTTTGGTTACCACCTTGTTCCCGTCGCCACCGAAACCCAAAACACGGAGTAACTTACGTCTTTGTTTGTCAAGTCAAAGTATGGCAAAGAGGCAGATAAGACTTCCTCTCTCTCAGGGTTCAGCAAACGCAGACTCTTTGTACCACGATTGGATCCATGGTAATTTTGACCTGCTTCTCCCATGTCTTTGTGGTGGTAGGCCCATATTACCCGCACTGTGCTCTCCTGAAAAACAAAGCAAAATGTCCACAAGGGATAGGAGCAACATCTCCTTACGCAGTTCACATAATTCCTACAATAGCTGTGGCATAGGTGTAGCTGTATTTGAATGACGACAGTGTATTCCAGAGGAGCAGTCGCCTACTTACACAATTTAGCCTTTGAAATAAATAATGTTTTATACTCAAAGGGTTAACTGGAAATAACACAGAAATTAAATTGTTCTCTGATAGATTCCTTCCCTAATGTTGTGAATTGAAATCCTATCTTCAAATGGCAGAACAGACTCATAAAGAAGTAACCAACTATATACGTTACAAACATTTCTCTAGAGATGTCATTTATTTGATCAGCAACCAGAATGTTTCCCCCCCAAACATTTTCCAAGCTTAGGCCTGTGAAGATGTGAATACCTTCGGTGAAATGCTGTCCTTAGATACTACGGAAAATTAATATTCAATTACAGAACAGATTTACATCTTAAAAATCAATCTACAGCCACTGCACAGATCAGTTCTCTGTAAACCACTCTCAGATTGCAGTAATGACCCTTGAGACAAAGTGCTATAATAAATCCTGGAGTGTTCCAAAATGCTAAATTATACTGAGAATTCAGAGCAGGTGTGCAAACCAGAGATTCATTGACTGCCTGGAAAACTGGTGGTTTACACAGCTGTGATTTGCTTCCTGCATTTTCAGCCTCTCATGTTGCTATTATTGCATATATTGTGAAAACACAGGTAATGAATATAGTGTTTTACTCCTATAGTAATGCTTCCAAAAGAAGTAGTGAACAAGCCAAAGCACAGAAAGCCTTGCAAGTCTCTCTAACCTGTCATTTCCAACACAGAAGTCATCAGCTTCATGTAATTTAAAATTATGCTTAGGAAATAGTGCAGCACTCCCTAGGGCAAGAGAAGAATTTACCATGAAAATTATTTTACTATGGAAAGTTTTACCATAAATTTTTTTAACTTTTAATTTTGAATAAAGAAATAAAACAAACAGATACTTTAAATATATCTTCTCCAAATTTTTAAAAAATCTTTTTCTAAGATAATTACTAAGATCAAGTTAGTGCAGAATCTTAAAAGTATTTCTCAATTTGGCCTCTCTTGAATGATTGTGACAATGGCATATAGGACTTGATAGCCCAGAGGTATCTGTTTCAATACTGTGTACACTTGTTAGAAATTACAGAACATAATGTATTAAAGTAGAAGGACAAAGAAAGCTGAAATTTAAGCATCATAGTTTAATAGAACTAGCACAAGTATTTTACCTGGTTAATTTCAGCAAACGGATATTTTGGAAAGTGAATTTCTCTAATTCTCTCCTTTTACTAGAAGATTTTAATTACTAGCTTAATTACCACATATACATTTATCCTGTATCAATTACTTCATCTGGCTACATATAGTCAGAGACTCTTACCGTTATGCTCTTATCATTTGTGTCACAAGTGTGCAGCTCTCTGCTAAAAGCCAATATTGTATGTGTACTGTTTTCCATGGCATATTCCAGATGGTAATCCTGTTGAGGGTCCTTTTTTAGTACTCTGTTTTCATCTGTAAAATAATCCTGTTACAAAAGAAAGGTGACCCACTATTAAAATCTAGCATTAAAAATTAAACTCTATGTCCAGTACTGGAGCCCTTTAAAACACATAAAATTTTGCAGTATCAGTTTTGGACCAAATGATAAATTTGAGGTGGCACTGAACTATTTTTTTATCTCCAAGAAAGCAACCCTCCACGATAAAGAGCTTAAAGAATGTCTTAAGTAACTTTAGCAACACGCTGCCTGTATGTAACTGCACAAATAAAGGCTGGACCCAGCAACCAAGAAACCTTATTTATCATAACTGGGATAACACGAACTCCAGAGGGAACTGTAGAGAGAATGAAATTCACTGAATATTTGCATCAATAATACTGTTGCTTCTTTTCTCCCACAACTTTTCCTACGTTTTTTTCTTTCCCACAAAAAAACAAACCTCTTGAATTAACGTTGACTGGAACCAGAAAGCCTACGGCTTAACTAGCACGAAAGGCACTCATTTCATACAAAAGCCGCTGGGATTAGGTTGAGGTTTTGGAAGAGGCAAGGGAGCTGTTTGTAAGAAAGATGGTCCCCATCCAGGGTTCTGCAGAGGCCCAGCACAAAGGAGTAGCTCGGCAGCAATGTCAGGTCATTAACCTCCTCACCCCGGATTCCTGCAGCCCCGCGCAGCTGGGACCCGTCCCGCCCTCTCCTCCCACCCCGGCCACCTGGGAAGGGCTGGCCACTGCCTCAGATGCACCTCCTCTGATCAGCCTTCTTTGAGTTTTAGGCTGTTTCTGCCTCGTTTGGGGTGGGGAGGTGTCTTTTAACTAACCAATGTATTTCTCGTGCCGAATAGGCTATGGGGAGACACAATTAATTGTGTGGTGTCCTCTGCAAAATAATGCAGCACTGGCTGGTCCCAGAGGACATTTATTTTTGGAGTTGTTTGGACCTCTGTTCACTTTTGGAGTGATTTCTAGCTTTCCCCTCTTGTTAAGGCTGAGGGAACCAGTCTTAAAAACTGTAAAATGTTATGCCCAAGTATTTTGATCCCAGTAAAAAATAACTGAAACTTCATTAATTCACTAAAGGGTCATTTAAAAGCTGTAATCTTAATTCCACCCTAGAAATCTGTGTGTGGGCAAGACACCAGAGAGATCTTCTTTTCCTGTCACCACTTCTTACAAGTACAAATGATTAAGTACATACATGAGAGAATAAGCACATGGACAAATAATCACTTAAAAGGGCAAAAAGAGGCCTGGGACCTGAAAGAAAGCGAACTGATGAGTTGTATTTGTTTAAAGAAATAACTTTGGATTTGCTGTTTTCCAGATAGAAATAATAAGACTTGTTTTGGTATGGTCATTTGAAGGTGGATACTTTACGGGATCAAAACACTCCACTTTAGCCCTGCATCAGAACTTGGAAAGAGGCAGTGTATTGTCTATACCATTCCTGCACTGAAAACACTCTTCTATGGAATCTCTGCTTCCATCTTTAAATTAGTAAGGGTTTGTCTGGATGAGAAATGTAACCTTCTGAACATCAGATTTCATTGAAGTGTGGTATCTTTGCTGAAATGTTACCTTAAACAGGGGGAAGACACTCTTAGTAAAAGCACCCACACATTGAAATACTGAGGAATACAAATTCAAGAGCAGCTTTTACTCATGTAAACAGACTCAAAATCTCTGCCTGAAACCAGTGTTTCAGGAAGCCAAGAAATGAGAAGAAAAGCTAGGTGTGCACATTCAAATGTTTTGTGGTGAATTTCACCATTTCATCACAAGTCTAGAGGACACAGCTCTAACCAGCAGAAACCCTCTTGTGACATACTCCTGATTTCCATGAGCCTGAGGCAAGAGTGAACAATGCAAAGAAGTTCTGTAATGAAGGTATAAGCTCAGATATGCCTTGATAACATGGTTGTCAGTGTAGTTATCTCACTTGCCTGGATGACAGTCAAAGACAGGTCACAGCTCTGGCTCACCACGAGGGGCTCATTTTGTGGCTGCTGGCGAATGCCTTGGGGAAGGTGGCCCCAAAGTCCAGGCCCCCAGAGAGGACCAGGCTGCCCTCCGTGGGATGAGAGCTGTGTTGGGCACCCACACTGCTGCCTGCTCAGGCACTGGCTGCCCGCTCCTGCTGTCAAAAATAAATAGAATCTCGCTGATCTCAGTGATTTCACCTGAAATTATTTTGTGGCTAGATGTGGCCATTACTATTTTTAGTTCTTTTGCTGGAAATTATCCAGATGTTCATAATAAAAATAAAAATGGAAAAAAGGAAAAAAAAACCAAACCAACCCCCCCCCCAAAATAACCAAAACCTGAACAACTCAAAATTTGATTGCTCAGCCTCTCACAAAAAAATGGTTTGTTTCCCAGTTTAAAAAAAAAAATAATGCCATATTGTCCAGGAACCATATGAATCTCTTTCTGTTCACAGAGACAATTTTAAGTCAAACTATGCAAACTTTGCTCAGTTTACTCATCAGAACTTAAAAGCCTTTAAGACATGTGTTTGTGTACAAAACAGAATGAATAAAAGGTTTCAAAAATGGTGACACAGTGACAATCTGTGATGTCACATGTTTTTCAACCACAATTTGGAAAACTCTGTAATCTGAAAAAGTAAAAAAAATGTTCATTTTAGATATATCTATGTAGATATATGCTTGTACCTTTATACATATCCTATGCTTCCTTTCAGAGTAGAAAAATAAAAAAAAATTAAAGTCCTGCTGCCAGAAGTCCTGGTGCAAATGCAGTCAAAACCACCACATTTGGACTGCCTGCACTCCACTTAAGCTCTTTTGTTTAGTCGAAGGAGAAGGCTGGATACATCTGAAGGCCTTTGAAAAGTGGCAGTACAGAGGATGGATCTAACCAGAGGCCAGAGAGGGTAAGCTGGGCATTTGAGCTTCAGCTAAACTAAGGAAATAGAAATTTAATTTGAAACTCTCTCAGGTCCAGACTATTGTAACACGGAACTCAACCAAATTCACAAGTTCACTTATTTAATTCTGTAGAGGAAGGAGTGGGCTGTTTTAATTCACAGCATTACAGTGCTTTGATATCTATCACAGATAGCACTAAAATGGGCTTCGTACTGGAACAGTTTATTCTTCCTAACAGGCAGGAAAAGGCTCTAACATGGTACAATCTTTTTTTACACAGATCTGGTTTTGCTACCCCACACAGTTAGCTAGAAAATCTGTGTCTTTTGTAGGGTAGATTATACTGATGCAAGTGCCCTGAATTTCATGGAGTCCCAACAGATCTACAATAATTGTCAAGTCCTGAAAACTGGATTTCTGAAATGCTCACATGTGTGTGGATAAATCCACAACATGGATTTATGTACTGATTCAGTACTTGCATCCAGATTCTTCAGCTTCGTATACACACAAAAAGTGTATATCATATGTTTAATGAAGAGAAAGCTTTCAAACTACGCTTTACAGAAGTATAAGAATTAGTGAAAGAGAAGGGTGAAGTGACTATATTTTGCTAATATGAATATCTTTGGTTATTTAAAGACTAAGTGTTTTTAAAAAGTTTCAGAAATGTTATTGGTCATGCTACATGCTTCATGATAATGAAGATATCTATTTCAGGATTTACTTATGTAAATTGTTTACATGTGAAACATTTAAATTTTTTGCACTCCCTTTGATAACATTGCATAAAATGGCATATTGAACTCTGAACTACTCTGTGCAATCCATCAAACAATTATCTCCTTCCTGACATTACCTAAAAGTTGAAACAACATATGGAAAATGAAAAATCTTCCTGGCATTACAAGATATTTTATGCTCTTTTCCAGATGTGAGGCAGATCATGTTGTACTATTTTTCAGATACCATTAGCCTCTCCCCTTCTTAAAAAAAAATATTTTGTGGTATATATGGTTTCTGATTTCTGCTCCACAAACAGGAGAGTAATTTCTTAAGGATGTGAAAAGACGCTGGTTTCTCCTTCGAGAATGCAAGCACAGCTGCAGAGGGAAGCCTGACCCCAAAAGCCCTACCAGCTGTCATCACAGACTAAGACAGGTGTTTATGGGACTCCCTCCCCAGATCTTTACAATGTACAAGATTGTGTTGTTTATGATATCCATTTCCAGCCCTAAGTTATATATATCACCTTTCAAGCTCAAGGAGCATAAAATAATTCTCAGACTGTGGCCCCATCCTGCAATCGCCTTGTGGGTTCAGCTTGCGAGAAACTCAGCCACCCCAAATTACATGTGCTGCCCTTCTCTAACTGGGCCATCAGTGCTGTTCCAGCAGCAGTTTAACACTTAAAAGTGAAAAAAAGGGACAAGTCAGGAAAGAGAAATGACAGAAAAACAAGCTGTGTTTCATCTTGTCCTCACTGATATTCTGCAGCCAACCATGGAGTTTCAAACATCTCGAAATCACCAAGCTGATGTCAATGACCAGGACCAAAACCAAGCTTTGCAGAAAGGATCATGAAGCTGTAACAAAGACAAAAGTTGGTGCAGGACAGGATCTATCTTAGTATAAATAAGGGTGGATAAACTGCTATGGTAAGGAAAAGAACTGAACGAAACATTTGTTTGAAATAAGGACCAAGTTATGCCTTTCTGGGTTTCCAAAAAAATAACTGTGGTTAACATTTCTCTTTTTTTATTGTTGCATTCAATTTAAATGGAATCCTGTTGCTCAAGGTTCCAGTACACACTAGATGTTACCACCTAAAAGAAGATGGTTTTACACTGTATTTGGCAAGAACCAAACAGAGCATGAGTTTACAAATAAGCAAACCAAACTGTTTTGCAACCTCAAATAAATTTCAGCTTGAGTTTCAGGCAAAGATCTTACTGTGCTCTTATGCTGGGGAAAAGCAGAGCCCACCCACAGCAACCTAACTCGAAGCAGGAGCCTGAAAGCTTCGATGCGCTGTATAAGAACACCTTGAGAGCATTCCAGTTGACTGAACCAATCTTGAGATGGGCTGCAAATGAAAAAATAACTATACAGAGGGTATAGCAACAGCAATCAAGTAGTTGCAATAAGTTCCTATAGTAACTGGGATCAGTAAGTTCACAGCTACTGTCCCATGAGCAGTCTGTTATTAATTAATTTACCGGTTTGAGGGGGGAGGGGGGGCATGGTGTGTTGGGTTTTTTTGAGGGTTTTTTTTGTTTGCTTCTGGTTGTTTGGGTGGGTGGGGTTCGGTGTTTTGTTGGGGGTTTTTTTTGTTTTGGTTTTTGTTGGTTTTTTTTTTCTTTTTTTGGAGGAGGGGGTTGTTGTGTTTTGTTTTGCTGTTTTGCCCAAACAGCAGATTAGCATGAAGTGATTCAGTCCTTGCTAGGAAGCCTGGATGTCACTCATGCAGGCAGTTCTGAGAAGCTCTACACAGTTCCTGGTACAGTTCCAATTAAACCGGCTGACATACACTAAGTGAGTACTTCAGGTGCACTACCAGCTCTGACAAGGACAGAAAATTTCTATCTCTAACAAAAAATTGTGGGTGTGTCTGTACTTTAAATGCAGGCATACACATATACACAAAGATGCACATTTCCATTTGTGTATTTACAGAAACAGATAATGCCTGCACATGTGTGTGTATGTGTTCATGCATTTTCTTTACAAAAAGAGGACTTGTAATTTTTATACATAAAACACAATTATTCACTCAGGAATACACCTTATCTAATTCAGACTGAGTCACTTGAATACAGTTTGATGTATTTCTTACATCTAGTTAAATGCTGCCTGGGGCGGCTTCCCAGTACCCTACAGCTAGCAGTGGCATCCCTTTGTTTCTGTGACATTCCTGAGACATAAAACATATCACTTCCTCTGCACACAAATGAAAACACTGAAGTGTGGAGACCTCTAACTGGGCACAAGAAGGTGTAAGAGGCCCCGGTGGCTAGAGGTTGAAATATGACATTGCATATTGGCATGGATAATTCAACATTGCAGTGGAGTCCTAAGTCCTTGCATCAAGAATAAATGTTAATTTAAGAGTTTATATTCCAGTTATATCAGAAGATACGGTTTTTAGATTAAAGGCTGTCCTAACACAAAAAGACTAGACAAAACATGTTGCAAAGTGTTTTAAGGGAAAGAAAATCAGTAAGGAGGAGATATTGCATGATACAATCTTACAACTGCACTTTATCGCAAGAAACATTGCTTACACAGGAGCCACATTTATCCAGTGCAAGTTTTCTGTGTTTAATTACTTTAATTACTTCAATTATGAGGAAGATTAAAAACACTCAGGGGATTTTCAAGCACAACTATTAGTGATACTTGTTCCCAAAATTTCTGGATCTGCCTTAGAAAATCTCCCTTCTTTCCTCTCTTGCTTCTGTGATACTTGTTTATATTGAGAATTAAATCATTCCCCCGTTATTTTAAGCCTTTGCATGACTCAAGGTGGCTACAATTCCATATTTCTGGGGAGATGTGAGAAAAGTTCATTTTATTGGTGTTTCTAAAATCCAAAGGAGAAGAAAAAATGCGACAAAGAAAAAAAGCAAAAAGAAAAACAATCCCAACAAAACTCTTGAAAACAGTCCCCTCAAGGCCTGCAAATTACAAGAGCTTCAGAATTCTTCTTATCTTTTGTTCACCAACTGTTGCTTCCTTGTCCTAGCTATTGTACCTCTGAAAGGGAACTACAAAGCACCCAGCCAGTGGAGATGTACACTGGAGTGTCTCTTTATGCCCCACATTGAAGCCAAGAGGGAGACATTAGTCATCTGGAGATTTTGCCCCAATGCCCAAAGGCATGAAATACCTCCAACAAAACACCGACTGAGATATGTCAGTGTGGCACTCGCTTTGCATCTCTCTCTTGGTGCCTTTCAAGTTGTTTTCTAAACACTTCTTTTGTTGCTGTTGGCATGAGTGCACTTAAAAGCAGCATATCGTTAAGTACTGAAAATGCTCACTGTTTTCTGTCCTTTAAAATCTCTTCCAAGTACTTCCCTGTGAGCAATTAACCTAACTCTATGGGATACATTTGATAACAGATATTCTTTAGTTTGGGTGACAGTTAACAAGCAAGGCTCTAATGAATAATAAAGCACTTTTTAGTGACACACAGTCCCTATTCACCCTGAGTAGGGACTATTTTTGTGCAAGTTCAACAGAAGATTCTAACAATGCAACCCTCTTGTGTAACTTGCACAAAATAGGCATTCATCAAGGGGGATTACTCTACCCAAAATGGGGCTCTCAGCAGCTACGTGCTGTGGGTGGGGATGCACAATTCCAGACAGGGGTGGAGACCAAGGAAAAGGCATGGGTCCAGCAAGAAAATGCATGCTGTGTCAATTCATAAGCACAAAAGAGATGAGTTAGGAAAAAAAAAGAGATAAGAAAAAAAGAAAAAGAAAAAAAAAAAAGAAAAGAAAAGAATTTTAAAAACCAGATGCAAAATCTAAGGCTGCCCCAAGATCTTGTATGAAGAGTAACACACGTTGCAAATGAGCATAGCAATATTTCAAGGTAAGATTTTGCTAAGTATGAACTCTCCTAAGTCCAATTCCTCCCTACAGAGAAAAGGGCAGCTTCCAGCTTTCCAATACCAACCCCCATTGGTATCTTCTTGTTCTCAAACATGCTCACCCAAACGCCACACAATCTGCTGCTCTGACACCACAGGCTCTCAGTAATGTGTGAGAATAGTTTGTTCACTGATCTCCTTTTCCTCCTTCTGCTCAATGGAGGTGACTCCCTCACGACACTAAAGTTATGCATGTATGTATACATGTGATCCATGCTATGTCCTCTACATCCTCCCAAGATATGTTTAGGTTCAAATATCAAACTTCTGAAATGTTAGGACAGTAAATGTATAATTTTCTGATCATTCCAATGTTCTTCAGAAAACTACTCTGGTACACCATGAAGGTTTGTTCTTCTCCTCTCATGACATTGTAACGTTTTTCATCTTGATGTATTTAGACAAAACTAACCTGCAGAGTTCCAAACTGTTTTAGCCTTTCCTTATGTCAGACACCCTTTCAGATTAAATACAGCTCAAACACAGAAAAGCAAACCAAAACAAACAGCTCATTCCACCCTAGCTGAGGATATGCCTGAAAACTGAGAAAGTTAAACCCAACCCTGAACATCCAGGAGAGGATGAGGAATAAATGCCAGAGGAAATATTTTCTCTCTCTTCTCTGAACACTATCCGGCAGTTTTCCTCTACCTCAATACATGGACCTTCCACAGACTGAGAAGTGTGTTCTTTTACCCTCACTGGCAGCTGTAGTCTAACTACATTTATACGTTTATTCCCAGAAGAGAACTCTTACCTCTGAGAACACTTTCTATTTTTGAAGGAGAGAGAATTCTGGAGGGGGGAAGGCCAAATTGACCGAAGGGACTTGCAATTTCAATGCCCACTTGAAAGGCTATAAAGGTGTTTCAGAACATCTGAACATCAGGCCAATAACAAGCATCTCAGAACTTTCAAAGAAACCAAAAAATGACCCCTCTAAGAGTTTATACCACGATGCACATTTTCCAACAGACGGTCATGGAATAAAAACATATTTCTAAAACCAAAAAGAAAAGTAAGTTCATTCATTATAGGGTGTACATATTTCATGGAGTGCAGCTAGGCATAAAACCACATACTTTCAAGGGTGCTATCTATGAAAAAATCTTTTTCAGTAGTAAATAATCTAAATTACGATGATATTCACTTAACACAGAATGTATTTTTAAAACATTAACTGTATTTGTTTGTCCAGTAAAGGGAAGAATTGGATATTATTGAAACAGCATCCCAGAACAAGTTGTTCATTTTACAGCAATCCCTGCTGCCTAAACAGAAAAAGCCTTTGGACAAATTTTGTTTATCATCTTTGTTTCTGGCCTTTCCTTGTTGGTGCAACTACAGAAATATTTTAACTTTTAAAAAACCTCAGTTCCGTTTAGAAAGAAACCATGCTACCTAGAACTGAAGAAGGAATGGGGATGGAGCAAGCCTTGAGTGGCAAGCAAGCATAACAGAAGTATTTTTTATGTGTCTTACCTACACAAAAGTGCAACAAAATTACCCATAGCTCTTAGCCTAACAGTTTACGTGCTAAATTAATGCTTCAGGAAAAATATCAGTAGGTTTGTATCGGCAGGCATTTGCTACAGTCCTTTTGTATTTGTTACAGAATGTTGGTGGATAAAACCTGTGGAAGAATCAAGTTAGTATGGGACCATTTTTAAGGATGCTGAAAATCTGTGAAGGGTGCTTAAAAGAGCCACAGAAGTGCTCTGAGTGTTGGGGGAAATGTCCTGTGATGCTAAAGAGCTCAATCTATTTATTTAATGAAAAAGAAAATTGAGGAGTGACTTGATTGCCTTGATTGCAGCATATAAATAACTTTATGGAGGCGGTATGCAGGGGGAGTAGAGTTTTTAATACAGCAGAGAAAATACATAGCTGAAACCTAAACCAAGACAAACTAATCCTGGCAATCAGGAACAGCAGAGACACGACATTGCCACAAACTATCAAGGGAAGTGATGGATCCTCCACGACTGGATGTCTTTACACTAGGTTTGGATACCATTCTAAAAGACTTGCTTTAGCCTAACAGGATCTGTGAACTAACCAGGCAAAAAGCTTGGATTTCTTTTAATGGTTAATAGGTGTGTCTTCTGAATTGTAAAGCCTTACAGAAAGCCTTTCATTCTGTGAGTGAAGAGCTCACCGCTCAGTGAGCAGACTAGGGGCTTTTTTTACTATTATTAGTCTTTTATTTAGACTTCAAAAAAATTATCTTCATTTTGAAATATGGAGAAACCAGTATTCTGAAAATCACTGGTCTGAACTTAGAGAAGATAAATATTTGCCTAAACTTCATACAGCAAATAGGGAAAAAGAAAAAGTAGAAGGGAAAAAAATATACTGAAAGCTCTATTCTTCAGGAAAAGTTTTGATTTTAAAAAATCTTGATAACTAGTAGGGAGATCATATTATGCATTTAGTTTTCTTATGGTGAACTGTTAATAAAAATCCATATTCTTAAGGAAAAACCTCTTAAAATTTAAGCAGCAGCCTCAAAGATCAACTAGCTCTAACATAATGAAGGAAAGACTGACAACTTCTCCTAGACCATACTTTCACAACGACTCTTAAATTGCATCTCTAGGTTATTATTCAAGCTACTGGAGGTGACACCATGTCATTCCAGGCCTAATTCTCCTTTCAGGCATCCGTAGGACAAGCTGTCCCTGCTTCTCCAACCCCAGAGCAACTCCTCTTGGCTGGATCTCAGGTTGATGAGAGGGGACCAAAGGTGTGGGTCCCCTCCCCTCTCATGGATCCTACCCCACCAGTCACCAGTGCCTCTTGGAGGGGATGACTCGCTGGAAGCACCAGCAACACCTGTGTTCCACACTCCTGTTCCCAGGTGTAGCCCTGACTATATCTAGATTACTACAGAAACATCCCAAGAAAATTATGCTAATAGAGTTGGGCCTCCCTGAGGTTGCTTTACCAGACCATGTACCAGGAGTCCCAGTGGTTACTCTGCATGTCCTTTCCAACATCTAGGTCAAAACACCTCCAGGTAAGGAGAGAAGGAACACCAAGAACAGGATCAGCCCTGGCTGTGCCCCAGCAGAAGGGGACGTCAGCAGGCTTGGAAGTTGGTGGGATGCTGCCCTCATGCAACTGGGATTAGAAAGAGAACGTTCAGGCGGCACCAGGACGGCCAAGCTCCGCCAGATGTTGGCAGGGTGAGGGGAAAGGTGCTGCACCTCCCTGAGACAGACTCTGCCCTCCCACCCCTCTCCCCCGCGGGTCTAGGTTCAGCGGGCAGGCAGGAGAGAGCGTCCAGAGGAGAGAGAAAAGGGCTGTTGCCTTTTCTGGATAAGGAGGAAAGAAACCTGACACCTTTAACGAAATCCATGTAAAAGTTTAGAGGGAAGGTTGGCAGGGAGAGGATCGAAAAGGAGTATCTCCTCCAGGGAAAAAGAACGCAGAACGATAGGGATAACCCAGAGTGTGGAAGGAAGAAGTAAAGAGGCACAAGGATGCCGGGCAAGAAGGCTGCAATACAAACGTGAGGCAGGAAAAGAGGGGCGTCCCGAGAGAGAGACAGCGGGGGAAAGGTGGGCGGACAAAGAGGACGCGGGCCGGCGGTCGAGGGGAAGGAGCAGGGCCTTACCTGCAGGTAGGGCTGGCCCCTCTCCACGCCCCCCACCACGATGTCGGCTGAGGCCATGCCGCCGCTGGCCGAGAGCCCGAAGCCCACGTAGCCGAGGGTGCGCACCTCTAGGCGGAGGGCGA
>WEIT01030408.1:28156-42419 GCA_013389985.1 Dryoscopus gambensis
GCCCGTCGGGGCCAGGCAGGACCCCGCCGCGCCGGGAGCACCTGCCGTGCACTCGCCGCGGGGGCTTCTCGCATAGATGCTCGGAGTTTGCGTTGGCGAGCCAAAATCCTCCTCCTGAACGGGGAAGCGGAGGGAAGGCGGTGGACGGGGGACCCCCGGCAGCTCTAACTCCGGTGGAAAAATTCCACGGGAGGAAGCCCGGAGGCAAATGAGCGCTTCCCCAGTCTCAGCCGCCTCCTCGCTTAGTGCGAGCGCACGGTGCGGCGGACGGATGGAGCTAAGCAGGAGATCCCGCGTCGGGAGAGTCCTTTTTGCATTATAAGTGGAAAACGAGGACCCCCGAGTGGCTTGCACTGAGACGGCTACAAAAGCACATCTCAAAACCCCAGTCGCGTCCCTTGACGCCCCGGCAGCCGTCCCCGGCGGCACCGCCACTCGGCCAGCCCGGCCATGCGGTCCCCGACGCTCCCGCAGCAGAAGCTGCCTTCTCTTCTCCTGCGCACAGCACCACCGTCATTGCGGGGGCGAGAACAACGATCAGAAAGATCCTTTTGGAGAAATGTTCCCCAGCCCTCTGCAAACCTGGAGGGAAACAAAAAATAGCACGGCACCCAAAATGGGAAAGTTAAGGTCCACAAGAAGTCATATTAGCCCTTGAAAGCGCTGAGCTGTATGAAATCGGTTTTAAAAGGTAGTTACATTGTTTGAAAGGTGTTTTCTTCACATTTAAATGAAAAAGAAAGAGCCTTGTACTCAACCAAAATGACATATTAATTCAGTAAAAACCAATCAAACTAGTACAGAAAGGAAATTATTAATGCTCCTTTTTTTGGCTTCTGCATGACAATATTTCACAAGTATCACTGGGGTTTCCAGAATACAACCACCTATTGTGATGCGAGGGATATATCAAACTACAAAACAACCTCTAGAGAGAAAATGCTTAAGAAAGGCTAAGCACCAAAAATTACTTTTACCTAAGGCATCATAAGAAATGAGAGAAAAAAATAATTAGATATTGGTGAAATGAAAGCAATCTTTAGAGGGAATAGATTAGTGTGACCTTTCTTCCAATTATAGCAGTAACTTCAAAGGTACAGACTCAGATGACTGACAAAAGAGAAAATTGTGAGATGCTGAGTGTTTAGATTCTCTTCTACGAAATTGCTAACACCTACAATTAATCCATATCCGTATTCTCCTGCAATTAATCCATATCCAAATAACAAGTGGATATGGGTTAATTTAAGGAGAAATTGCAAGTGTATGATAGGCCCTGTCAAGGCTAAAGGTGTGACCTTGGCACCTAGGGGAGGGCACTCAGCCTTTGTAAAATTGTGTGCTAAAGGAGGGATCCTTAGGACAGTTCCAAAAGTGCACGTTCTTCTTTGCTGAGGGCAAGGATGATGAAGGAATGAAGAATGTTTCATAAATTTAGGTTTTCTCTTGATTTTCTTTTAAAACTGTGCATTATGTTCTTACATAATGGAAACCCCTAGAAGAAGTTTCAATCATGTGGAGATGACAAGCTCACTCTTCGAAAGAACGATTGAATTGCACATCTAGAACAAAACTGCTGCCTTTAAAGCACAACAGTGGTCACTGAAGTCCAACTAGTGCTTCCTATAGCATGCATCGTATAAGCATTTGTACAAAAGAGTGCAAAATGCTCACTTTGAAGTACTCCAGCACATCTCAGTTTGGTAAGGATGGTACTGATGACATTTTAGGAGCTTGTACATAGCAGAGGATGTTGTAGTACAGGGAAGGATGATGGGCTATCCTACACAGCATGCTGTGCTGCACAGCACAGCAGACAGAAGTAGGGTTTCCCAACTAGCCTGGATGCAGGTGCCATGAGGGAAGCAAAGCTGGAGATAGGTGTGCACTGCAGAGGCTGTCAGAGGTACAGCTGCACACCTCCCCACACGACAGCCTGCCCCCTGCATGTGCAACTCCCTGCTCCTCTCACAGCAAACAGGCACAGAAAGAAAACCCCAGTGCACACAAACCTGTGGTTGGCTGTGATCTTTCCAGTCATTCAGCCGAAAGCCAAAGCAGCAGGATCATCTAGTGCCTTGGGCAAACTGCAGTATCAATCTCAGGCAAGACCAGCCAGACTTTTGTTATAGCGCATCTGATAGAAGTGGTAACACTCACGGGAAGCAGCTCACTATTTCTAGTGAGCTGCAGCGGCCTTGGAAGGTGGACAGTTCTACACAGCCCAGAGTGGGAGTCCTGTGCTGGCAGAGCGGGTGGCCGAGGCATCCCTATTCCATGGCTCTGGAACTAATCCCAGATTGCTCCCAAGCTTTGCTTTGCCTATGCAGAGAAAAATGACATTTTGGAGGCTGAGAGTTGGAATGGAAACAATACTTGAATTCTTCAAATCTCCTGTGGGACTAAATGATCTTGTCTCTGCAGAGCTCAAGGGTCAGTCTGCTGCTTCTCTGCAGCTCTGAAGCCTGAACATCCCGAACCCCTGTGACTTTCTACCAAAACTTGGGCATGATGTCATCCTGTCTTCCAGCAATATACCACACTCAGCAGCACTGCGCACCCCATCACGACTGCAACGTTTAGACTGGTAGAAATGCAGGAATAGCAGTCCCATTGCTTTCTAATTTCCAGCAAATATTTTTCCATTAAAATAAATCATCCAAACAGTTTCACAGAGTTGAACACTTGATCTACAAATACTGTGACAAAACCAACCTTTTTCAACTTGCTGCTATTTATAATCCCAAGAACAATACTCATGTAATAAAACTTTTCTAGTAGAACTAGAAGAGGCACTTTGTGGGCAGGGCTCTGCAATTCCCAAAACTCACATTAAGAGACTTTGGCAACTTTACCAGAATTTTTTTTGCATTATTAGGAGACCAAACATATGAAGAAAACACAATCTAAATCAGTCTAAATCAGTCTAAATCTGATCTTGACCTATAAGTAATGTTGCTGGCAGGAGCACAGGGAGACATCAGGTTACCACTTTCTCTGAACTGAATTCAATTTCACTACTTCTGGAGGAAGGCAGTCACCTAACCAAGCCCAGAGAGATTTAGCAAGTGTATTTCCTTTTTAAAATGCTCTTACTACCACTACTGAATATCAGCTTGTATGTTGCTTCCTCACACCTTGTCCTGTCACTATGTACCCTTGTAAAAGGTCTCTCTTCATCTTCCTTGTAGGCTTCCTTGAGGTACTGGAAGGCCAAAATTAGGTCATCCCTAAGATGTCTTCTCCAGGCTGAACAATCCCAATTCTCTCAGCTTTTTCTTACAGGAGAGGTTCTCCCTCCCTTGAATCAACTTGTTGGCTTGCTCTGGACTTGCTCCAACAGATTGATGTCCTTCCTGTGCTGAGGATCCCAGAGCTGGATGCAGCACTCCAGGCAGGGTCTCACCAGAGCAAAGGGACAGAATCCCCTCCCTCACCCTGCTGGCCACGCTGCTTTGGATGCAGCCCAGGATACAACTGGAATTCTGGCCTGCAAGTGCACATTGCTGGATCATGTCCAGCCTCTCATCCACCAGCACCCCCAAGTTCTTCTTGATAGGGCCGCTCTTGATCTGTTAATCCTCTGACCTGTATTTATACCAGGGATTGCCTTGAGCCAAATACAACATCCTGCACTTGGAATTGTTAAACCACATGACATTCCCTTGAGCCAACTTCTTGAACTTGCCCAGATCCCTTTGGATCTCATCCTGTTTTTCAAGTGTGTGCTTCTCTACTGTTCCTTAAGGAGTCAATTAATGATGAAGATTTAGCCTTATCATGGGTAGTGACCTAACACCTGATTTGTCCCTGCTGCTGTATTCTGGCATTGAGGTGTTCTTGCTAGACAGCAGCCCAGCATGTGTGCCCTGTCCATTTTCAGGCAACAGGATTTATCAGAGGCATTAAAAGGTCTGGTTTCAGCCTATTTCTAATGTACCCTGTGCTCTGGGGCATGCGTTCAGTTAGTTGCCTGCTGGCTCTTCTCTTATGCAATTTAGCTTCCATGAGGGAAGTTAATGAATGTTGAACTTTGATTAATATAATTGATTAATATAATATAAATTAATCAATTATATAATATAATTAATGAATTAATAATTAATGCAAAGCCTTTTACAAACTTTTTGTAAAGTAGATAGCCACTTGCTACATCAGCTTGCTAGTAGAGGGCAACAAGAATTCTGCTCTCACCTGTGAAATGTAAACAAAACACCTTTTATTTACCCTTTTAATGTAACGATTTTTATCGTTGGAATGACTTGCATGAATCCAGATTTTGACACCAATGCAATGCAAAAGGGTTAGAGAAGCAGCTTGCAGATCCAGTTGGAAGCTTTTTACAGTGGGGTAATGCCTATGCAGAATAAAACCAGCTTCACTGACAATCCAGTTTGTGTTCAAGGTGGATAGGGAAGTGAGAGCAGGAAAGGTTTTGGGTTGAACTGGATGTTGTCTTTGGAATGCTGAGCCAGCAGGATGGGCTCCTAGGGAACACTACTGCCAGCACAGGTAGAAGGAGTTGGAAAACTTTTCTGTCTTGATTCAAATCCATTGCTTCAAGAAGAGCAAGGTAGACACATTCCACCCATGCCTCTGTCAGCATCAAACATTTCCTCGGGCACATATGATAACCTGGCTGCTCTTAAAGATGTGTTTAAGGTATTTATCTTAAAGAAAAAAACTTTAAATTTTGTGTTGTCTTAACCTTCTTAACTAAAGTGAGAGGACAAAGCACCAGGCTTATTTTATTAATGTTGTTTAAAGATGCACTGAGGAGAATAGCAATATAGCCATATAAATGTACCAGAAGTTGTGTATTGATCATTAAAGCTTTATTCCCCTCTTGTTCTTCCCCTGCTCCTATTCCCACGTACTTGAAAATTATTTTTACATTTTAAAGTGGAAAATGCCTACAATTTAATTGATCACTGTAAGCAGAGTAACTGTATAAAGGCTTTTAGAAATTTTTAATTCTCATTCTATGTATTTTATGTCCTTGTTTTGAATTTTTCTTTTATTTTGCAGGTAGTAGTAGTCAAGAAGACATAGTTGGTTTTGCTTTCAGATAGGCATACTAAGGAGATGCAAATTCTTCTTATGAAGTAATATACATTAATTACCAGAGCTGGAAGCAAAGTTTGGGACTGGTGAGTACAGAGGTGAACCTTTTTCTACCTTTCTTTCTTGATGCAGCCTGATTTTGGCTCAAGTTAGGATAGTTTCGGAGCTCTGCTGTGCCACCTATGATCTACATTTTAAAAGTTCTGTTGATGTCAAACTAGTTTAAATAAAGACTAATATGCTTTCAGCTATTCTTATGATGAGTTTGGACTCATGTTTGTTGATGCTTTAAATTACTTGCCTGAGGAGACAAAAATAAATTCATTGTTAGAGAAAGAATACTTATCCAGCCCTGTGCTCAGGGCAAAAGCAGAATGATTTACCTTTCTTTTCCTCATCAGCAGGCTGGTTTCTGTAGACATTGCCAAATTTCCAAATACCTTGACTCAAGTTCATAAAAACTTCTTACTTCTCTTGGGAGAGAAAACTGGAGGGCAAGAGTTTTATTAGACCAGCTAGAAAAGCCAGCAGGCTGTACAGCAAAGAGTTTCTTATTTCCCTTGGTTGTGGTTGTTGTCTTTCCCCCTCTTTTACGAGCACCTCTGCTAAAGGAGGCACTTAGCTGCAGCCAGTGGTGCAGTGCAATCCTGGGCACTGATTCACGGGAAGTCCCACAAGGGGATACCTCCGCAACGGCATTTCTACGCAGTCATGGCTCCTCAGGTGTGGGGAAGAATTCATTCACTTTCATTTGAATTTAACCTAATTTCAGGTTTTTTACTTTTCACTGAGTGTGTCTGCTCTGCTGCTGATGTTCTGTGAAGAGGAATAGTTTTTAGTATACATACTTTTAAGTACCATTTTAAAATGGTTGCTTATGCTACATATATATCTTTGCTAATTAATGACAGTTCTAGCTGTCTGTCCATCTCTCTGTCACACAGGACACAGTTTAAACAGACAGTTTAAATGCTTTTTGGCATTAGATATTAGATATATACATATAGATATATAATACTTACATATCAGGAGAAAATTCTTTACTGTGAGAGTGCTGAAGCACCGGAACAGGTTGTTCAGACAAGTGGTGGATGCCCCATCCCTGGAAGTGTTCAAGGCCAGGTTGGATGGGGCTTTGAGCAAGCTAGTCTAGTGGCAAGTGTACCTGCCAACAAGGGGGTTGGAACTAGATGATCTTTAAAGTCCCTTCCAATCCAAACCATTCCATGAATCTATGATCTTTGCTGTTTGATCCTCAGCTCCTATCAACATTTGGGGGCACTCTCAATAAGGTAAAACCAGGAAGCCAAGTGCATCTCTCACTTCCCAGAACTCGTTGAAAGTCTTTGTCTGAGTAATGCACTTCCCAGGTGACAATTAACTTTCTGAGATCACCTAAGCCAAACCGTGACTCACGGGCAGGATCACATTTTTGCTGTATCAGACCTGAGAGATGTCTGTCTAAGCCTTCCAATTACGATGCCTACCAGTGCAATTTTTTTTCTCTTCTCCTTTCTCCTTCTCCCTTTGGATAGAATCAACTCTGATCCATCATCATTCTTCCTGTTAGAAAGCTGTGTTAGGTGGCTGATCTTGGAAGCAGCAGTTTAGGCCCATAACTGCTGTTCTGCACCTTATATATTTATTTGACAGCGTGGAAGCCAGCTGCTTTTGGAGGGGAGGAAGGCAGGTCCTGGTCCCTATCCCTCACTGCCTTACTGTCTGTCTTGACCTTGTTCAGAAAGTAGCTGGTGGATATAGGTTTTCAGCCTGTGTGATTTTTGTAAGAAACTGAAGAGCATCCCTCCTGTGCAGACTCCACAAAGCTCAATAGGCATCCAGTTTTCTAAATCTAAATGAACAATCTCTATTTTTTTTTTCCCTAACTGGACAGATGGATTCAGAGAGCATAACCGACCCCTGGGTTTAGTTTCTCCTGCTTATTTATAATGTTAAAATTAGCAGAACAAACACAAAACAGAAGGAGAGCAGGAGGAGGAACTTGGTGCCTGTGGGGGGATGTGTTGCTCTGCAGAAGGAGAGAACATCCCCATGCCCTACCCTCTGTGCAAACAGCCTGCACAGCCCGTCAAGGCTATGAATACACACAAGAAATAAAAATGTAGCAGTAAGAGGGTGCCAAATTTCTTCATCTTCTGGACAACAACAGTAACATCTGTCTTCTCCACAAATTAAGATTAGCTCGCAGTTACTCCATCTAACAAAAAAGATCTCCAGAATTTTTCAACATGGCAAAATATTGAACCCAAATGTGTTTTCACTGAACTCAGTGGTAAGTTTCTAACACAAACAGGAGAAATAACCTTTCTTTTGAGAAGGAAAACATTTTTTGGTGGAAAAAAAATACCCATCTCTAAAATTTTCAAGCATTCTGCTGAGCTTTTTTATTTCAAACTGATGCAATACATTTTGCTCCTCTATATGTAACACTCCCATCCCCGCCCCCAGGCACTTACACACACACAGGATGGCTTGTACTGAAGCAAAGAAAATTCTGTTGAAACGTGGAGTTTATAAATAAAGTGTGTGCATATAAAGTGTATGCAGGTTGAGGGATGAGATTCTTGCCTGCCGATTTGACGATAAGTTTACTGTAAGGTTTCCAAGAGATGATGTTCAACATGGTCTTCACAACAATGTCTAGACCTTTCTCCTGAATTCATTGAGTTGTTTGTCATAATCATAGATGTTTTTGTCAAGTTTATAACCTAGAATGATGCACACTCTTACTATGAAAGTGAAAGGAATATGACAAAAGCAATGAAATGAAAATCCCTAAAATTAACAAATGACATCACCTATTGACATTGTCATCAATGGATCAGTAACTTCCTGGGATACAGTAGCCATGAAGAAAGAATAAGAAAAAAGCAAGACTATAAGATCAAGGGTAAAAAAAATGAAGTCACAGGTATATGATAGAAAAAGTAGCCTGGAAGTTGTGATACTGAAAGAGACTAAAGCATCTTGGTAAATAATCTACTGAGCAGGAACTTCCAGTGTGAAACAAGAAGACAGAGCAGAACTGGCTCTGCCACCAGGGAAGAAGACAAGCATTGCTGTGCTGTGTCCCCTCTGCCAGGATCCACGCCCTGGAAGGCCAGACTGGTGCTCAGTTTGTTTAAGAGTTACTCTAATAGGATTATTTATACATTTGTATTCTTATCCTTTTATAAAACAGCTATGTTGAGGATACAGTGTTACCAATACACATTCAAATCACTGACTTTTTTCAAAGACACTATTGCAAGTGTTGCAGAAAAACAGGAGGTATGACGGACAGATTTCTAAATTTTTTGAGAAGTTGAAGTTCAGACTAGGGCAGATTTTTCCTCTAAACATCAGGAGCAAAGTAGCTGTCTGATGTTCCTGTATGAGCACTACAGTACGGATTTGCAGCTGTCTAACATTCCTAGGCACAAAGTTTTTCAAATGAGGGCTCACTTCACCAAAGCTGGAGTATTCTAAACATAACTAAACAAATCATTTCTTGGAGCACACAATACCAATCCAGAGCACAAATACATGTTATTTCAATTTTTGGCGATGACAGGTTTGTTAATATACCCATGAGACTATAGCCTGACACTCAGACTTATATAAGCAACCTTTTGACATGTGACTGTACCAGCTGAGCTCAATAACCAGGGACTATTTGTGGGGACTTCTGGGAGGAGCTGTATTTAACCCTTTCTGCTGCTGATACCAGTTTGGGTCCTTGCTTGCTTTAATAGCCATCGTATGTCTCCAGGCATGCTAAGCTGTGTGGGTGTGCGGGGAAAAGAAACATCATGCAGGAGCATCTGCCTCTTTGCTGGCTTTTGTTTTAACTGAAGCTTTAATTTCTTTTCTATTAGCCACAAATCATGATATTAACGAAATACATAGATAATCCCATTTTGAAAAAAAAATTGATGGGCCGTGGAAAAAAGAAACTCCCTCTTCATGTAACCAAATTTGCATTGAACTTCCAGGAGCTGCAGCTCTTTAATATGAAAAGGTGACAGAAAGCCCCAAAACATCATAAATATTAATTTTAATTTAGGTGAACACTTACTTTGAATATGAGGATCAAGACTGATTACTTGATTCCTAAAGTTACCTCAGCTCAGGTTCTGTGACAATCTTGTGATTGGGGTGGAAGAAAGCAGGGGAGAGGTTGCACAAAAAGAATGGGAGCCCCCCTGCTCCACTCTTACTCCTCTAGAGAAATACCAGAGCAGGGGCTGTCCTTTCCCACTGCCAAAGAGAAAAGATTTCTGTAAGGAAGAAACATAAAGGTAGGACAACAGCTCTGACCCCCATTCTTGCAGGATTGTGGGGTCAGATCTAGCCTACAAGCTGTAAATTAACAGGGGTGCTCCTTTCACAAAGCCAGCAGCTCTAATGTATTAAAAGCAGAATTCGGCAGCAAAAACCATACAAACCATTAACAGCAAAAATACAAGAGCAGTGGCTTTTGTGCAACCCAGATATGTGAATACATGTGCACAAACCATCCTTCTCAAATGGAGAGTTCTTCCCAAGGGAAGTCAGAGGCCTCCCCAAACTGCATTTTTGCAAAAGATTGGAGTATTTTGCCTTAAGTGCTCTGTGCTGGTGCCAAGATTTCAAGCAGCAGACTTGGGCATTGCTGTGTGATGATGGAGCCTGTGAAGCTCCTTGTGAACAGAAAATTCTTCCCCAATCCTTGATTTCTTTATGATACAGCATTTTGAAGACAAGTAATGTTTTCATACATTACCCCATCAAGAAAAGAAGCTTCCCCCCCCCTCTTTTTCCCCTTTTCCTTCAATCAGCAGGGGAAAAATATCACCATAGTGAGATCAACATTTTCTTCTGGCAGCATAACACTCTGGAGGTCACATATCTGGACTCATAATGGTTCTGCTTTAGAAACAGAGTTCCTCAAGGAAACAATGAATTCAGCATCTTTCCCAGACCCTCTGGAAGCTGGAGAAGGTGGTCACAGTACACATCCATCTGTGGTCACAACCTCAGAAGGCTCATTTGATACCAATGCTGTTGTTGACCTCTTCTTTCCAACCTAGATACACAATGTGTCATTTTCAGTAAGCAGCGGCATTTCACAGACTTTAAATCATAATGACTTTTTTTTTGTTTGGCTTCATTCATTCATTCTTACAAGCCTGACATTGCAATAGCCAAACTCTCAGTTTTCAATTAAATAGAAGGTCTACATGTGATGAGTTTTAGTTTGTTGGTGTTGTACTGCAATTTCACAGTGCTAAGTATAGACCAGAGTCTGACTCCTCAGCATTTTTCAGGAGCATCTGTGTTATTTTAGCACCATACTCTTGTTATCCCCGGGAGGATGTGAGGTTGCAGTCCAAACCCAGACTTCCCTGCAAATTGCTAGTTTATTGCTCACAGCCCCTTGACAGAGTTTTCTCCGTGAAGTACATTGCTGCCAGCTCAAGGGACAGCCACAGCCACCTGTTTATTCTTCCAGAAAACCTGCATCTGGACTAATAATCTAAAAAAATATTCTTGAGGGTTTTCCAGATAACATCTGCAGATCTCGGGCAGATCTTGCACTGTGTGTCACCAAACTGTGCTCTTACAGCTGGTGGGAAAAAAAGCCGCCAACAGGGTGATTGGTGTGGAGGTTGTCCAGGTTGTTCTGATCCTCTTTGAGAGAGAAGACAGCCTAAGTAGGAATGCCACAACACCTCAGGCTTCAGACTCTACTGCTAGGCTGTTCCCTGAATTTCAAGCTGACACTTTGGGGTTTGTTGATTTGCTTTGTTGGTTTGCTTGGTTTCTAAAATAAATGGTTTTCCCATCACTACTCAGAAGCAGCACAGTTCAGAGGTGCAGTTGTCACCTACTTGTTCTCATCCAAGATAATTCCCACGCAGCAGCCCAGACTAGCCCCAGTCCTGTGCCATCCTGTTAAGTCTTCTTCATCCCCTTGCCCACAGCACCTTTTCACGGAATAAACACCCAAGTTACCTTGGCACCCATTAAAAGCAAACCAGTACTATTAGCATCATAATGACTAATAGTCATTAGGCACTACTCAGCACAGCAGGAAGTATTCTGTAACGAGTATCCATGGAAAATTTTGCAGCCCTGCATAAGTAGAAAAAAACAAAACAAGCAAATCCTAAAAGGAGCTCGTGTTAGAGCTGGTTTAAACAATTTTTTAAACAATTTGCATTCTCCTTTCTCATTTTGATTTACAAACCCTACATGTTTGGTTTTTTTTTCCTTTATCAGTCAGAATTTTTTTATCAGACAAATGGTTTCCTGGTAAAGCATTTGATAACGTGGTACTTTTTGCCTTCCTTAAATGCTTTTGGTTTGATTTTGTTAAGGACCTTACCAAAAGATCCTCTGTGTACCTATATGGAAAAGCCTAATGAAGAAAGACACAGCATTTAGCTGAGGAACCTCCTCCCTTCTCCCTCTAGAAACAATTTCTGAAGGCCAGCCCAAATTTGTGTCTTAAAAAAAAACCAAACCAAAACAAACCAAACAAAAAAAATTAGTTGCCAGATGAAAATATTCAAGGTGTCCTTAGCATCAAAGAGCAGCAAGCCAGATTAGCATAAAATTTTACTACATCTTCCATACCAGCCATAGTATTTTGTACACACCTTTCAAATTATATCAGTCTTGAAGAGTCATGTCCTTGCATTCCTTTGGGGATTGGAATTACTGCATACAAGCAGAGAACACAGCTTGGGGCAGAGTTCTTGTTAGAAACATCCCAACAGAATGGAACAGGAGTATTGCAGATATGATTTTGGTGCAAAGGAATCATGTTGAAAAGCACAAATGAACAAACTTGGATAGGGAACACCTCATATTTCAACAGCACCTTCCTGACAAAATGGCAGAGATGAGGAGGCATGACAGTAATGAAGAACAAAAAGTAATTAAAATACAACACCCTCTGACTTTGCAACCTCAAGGATGTTATCAAGGCAAAAATATTTATGTCTTCTTGAAATTTTGAATATGATTCAATAAAATATCTGACTTGCTAAGTGTTTAAATTTTTGAGACTGACATGCATTTGTCTCATAACAACTCATGCATAGCCAAACTGAATTAGGGCTGTATATCTCAATTTCTTCATATTACTAGGATGCCATTACTTTGGTCTTCTTAATCCTTTTGCAACCGTTCCCTAACATGTCCTGCTTCTGCTCCAGCCCTCCTTGCATTTTTACTCCAAACGCAGCCCTCCCAGAAAACAAGAAAATAACTGGCAAGTCAATAAAAGTTCAGGAAATTGACCACTTCCCTAGAGTCATAGCCAAAATGACTCCACCAGACTACTGAATTCACAGGAATGAAACGAAACATGACATGCAGAACAGCTCCTGGCTTTTCCCTCCCAAAGCTGTAAAACAACAAGAGCAAAGATGGTTTTTCTGGCTGTAGAGAAGGCCAGCTTCAGAAGGCTATTCATAGAAAAGTAATTTCCAAAATTTAAGACGTCTGTACAGGGTGACAGTCAGCCACCATTTATTGCCCAGAACAATGTTGCACAGTGTTATTCAGTTCAACCCTCCACAGTCACCTCCAGTTTCTCAGACCTACAGTTGTTACGTTTGTTTCTGCCCTTCTCTGTAGCACAAATTATAAAAAGATCCTTTTTTGTCTCCCTTCCTCATCTTCTCCTCTCAAATATTTTTCTTACTTTCATTTAGTCTTGTGGTCTTTATGTAATATTTCTGGGTTTCCAGAACTCTTCTAGTCTATGTGCATGGTTTACAAAATATTCCTTTAGCCTTTTTTTTTGTAGAGCTGTGTTTGCAGATGGATGAATCATAAACCTCATAATTTTTTTTTTTTTGAGAAATAATTTCTACCTAAAATGCTGAGGAGTTGCAGTTTAGCTAGAGTGTTTATGGATATCTTATGTCTGAGGGGAAAGAGAAACTTGAGGGTAAACTTCTATGGTCCTGGCAACGTTCAGAAGTAAATTTGGGACTGGGAATGGGCAGAGAAGACAAGAGGGTTGACTTGCAAGGAAATGCTTGGCTCACTGAGTACTTGCCTGTTTTCAGGTGCAGTTCCATCAGAAAATTAGAACTGCAGGGATTAAATAACAAAAAATTCTCATTCCAGTGTCTGCCAGAATAATCAATCTGTATCTTACTATTTACTGGAAAGACTACACAAAGATCAAGGCTATAACTGGTTGAAAAATTCATGAGAGTTTCTGAATGGATGATGTCAAATTGCTTCGTCACTGAATGCCTTTGACAGTGAGTGAATAAAATGTTTGTTCCCAGCCTAGAACTACTGACTTGTACAGCAATCATGTAGCCAACCTAAGTGACTTTATTTGTAGAAAGAAAGTCGCCACAGTGGGGTAGGCAGAGCCTTAAAGCAGAGCTGGTTCTGCCTGTACAGGCTGCGAGGCAAAGGCTGGAGCAGAGGAAAAGTTGCCAGTAAAAAAGGCAAGACCAGGAATGGTCATGCAGTGTTGCTTTTAAAAAAATGGCTTCCTGTTTGGGTGAATTGGGTGACACGATGTTAAGATCTGATTATTACACTTATTAGAGAGATGCCTCTGCCTGAATTAAAGTGCAGGTAAGACCATGTGCCAAAGTCAATAGTACAGATTTTATTTAACAGTAAATGGCAGGTAGACAGAGAAAAAAAGAAACAGAAAAGAGAAGAGAGGGTGAGAAACAGCTTAAGCAGGAAAATAGTCTCCAACCCCATGGATCCAGTGGCATTCTGTTGCTCCTCTTCACCCTGGTCCCAGGGTGGGGGGTCCCCAGTGGTGAGGGTCCCAGGAAGCATGGAGTTCAATGGATTATTATACGTTCAGGTGAATGTGGGAATGCCCAAGCACCTCACTGGCAGGGAGTAGACCTCTGGTCAGAGGCCTCAGGAATGAGTCCAGGGGTCTTTGATGGTCTATGACCCCTTCTAAGACATGACAGTTGCCTCCTTTACAACTGAGCCAAAACTCTCTAAACACCCCAAAACTCTCCCCCTCCCCCTCAGCGTGGGGGGGGGGAAGTGTGTACACCTGGCTGTAATAGGTTGAACCTGAGTTGATTGATGGGCTTTTGGGCCAATCGCGCTTTTGTAATTTTTGCACATAAAAAGCCCGTGCAAGCGCGGGATATTGCTTTTTGTTTCCGGCCTCAAGGGCCGAGGGGTCGCCAAAGGCAGAGGGTCCCGG
>WEIT01030411.1:8380-35558 GCA_013389985.1 Dryoscopus gambensis
AAAAAGGTGGAAAAAAAAAAGGAATAAATTGGATATTAAGATAATTTAGCTCTGCCTAACAGGAATGTTTCTTTCAGTTAAGAACAAATTACCTGCTAAGACACTTGAGGCCACCTGGAATTGTAATGGATTTGGTGCTGAATCGTAACTTACAATTTTTACCAGTGTTTTTCTATTTTTTTCTGTTTGTGGACACTTCAGGGTTTTGGGTTTTTTTAACTGGAATAGTAGACGACACATTCAACAAGGATAAGTCATTCAGAGGATTAATAACCAGGTACTAAATACCAGAATTCAGTCAAAAAGCATTGACAAGCAGAATTTCCACATGCTGGAGGGTTTTTTTGCTTTCTTTTAAACATAGTTTCAGTTCAAAAGGACCTGTTTTCTCCTCCTAGAGACAAAGGAATTTGAAAAAAATACTGGATCCTGTATTTCTAAAAGTATGCTTAATTTTTACAGCTTCCAGTGTTCCCTCACAAGAATAGAGCTGCTGAGAATCTGTCACCTTGATGAATCTTGCCAGCAAGAAAAGCAATTTCAAGAGGCATTGAACAAATTCAAAACCAAACTTTGATGTTAGCTTTGATTTATATCTCTGGGTTAAATACCTAATAGTTCTTAATCAGTGCCTGGAGGGAATTAAGTACCACAAAATAGAATTCACTATTATTTCTTTAGTAAGTAACATGAAGCCTAAACAAGGGAAATCTGGGAAGGGTGGAGCAAAGACAATCCCTTTGCGGTGATGTGGCAACTAACTGAGGATTAGAGGGGGATTCCTGTGATGAATCAAAATCACAGCTACAGCTACTCAGACACTCAGGAGTCAATATCACCACTTTTCAAAAAGTGGAGCGAGAATTTTTATTTAAAGTTTAAGAAGCTTAGAACATAAAACCTTGAACCTACCATAATAAAGTTAGTTGGTTAGGATTTTAAGCACACAAAAAGTTCTTTGTTCATAACTGTTTGTAAACATATTTTAATTGACTCTTAGAGAAGAGACTAGGATTTTCTGTTACCTGCTCCTGTCCTAAGAGATGACATGAAAAAGCAGAAGTGTTCTTTCCCTGAAGCAGAGGTATTAGATTTTGGGTACACAAACTTAATCTCTAAAGAATACTAAGTTTGCTGACAACACTAAACTGGGAGAAGCTGTCAGAGCAGGGAGGGCCTGCAGAGTTGGGCTTACAAAAGGACAAGAGAATATCTAGCTAAGTAAATATGGCAGAGAAACATAATTCCTATGTTACAACATAAGACCTGCAAAATAAAGACAGATGGGTAAATGGCCTAACCCACTCAGTCATCCCACCCTATTTGCCACCCGGAGAATGAATAAAAGGACAAGTCCTACCATATCACTTCCTCATTCCTCATGATTTATTTGTATTTATCAAATGTACTTTATATGTAGCTGTGGGTGTTCTCTACATATGTTAGAGACAAGAAAACTGACTGAGTAACAGGCCGAACGAGCAGCAATACGCTGGCTACAAGCATCGCCATTTCAAAATATATTTATGGGATGTGAAATTCAACATCATATAAACAAATGCAGCTATGTTATACAGCCATCTCAGCTTGGTTCTGAGACTGGATTTCAAGATATGGCTTGTGTTAGATAAAATGTTGTTACTGGCAAAAGAGATACACTGCATACACAGAACTAAAACATGAAGAATAATAGTGAATAAGAATAACAAGAATATAATAAGAATTATTATTATAAGAATAATATTGTTCTAAGAAAAATAACTTAACTATTAACTGATACAATTTAAATTAATTCTTTAAAAGTCTAATCCTCCAAGTTATCTAATTGAAACAACAATTCATATTAACAATACAGTTAAAATCATTACGCAGAACACATAGTCCTATATCCTAAAGTCCTCCCTTTTCTCTCACATTATGATCCAATGTCCCTCTTGTCTTGAAGTTGATAGTTGTAATTTTCTTCAAGCAGGAGTTGGGGTGATAGCTGTACTGTAGTTGTCAGCCCTTGTTTATCAGTTATGATGAATTGAAGTAGGAATCAAGCTGAATCAAATAGAATAGAATATTTGCATTGGAAGGGATGTGCAATGATCATCCAGTCCAGCTGCCTGACTCTTTCAGGGCTGACTAAAAGCTAAACCATATTATTAAGGGCATTGCCTCTTTAACAGAGACAGGCTTGACCACCTCTCTAGGAACTTTGTCCCAGCGTTTGACCACCTCTCCATGAGAAACACTTCCTAATATTAAGTCTGAAACTCACCTCCTCTCCCTTTGTCAGCATGATGTTCACAGTGGGTGAGAGGTTCTTCCTCTTTCCTCTTGGAGTCCACTTAGAGTTATATTTAAATATTTTCTTATTGGCATTTTCCTCCTCATCACTTGTTCCCTTGAAGTCAGAAAGTTTTCTCCCCCAGCCCCATCTGATATCAAAGACTGCTTCTTGCAAGGCAGTGCCTCCCCAGGTTCCCAGACCTCTACCATTATGTTGTTCACAAAGCCTCAGCTCATACAAATATCAAGGGATAGTTACTTTGCCACCAAGTAAATACAAAACTCAGCTGAAACCAAGACAAAGACAGACATGTTCTTACACTCTGCAACACCACATAATTTCAAGTCTTTTGCTGGTTATGACAAAAATCATATTTCATGGGTTACACGGCATTTTTTGACAATTCCTGACAACTGACATTCCTGACAATTTTCATGATCAGCATTTTATTTAGTCATCAAGATAAAATATCTGATTAGTAATTTAATATGCTATGCAGTCTCCAAGTTCAGAAAATTTTCTCTCTTGCTCAACAGGCACATTTCCACTATTTTATCGCCAGCTCTCAGCTGGAGGTCACTGGGTATAATAATGTGGATGTGCGAAAACCAGTGAATGTGGATGTTGAGTGTCAATAATGAGTATTCAAGATCGAAAATCAATAGTGCATGTGACAGAAATACACAATTGCTGTCTGCAAAATGAAAATGCCTTTCAGTTTTTAAGATTAAGCTCTTTGAGAGGATTTTCTAATCAGGATCAGGAGCAAGGAAGAAGATGGTCTTGCTTATAAGTGAACAAGAATATAAGGTCCATTTACCTTGGGAGTAAACCAAATTCTCCTACCACATATAAGAGCCTAAAGATAGCTCAGCCTTTCTATGGCTGACTCAGATGATCTGGTACATTAGCCCAGACAGCGCTGTATATATTTTCATAGACCCTATTCATCGGGCTGGAAGACGGGTATGTTCATATATATTGATTTCTCAATCAGTGTACTCATCCTGAATAATGGATAAGATATCAAAACTGGAACGAACAAATGAGCTGCATGGATCTTATTTCTACAAATTTCTACTTCCACTGTATTCATAGTAAGGAAGTTATTAAGAAGTGAATATTTATACTTTTCATTGAGCTGTCTCTTACTTTCTTAAACTAAAAGAGTGCAATTTTATTCCATTTAAATATTAAGATTACAACTCTTAAAGCTTCAAAGTCAAGATTTCCAATGAATCTGATGGGATGGTAGGGAGATGGCAGCTCCCTGGGCTGGGGGCCAGGGATTTCAGAGGCTCCTGGGTCTGCAGTGCTCAGCAGACAGGGCCTGATGCCTCAGCCTGGGCAGGGCAGGGCAGGGCAGGGCAGGGCAGGGCAGCTGGGGGTCAGCCACAGCCTCTGGAACCAGGCTCCTCCCTGGGAATGCAGATTGTCTGGGGCATCAGCTGGTGGGTGGGAGGTCAAGATCCAGACCCTGAAACCCAGGGCCATGAGCTCCCATGGCTGTGGCACTGCAGGACCTGAAGCTTGAGGGGAGCAAAGAGTAGAGGCTGTGCTGGCCCTGAGACACCCTGACAGTCTCTCTCTCATTAGCCATCCCTCTTTGTAGTCTCCACACTAGTATTTTCCTCACAGGTAGTAAGGCAGGTAGTGACAGAGGAGAGAGAAGACAATAAAACTCCCAGGTGTTTGATACATCTGTTGAAACCTCTCTGGCAGAGCTCCACTGCTGAGGTGAGGCCCCTCAGCAAAGCAAAGCTCTAGGTAGAGAGATGGCATTTGGTCACTGGTGTTTGCAGCTCAGCTAAGTGTACTCCAAGGCTGCTGAGCTCTAGACAGCCTCTTTTACTGACATCAGTACACTGCTCAAATGAACTTAAATCAACTAATCTGTCCATATGCTTCTGAATTAGCACTTGCAGAACTCCAGCCAGAGCATGGCAGTAATTCTCAGCCTGAAACTGGGATTGTTACAAGTAGCTGTTCATAAATAATATTCCAATTTTCGATTGGACACAGACCACAAGGCGTATCTTTCTTTTGCTCATTTTGTTGCCAAATGGGCTGTGACTATTTGCAGATACAGAATACACTTTTCACACACCCAATAACACACAATAAAGTAGGATAATTGCACAACTTACCTGCTAGCAGAATCAGAATGTAAACACAGTGAGGAGGAGAATTAATTTGAGTCATTTACAACTAGCATTGAAAGATTATTTGTACTAGCCAACATACTTTGCCTCTCCATTTCTAGGAATGCATTAGTAAGCTCTTTGTTTTTTTGCTCATGCTCAAGTCCTGTACCCTCAGTAGCTAATATAATTAATGAGGCAATTATTTGGCAAGAAAAGGTAACTCAATAATTTATGTATTAAGAGTAGTCTAATAAATAGTCACAGCTTGGACTTAGTTTCGCATAAACTCAGACTGTATGTATTGTAAAGAAATTTAAGAAACCCAAAAAACAATGCCTTGAGGAAATTAAACCAAACATATTACTCCAAAGCCCCACCATAAAACTCAAAGACAGCTTCAAAGATAAAGTTTTGAGGTTGGTCTTCCAATGTATGAGTGTGAAGTGATCTAATTTTCTATGAGCACCTTTAGAACATAGTAAGGAAAGTAAGAAATTGTAATAGGCTTAGTCAAAAGCTTTGGAAAAGAGCGTCAAGCAGCAGTTAAAGTAAAAATAGAAGATTAAGGTTTTCAAAGGGTGCTGCCTCTGTTGTTACACTCTTCCCTGGACACTTACCTGTGGCCACTAGAGGAAATAGTATACCAGAACAGTCATTATTATGAAAAAGCTACTAAAACGTTATTCTAGAAAAGTTGTTAGTTTAACATGAAGGTATTGGATCTAACGAGTATGAGTGTAAGGAAGCACAATTTTAAATAAGAGAAATTAGAAGAAAAAATAAGATGTATATGCACTCAAGTCCTCATCAGATTTCTGTATCATTATTCATGAGCCGGCACAGTGCATCTGACCAGAGTTTCCTTTTATATTTGCATCAGGATAAGAAACAGTTCCTTGGATACTGACCTCCAGCTTTAAACCATTGTGAGTGAGTTGAAATTAATATAACCTCTATTTTACCAGTCCCATCAATTTACACAATTTATGTCTCTTAATTCTTACAGCTACTTTTCTTTAAATTTCTTTAAACTTAGCAAAATAAATTTTTCCCTTTCATATCCATCATGTACCAAATGCAGTCACTGAAACTGAGGAATCTCAACTGATTGCAACAATTCCTTGTCATCATCAAATACCCCTCTTCTTCCCCAGAGTATAGTTCATAGCTAAAAATAACTCCCAAAAAATCATTAAATCATTCCTGTGATTATCTTCCAGTCTGTGTTTATCAAACTGAACATCACTGGGGCTAATAATTTTAGCTACTGCGTACCAACAAACATATTCACTATTTTGGGACAATAAAATAACTAATAGAGAGAAATGTTACAAAATATGCAAGATAAGTCTGGGTACCTTAACTTACAGTCTTGAAGATGCAAGAGCCCAAGGAAGTTAATTCAGGCTGAAAATGTTGTCCTTAAGTCACCCGGCATTTTTTTCCAATGACTTAAGAACAGATGGCCAGCCTCAACCCAAAATTTCTTTTCTGAGTTTGATTCAGCCCCACAGTAGAACTTGTAAGTCATGTTTCCTGATTAATTTTAAACATTCTGCAATGGAATAATGAGCTTTGATCTGCTTTCAGGACATTTACATTTTTTGTACGGTTGCTCTTAGACTAAATGTAAATTGATGCTATGCAGGATAGGCTATGGTAATTATGATTATTGTAATTGGTTACAAAATGTGACAAGAGGAAAGTGAGAGTGGGAATTAAAAACTAGAGCAAGATGGAGAATTTCAGCTTCTAATGTTATAGATACAGAATGGGCACTTGCAAAAATGTCCAGATGCTCGTCAAAGCAAAGTGAAAACAGGAAACAAATAATCTGGGCAGTCTTAAAGACAGATGCAAAGAGATTGAAACTTGAAGATTAAAAGGATTAAAACTATGCCATCCTGAAAATTTTTGGCCCGTGTGTCCAAAGTTCCTGAACAGAACATGAGGAGACATATATCCTATAAATAAGAGTTTCCAGAACCTCTAAGGACTAATTTGACTCAAGTCTGAAAATCCAATCAAAATGCAAGGAATAAAGTCTCTTTACTCAAGTCATCTTTCATACAGACAGATTCCAAGATTAGAGAAGATTTTTAAATCATGCTGATTTACACAGATTCACAGATTAATCATAAACTTTCAAGTACAAAACTAAAGCCAGGCTTCAAACTAGTATGCTTTAAAAGCAGTCTTAAAATACTTTTGTCTTGGTTTGAAAAGACAGGTGTCAGCTTAAGGAAGGCAGGAGCCTCCCTTGAAATGGAAACTGTAAACCCCCTCCCTCCGAATTATTAGAATTATGAAAATTAAGGGGCTCTCAGGCAAAGAAAAATGGGAATAGGAATAACAGTTCTTTACTAGGAAGTTTGAACAAGAACAAATGCAATAGTACAAAACAAAACAAAACCAAAACCACTGATAGAGTCAGAAGAATACCACCTGACACCCTGTTGGTCAGAGAGTTGGTAGCAGTCCGATTAAACAGTGGCTGCAGTCCTCCTGTGGTGGTAGGTTGTTACGTTTCCCTGGGGAATGGTATGATCCTCCCAAGAGACTCCCACAAGCTGTAACTGTGTTAGCCTGACCCTTCCTTCCTTTCTGTATCCCATTGGCCCGGGGCCAAGAACCCACACCTACCAAACCCCAGACAAAACCCGGCTCCGCCATTGTTCTTCCTCTTTTTCCTCCTCCATCCCTGAGAATAAACATAAGGAAACTGAGCCTCTGTGAATCTCTCGCCTGGTTTCTGAAACATCTCCCTTCTGCAGCCCCCCAAGACTGGGCTGACCCGACGAGCTGGGGGCGCCCAGGGGGGAGAGAGTTTCAGTAGGTGTAGTCCTGTTGAAGCAGTGATCCTGTAGAAGGATGTAATTTTCCTCTGGGGGTCCAGTAGAGAAGAAGGCTGCTCCTCCAGGAAATCCAGTGGAAGAGAGCTGCTCTGGTGTTTGCGATCTCAGCTTATATTGAGCATGGAATGCCTGGTTCCTCCCTCTGGGTGGGACATCTCACAGTGGGAAGATGAGTCATGGGCAAGGCACTAATGGGCCATTTAACAGGAGATAGTCCAGGAGTGAGTTATCTGTGATTCATGCAGGAGGCATTCATGGACCCATTCACAGGAGCACAGCCACACCTGGTTTTAACAGATGGTGATAGAATACAAGCTCCCAGGCACATCCCACCCTGCACCCCAGGACAACTTTATAATTGAAGCAAACAAGTATATTTTCTGCATCAAGGAAGAGAGGGGAAACTATTCTCACCCTTTTATTGAAGAAACAACTTTGGGTTTTACATTAGGAACTTTGTCATCTTCTATCCTCCATGTAACTACTGGAGAGGAAAGAGTTTACCACAAGCTGTGCTGAGCTTAAGGAAATAAGCTGTCTAATTTAGCTGCTAGTCAAGGGGTGACTGAAGGTCTTCTCATGTACAGCATTTTTTTAGCTAATCTAACCACTAACACAAAGATCAGATAAACTGCAAGTAGGCACATTTTGCCAAATCTATTTTCTCTTTTCCTATTTTCCTAATGTGGATTAAGTATGAAAATTGAAATATCAGAAAACCTAGAATGACTACTTTTTTGTGTATTTATTCAACTTTGACACATGGAGTTTGATTATTGGTCAGGTGATGGATCTGTGGGGAGTAGAAAAGTTGCATGCACAGCTCAAGCCATAAACAAAGTGAAAACAATGAAAACCCTCAGAGTTAAATTGAATACTGCGATTCAGCAGACACAGTGAAAGTAAATGACATTCATTGTCAACCCAAATGTTTTTTGGTTAGCTAGACTTAGAGGGAATTTCATTTCTTTTAGAAAAAACTGTAACTGAACTAGTCTTCCAAGGTGAGAACAAGAAGTAGAATGCTACAAAATATAAAGATCCACACTATGATTTCTCACCAAGAATGTTACAGAGCAGATTTGCCATATTTTCTCAAATGTACCTTTTTGATTCAAAGAACTTAGTTAATATATATCTTCCAGACAGGATTTGCTTGATATGCACCTGATATTCTTTGGGTGTAGTCAATCACTTAGAATATGGCTAGAGGCTCAACATTAGCTACTTTCTATCATTGCAGACACTGCAGTCTCTCAAACAATACAGAACATAAAGAAAAACTGCCATGATGAGTTCCTGGAGTGGCCTACAATTACATCGCCTTTCCCACACAGATATTTTTTTATATTACTGTTTTAGGCCTAATTACATTTCAAAAATATCACATTTTCAGAAACATGAGAATAATATTTTTTTTTAAATGAACTGTGAAGTAGTTGATACTCTCAGGTAAGAGAACACAAGGTCAAATTAACATATTTAAGAGACCGTTTGATTACATAGACAGCTACATCAATTAGAAGGTGGAGGCTAATGGACCTTAACATTTAGTTGCTTTGCTATTTTATGTTATATTTTTTCATGCCATAGAGAGAGTTTTCCATGCCAATTTTCATCTGCCCCAGGCCATCACCTGACATAGAAGCCTCTAATAAAGTTGAGTCCTGAGTCACTACTTGGGAGGTGGTGACGTTTTGTCATCTCAAACTCCACCATCTTCAGGAGGACACAGGCATGAATTTGCATTTTTTTTTTTTCTGGATCAGATTGCTTTTATGTGTCAGGAACTGCAAGTATAATTTAAGTCAGATTTCTCAATATGAATTTAATAGTGTTTATGGGGAAGGAAGCAGAACCCTCTTGCACTTCTTTGAAAATGGAGTCTGTTAGAGAAGACTCTAAATCAAAGGGCCTGACACAACCTGCTATGCATGTGAAATAATCCTCTGCCAGAATGCATTAGTGGAGGGATGAATTATGTACCAGTGCTTTCACTACACCTATTAGAGTGTGATTCTTATTCTAGTTTCACATATTTTTTGTTACTTCAAGAGCAGGAACGAAACCCTTGCTTTTCACTCCTCCATAAAACTCACAAAGCCAAACAAATAAAATGATTTTATATCTTAGTCTGTTTTTTTTTTTTTCCGGGAGTTGTCATTTCAATCCTAGATTGGTGTTTTGATTTTAGATACTAAAAGAACTTTTAATTGTAGCTTATATCTGTACTGAAAGCATTAATTGGTGATAACAGTATAGGGAAATATGTGAGGGTAGTCAAAGTGCCTTTATTTCTAAAATAAATTCAGATGAACACATTTGTATGTCAGCTAGTTTCCATCTCTAAAAATCCTGGGGTTTCACTCTGAGATAATTATGAAACAATGTCATCAAGTTGATTTCACAAAACACACCTTAATGGAGAGGCCAGTAAATATAATTATTACAGGTCTTTGTTCTATGGCAGAACTTAAAGGCTGAAGCTGAGGGCAGGACCCCACTTAGACTATCCACTGTATAGAAAGGGAAAGTGCTATCCTCAAGAGCTAATAAAACAAATTATGAAAGAAGACAAAAATGCCCAAAGCCACATGGAAAACTGGTAGCAGACTAACAGATTAGAAACCCATTTTTCTTGCTGTCCCTGTCAGATTTTTTCTTGTTTTATGGACAGAAAATGATATCGTCATAAAGGTGATGTCAGGGGCCTGACTTTGGCACTTGCAGGGTCTGTGGTTTCCATGGTGGAAATGGAAACCCCTCGAAATAACCCTGTGGTCTCGGCAAAACATTTACCCTACACACAGACTCACACAGACGCACAGACACACACACTCACAGTCTCAACATAGAGCAGTTTTGTCACATTAAAATATAAAAAATGGATGCAAATGTGTGCAGAAACACCTACTATAAATTGGAGTTCCAGCTCCCATCGCCCCAGTGACACAAATAATGTATCTTTCTCTCTGCTGTTATTCCACAGACACCTATCTTGTAGACATGCAAAAAGGTGAATAATCTCCCTATTGCTGCTGAGTCACTCTCAGTGTAACACTTGCCTGTGCATGTAATGAATCACAATAATGTGACATGAAGGCAGTGCTACGGGGGAGCAAAACATGCTGGAGATAACTGGAGGTGTGTGTGTGGAAATAATGCTGCTGGGCATCTTCCTGAAGGGAATATTTCAACTCTGACATATCTAGAAAAAGTTAGTTTAGCAGAACAAAGAAAAAAGTCATTCATCTGGTTGGATTCTGTGGGCAGAAATGAATCAGCAAATTAGGGCTAAATAAGTCTGATCCAAACCACGGGACACACCTGTCTTTTGCATCCTGGAAAAGGGAAGGACCAAGAGCAGAAACAGCAAACCCATCCTTCTGAATTAGGCATTGCTGGAGAATACGCCCCAGAAGAGAGTGCTGTGTTTCTGAGTGAGGCTGAGTGAACTGGCTATTCTTTGTAGTCTTTCATTTTTGCCAGAAATATATCATATAGATGACTGTGACATCTTGAACAAAAACAGGAAAAGGACAGGCTTGGATGACTGGTTTTCCATTGAAATATATTGGGCATATTGCAGTGCACAGGTTGTTTCTGTCAGGTGGTACCAGGCCTGTGTGAAAGGGCTTGCATTATCTTCTTGGGCAAGAAGTTCCTGTCAGCCTCAGGCACTGTGGCTTTTTTTGTTTGTCCTTCAAAAGAGACTGTTTGTTCTTCAACTTTTAACCTATATTATAGTTTTGAAATGCAGAAGAAATTATTAAACAAGCTGTAAACAGAAAAAGTATCTGTATATACTGCTTTTTCTACTCTCACTGAGAATAGCAGTGTGTTTTAAAAATCACCTGGACAGGTTTATAAGTTCCCCACAATATGAATGATATTTGATATCTTTCTTTATTTCCAAACATCAAGAATGAAAAAACAGACACTTCTTGAAAGAGTAGCTTGAGTTCAAGTTAACCAGAATAACCTGAAAATATCAAAATGAAAAATATATTAATTTTAAAATTTCCCTAACGCTATTGTTTTTGTATAACTGGGTATGACAATAGCCCAGTGTGCAAAAAGGACCACTTTGCAATATAAATTTGGCCCAAACCTCAAAGAAATGGAAGCATAACTGTGTTCTCCTGGGAGCTCACTAAGGTGATCCTCAATTCTGGACTGCCTTCACAACTCTGTCCTATATTTGACATTAACACTGTCATTTAAAAATTTAGAACAATGAGAAAAACACTCAGTGGAACTGTGTTTCCAATGTTTCAGTGACCATTCATCTACTGGAATTTTTCCCAGGTGGTCTTGTAAACTTTTCTGCCTAAGCTGCATTTATATGTAAATTGGGAAACACTTAGTCATAGGAAATGAAATACAGGGAGATCTGAATGTGTCATCTTTCTTTTGTGAAGCAAACTGTTTGTTATTGTAGGTATAAAGCCTGAGAATGTTAAAATAGCCCATATATTTTCCTCTGACAGTCTTTGATTAGGAGAATGGCATTTACAACAAGGACATTTTAACTGCTGAACATTAACTTCATGGACTTCATTGTTCGCAGTACAGCTTTTTTAACAAAACAAAACAGCAAACAAGGAGTGACCTGTATGCTGTACCTATCAGAGGTACCCTGGATAGGAAATAAACAGCCAGGTAGAATGTAGGGGAGGGCTAATCTCTTAAGAGTCTTTACCTGTATTAAAGGAACTTGCTTAGAATTAGTGCTAATGAGATGGGGGATCTTGAAAAAATTTTCTTTACATTATATCTATTTAGTTAACTGACATTCATATCCCGTATGTTGTCTCCTAATACTATATTAACAGCTTATTAACATTGGAGAACAGTGCCTTGCTCCACTGAAATAACTGAAAAAAATTCCTGACGACCACCTCCAATAATTCTAGATTCACAGCTTGGCAATAATTCTGTTTCTGCATTTTCCTATCCCTAAGTAGCACATCTTGAATTTTCAACTTTTTTCCCCAGATTTAACCCTTTCTTTTTACAAGAAACTTTTTAATACTATCACTCTCAAATGCCTTGAACTTATAAGGCAACAGAAGAGCACCAAATGCAAATATAAGTTTTGCCCAACCCGTATACAGTCATGTTTCAGAGCTATCCTCTGCTCAGGTCTTCAGGCTTCCTCTCTTTTCAGACGCCAGATGTTGTAGAGCTCAAACTCCTGTAGGCTGCCTGTGTAGCCAGACAGGGACTGACAACAGGACAATACATAATAGGGGCACCACAGAGAGTTATAAATTAACATTAGCAGCCGTTCCAACCAGAGGTGACAAGCATAAGTGTCCTGAACCTACCTATATGTATAATAAACATAATGTTTACTTTTGGACTTAGGACAGCCAAAGCTTTGTCTAGTTGTGAGATCAAACACTTCCATCTGAGTTTGCCATCCACTGATCAGGTAGTTATATATGACAGGATTGTCACATCAAACTGATTTTATATGCCTTGCCTTTCTAAGAGTCATAGAGTCATAGAATACTTTAGGTTGGAACAGACCTCTAAGATCACTGAGTCCAACCATTGACCCAGCACTGCCAAGTCCACCACAAAACCATGTCCCCAAGTGCCACATCTACACATCTTTTAAACACTTCCAGGGATGGTAACTCAATCACTTCCATGGGCAGCCTGATCCAATGCTTGACTACTCATTTGGTGAAGAAATTTTTCCTAATGTTCAGTCTAAACCCTAACTTGATGCAACTTGAGTCTATTTCCTCTTACTCCATTTACTGGGAGCAGGCCTGACCCCCACCTGGCTGCAACGTCCTTTCCGGTAGTTGTAGAGAACAACAAGGTCTCTCTGGCCCTCCTTTTCTTCAGGCTAAACAATGCCATTTATTAAATATGTTGAAGACATAAAAGCCTGTTTCTTCTTAATGACATTTGTGTATAAATATACAAAAGGCAGGTAAAAAAAGTCATTAAGGGAAGGCATAATCTCACATCTAGCGCTAGTGAAAGAAATAAAAGCTAATTAATTCACAGGAGAATCTGGAAACACAGCTATTTCAAATGGGCAGTAGTTCATAATGTTTTCTCTGTGGTTCATTTTTTGACTCTTGTGTGTTTGGCACTGCTTTTTCACATCGTACCTAATCAAGTAATACTGAATAGCTTTGTGCCGTTTCAAAACCTGAAGGATTAAATAAGGGCTTCTGCTTCAAATTTAAATAAGCAGACAGTGAAATTAATATGAATTATTTAGTAGTTAGAAACTTCGGACTGACCTCCTACTGTCAGAATAAAGGTAGAAAATTTACAAAATTACATAGTATATGCCTGAAATGGGTTTATCTGAGCATGTCACTAACTGCTTGTATTGTTGCTTGAAGGAAAATCTGCCATAAACCAGTGACCGTGGAGTTAGACGAAACAACATAAACTGGATCCTCATACCTCACTTGTGTTTGGAAGCCTCAACCATAACTTTGCCAGTGTAAAAGGAAATAGCCACAGTAATATCCTTGGGGATGCTTCAAGGTTAGCTGAAATTATTGAAAGAAGAACCACCAGCTTCATGAGATTTGATTTCAAGTGACTGGCTTCAAAGAGCCGATTGGACTCAATAGTTAAAATTATTAATCATCACAATATGATATTTAGTCATTGTATGATTATTTCATTGCCAGTCCTCTAATCACATGGTAATCAAGGCTAACCTATGACCATTCATGCAGTGCTGGTTTTCATTTTAAAATTCAAGAGCATTTATACTTTATACCAAAAATCCAGTTAACCCAGGAGTGCTTTGCAGCCCTGTAAAATATGAAACCTCAAAGTTTTGTAAAAAATGCATTTAAGTACACCCAGCAAAGCTTGTGTTTGCTCTCAGTCATCCAAGTGACACAAAACTGTGTTTAAAATACAGTGTTCTAGTCCACCACCAAGGTTAATGTGTACACTCACACCTCGCCAGATTTCTACCAGATTTCTGATGTGACTGCCTCTACATGCTAAATGATAGGTCCTTTGCATTTCCCAGACATTACAATCAATCACTTTCAGCTCTGCAGCTCATCTCTGCTTTGCAAGCCTGGTTCTTGACTGTTAGCTGTACTGTGTCTTTATTAATCACACCAGCTATCAACTCCTTAGGTAAAAATAACATTGATCACTGTGGCAAAAAATTATGATTATTACAGAGAACCAAGAGAGAAAAATCCATCTCAGAAAGACTGTAAGCTAAACTTTAGTGGTCATTTTTCGTGGTGATATTGGATGGTAAAATGCCGTGACCTTCCCAAAAGTGCCTCTGAGGAAGCCTCTCTGTGCAGCCAGCACACTTGCACACACACGTACACTCACACATGGACAGCTGGCAAAACAGTCCCACAATGAATGAGCAGGAAGGGTCTTCGCATGGGGTTCTACAGGAGAGATTTTAATGCATCCGCACTCGAGCAAGGCTTCTGAGAAGTGCTGGGAGAGCCAAGGGGGTCCAGGGGGAGGGAACCAATCAAGAAACTCTGAGGGCGTATCAGGTAACAGGGGTGTAGCGGCTGAAAGAACCAACCAGGGAAGCAGAACTGGGCTACATTAACAGAACAGAAATGAGCTGGGGGAAGCTTTTTCAGTCACTATAAGCTGGAAAGGAACCTAGGACTTATCCCACCATAGGACTCCTTTTGTTCCTAATCCAGCAGGCCCACCGGCCTCCACAGTCATTATATACAGTTGTCATCATTTAATGATTTGGAAACTGATCCTGGTTCTTTTGCAGAATCTCTTTCTGCTATTCACACACACTTCAACCTTTATGGTTTTTTCCACTTTCCAGAGTGTAAAACCCTTCATAATTCCTTTATTACATGGTTTGTTCATTTTTTTTTTTTTTGCTGACCCATACTATTTATCTTTAGTGGAGATGAAGGATTACTGGTTTTAAAGAATCACATTGAAATCACAGCAGCTATTTCCTGATCCCTGGTTAAATACTTTGTTTATAATTTGTTCATAGTGGCTCCAAACCAGTTCCTACCTCTGCCATGTTCAGAGAAATCATGAGTGTTTATATGTATTGATTTTGATCTGGCACTACTGCTTGAATGGAGAAAAATTCTTGCCTGTGAACAAAAGCATGTAGAAAATAATTTAGAGATATCTTCTGAGTTCTAATCATACTTGAATACAGCCTTTCACAAATAAGTCACAACCAAGTGAAATGCTCTACTTAAGAAAATCAGGAAAGAATATAGCTGGATTGCACTGCATAATTCGGTAGTAAAAGTATCACTGAATATATGAAATATTGTGCACATGGACAAGGTTGGGAAAAAATCATTCTTCAGTTTCTATTTAGCTAAACTTTATTTAACACAAGAACTCCCACAGTCTGGATCAGAAGTAGATCCAAGGCCAGCAATCAGAAATTTCTGTGTGCCAGTCCTGATTCTAACTCTTGGCAGGTAAATTGCCTGTGACTGAGATAATGGCCACTAATTCAAAAGAGCTGTTTCCTCACTTCCCTGGGGTAAGTCAGTTATGTATAGAGAAGAGCAATTAGCCTGTATTTTATGTGAGGAGTGGTTTGACTACAAAAATATTCTGTAGGTAATACTTAATATGGAAGAACTCACAAACAGATTTGAAAAAATCAGATTCTATGTATAGCCAAACATTTGGTGTCTAAGAAATATAAACATTTGAATATATGAAAAATGGTATTTCTGTGGTTTGGCAAGATCTATAAATGGAGTACTGAGAGGAAAAAAGTGGTGATATTATGAGTCAGGAAAAAGTTGGAAGAGAAAAGAAAATGTATGAAAGAGATTGCATTAATTAGATGACATTAAAAACCCAGGAAATTATCAGAAACAAAGGATTGTAGATGCTTTTTATTTCAGAACAGCTTTCTTTAATATTTATGTGATATAGAAGCTTTTCAGATGCTTTTGATTGTTGGGTAATTGTCCTGGGTTACAGTGTATTCAATTACCATCTTCATGAGCTGTTGAAACCAGGTGTAGCAATGTTCCCTGCCTCCACCCTCCGGACCATCTCCTGTTAATGGGCCCAACAATGCCTTGCCTCAGGACTCACCATCCCATTGTGAGATGCTCCGCCCAGGGGGAAGGAGCCAAGCATTCCCACCTGGATATAGTCTGGGGTTTTGGAACAGCGTGGGGCAGTTTTTTCCACTGGATTCCCAAAGGACAAGAGCTACACAACCACCACTGCACTTTCCGAGGAGGACCAGACCTTTTCTACAAGATCATCGCTTCAACAGAACCACTTCAAAGAGAACTGCAGCTATCATCTAATCAGACTGCTACCATCACCCTGCCTGGCAGGGTGCCAGGTCGTACCCTAACTCTGTCAGGTTAAACCAGTGTTTCTGTATTACTGTTTGGTTCTACAGATATACTAGTAAAAGAACTGTTATTCCTATTTCCCCATAGAAAAGAACTGTTATTCCATTTTCCCCAAATTTGAAATTAAGGGGCCTGAAAGCCCCTTAATTTCAAAATTATAATAATTCGGAGGGAGAGGGGTTGCATCTTCCATTCCAAGGAAGGCTCCTGCCTTCCTTAGCAGACATCTGTCTATTCAAACCAAGACAGTCATAGTATTTGATAGTATTGGGTCAGGCTGGGATGGAGTTAATTTTCCCCACAGCATCTCTCCTACTGCTGTGCTTTGCATTGGTAGCCAGAAAAGTGTTGGTAGCACACCAGTGTTGAGCTACTGCTGAGCAGGGCACACACAGCATCAGCGCTGTCCCTCAACATTCCCTCTCACCAGTGTGCTTGGGGTGGGCAAAATCTTGTGAGGGGACACAGCCAGGACAGCTGAGCCAAACTGACCAAAGGGATAGTCCACACCTAATGTGGTGGTGGTGGTGGAGCAGCATGGAGGACCTCGTGTTGGAGCAGGGGGACGCCCAAAGGAAGCAGTGACCCTGTGGAAAAGCCAGGCTGGCTCAGGCTCCTGGCTGGACCTCAGGACCCACACAGAGAGAAGCCCACACTGAAGCAGGTTTTCTGACAGGACTTGTGACCCCACGGGGAACTCAACCTGGACCAGTTTGTGAAGAACTGCAGCCCATGGGAAGGAGTAATGTTGGAGAAGTTTGTGGAGGACTGCATCCTGTAGCAGGGACCCCTGCACTGGAACAGGGGAAGAGTGTGAGCAGACCTTCCCTGTGGAGGAAGGAGAGGCACAGAAAACATGTGATGAGCTGACCACAATCCCCATTCCCCCTGCACTGCTGGGGAGGACAAAGTAGAGTAACTGGGAGTGAAGTTAAGCCTAGGGAGAAGGGTCAGGTAGGTGTAAGGTGTTTTTAAGATTTGTTTTTACTTCTCATTCTCCTGTTCCAATTTGATGAATAATAAATTCAATTAGTCTCCCAAGTCAAGTCTGTTTTGCCCATGACCATAACTTCTGAGCATACTCTCCCTGCCCTTACCAAAACCCACAAGCTTTTTGTCATTTTTTTCTCCCCTTTCCTGCTGAGGAAGGCAGTGACAGAATGGCTTTGGAGGGCACTTGTTATCCAGTCAGGGTCAAATTACCACAACAGTGCATGTGGGATCATGACCGAAGTCACCCTGGAGTCAGTTTAGAGGCAACAGTAGGTTTGGGAGGGTTTTACTTTTCCACTAAGCGTGATTTTTACATTTCTTAGCCAAAAAGAGTCTCCTCAGTTTCCAGGTAATTTTACTCTCCATTTCTTCTGCACCAATCACATCGACATGGTTCCACATTGGCAAATACTGTAATGAAATATCAAATTTTTTGCTATTATTGCAGAATATTCACAGATAGCACATTTTGAATTAATAAGCAATAGCATTTATTTTAGAAATGTTATTCTTGAAGTTACATTATAATATGCAACCAAGGAAAACTAAATCAGGCATTCAAGTATTGTAAAGTACTGGGAAATCATGGATTTATCCTTAAAATAATTAATTGTCTGAAATACAGAAACATCTAAATATTGATTACGTACGTTTGCTTCATGCTTTCTAAAAAAGGTCTTTGAATCCCACATTTTCACATTGTTTCAGTTATGGGATCTAAATACGCATTTTCAAAAGAGTATTAAAAAGTTATAGTCTAAAGTAACTTGATTCCATGAGCTTATATTTAAAAATGGTGGATGGTGGTCCTTGGAACACTTATCAGAGGGTCTCTGAGTTTCTCACAAACAAAACAAATCAAGAGGTATTCTATAACTAATTTACTGGAATTTATTTTCATTTATTTTTAGAAACAGACCAAAAGGTTCTCAAGACTGTTCTTACTGCTAAACTGAGTATGAGAAATGGACTTTAATTCCCTCACGACCGATGAATTATTGGAGACTTTCTCCCCATAGCAACATTAATACATCTCAATTTGTGTCACAACCTACCATCCATGTAGCCAGGTCTGTAGCTTTTTTAAAAAATTACTAAGCTTATTCCCCACCCTCATAACTCAGCTGTAATGAAAACTGAAAACTAGACGATTACAAAGTATCCCCAATTCACTACTTTAGATAAAATCTCACATTATTCTGTTTCAATGTAGTGTTTTCTTTGTAGTCATATTTTACCAATGTATCCATATCTTTCCTTAAAAAAAAATTTAAAAGCCAAGGAATAAAGACTGTTAGGAAAAAAAGGAGCCATTAAGATATAAGGACAAAAGGAAAGCTTTCCAAAGCCTTTTCTAAAGGAAGTAAAACCACAGTTAGAAAACTTACAGCCTCATCCCTTTTCATTCTTGCACCTCATTAAATCTACCAGGTACCCAAATCCTATATCCACCCCTCCAAAAAGCAAGAGGTGTGCTACCAACTAACCTGGAAGATGAGTTTCAAATACTAACCTTATTTTAACACAAAAGGTTTTGTTAAGGAAACTTCCCAGTTTGACTATTCATGAGATTCTCTGGCAATAGCACTCCTAAGGACAGAGACTGCCACTGCTGGGACTGAAATCACTTCACAGAGGTGGCTTCAGTGACCCGATGAGTCCCTGCTTGGCTCCTGACACACCCCACTCACACTGTCAGACCAGTTTCCTTACTGGTTCAACCCCAGGGTTCCCAGAACAGAGTCTCAGATAATTTGCTCAATAAAGGAGTTTATTAACAGTGCTGTAATACAGAAAAAGCTCAAGCTGGTGCCTCCATGAAGGGACCACAAAAAAAACCCCAAACCCCTGGCTTTCATATCCTTGCAGTCCAAGCTCATGAATATTTCCCTCTTGCTCCCTCTTCCTCAGCTCCTGCTGTGTCTCTGTGTCCATTCACCTGGCTGGTGCCGTTGGTCTTTGTGCCCTTTGTGATGCAAATAGCTGCCTGCACCAGATGTATTCCACAGCAGTCCTCCCTTTTTTTAAACTCAGCATTCTGCTAACATACTAAAAGGAAAAAAGATCCCAAAAAACGACAAACCTTTAAGGCATTAACCTACTACCATTACATACATTTTTACAAGTGGCAAACATAACAGAATGAAGGCTAACAAGATTATCATAAGGTAGAAATTATTATCAAGATAAAACCATGAAAGACTCTTGTCAGTCATTGACCAACTTGTTGATCATTCACTACTCATTTGATATGAGAACTATGTATCCAGCTATTCTTACCTAAAACTTTAATAGCAAAATAAGAACACAATCAGACAGCATTTTTGAGACTATCTTGATCAACACTTCATCCCCCAGGTTGTACATAAAGTACTTGTATTTCATGTGGGCTGGGCTAATACTATTGTGCATCAACAGTCTGCAAGCACATTTTCATTTAAAATCTAGTGTATTAAAATCAAGTACACACTTGAATCTAGCCATATCCTAAGTAATTTGAACAGACATGGTAAGTCTGGTGGCATGGATTTCCGACTCTGGTCCCAGGACAAACCAATATGGAATGGCTTTATTTGCCCCTATATTGTCCCATCCTGCAACTCTTTCCATCTCTAGACTCTTCCTGAGCCAGATGTGTAGCTCACAGGATCCAACAAATCTATTTTTCCTGAACTTTTCCAGTTTGGTCTTGAGCCTCTGTAAGCTTTCACTGTTATTCACCTTTTGTGTCATGAATCACCTCCTTCAGGTTGTTTTGAAGCAGTAATATGAAAGGGACCTGGGGGTCTGGTCGATGGCAAGTTGAACATGAGCCAGCAGTGCCCTGGAAACCAGGAGGGCCAACTCTGCCCCGAGGCGCATCAGGCAGAGCATCGCCAACCAGGCAGAGAGGATGGTGAAGGGTGTAAAGGAGGTCGTGTGAGGAGTGGCTGAGGTCACTTGGTTTGTTCAGCCTGGAAAAGAGGAGACTGAAGGGAGAACTCATTGCAGTCTGCAACTTCCTTGAGACGTGAAGCAGAGGTGCAGGCACTGACCTCTTCTCTCTGGTGACCAGTGACGGGACCCAAGGGAATGGCCTGAAGTTGTGTCAGGGGAGGTTTAGGCTGGATTTTAGGAAAAAGTTCTTCACCCAGAGGGTGGTTGAGCACCAGAACGGTTTTCTCAGAGAAGTGGTCACAGCACCAGGCCTGACAGAGTTCAAGAAGTGTTTGGAATGCTCTCAGGCACACCGTGTGATTCTTGGGGCTCTCCTGTACAGGGCCAGAAGCTGGACTTAATGATCCGTGTGGGTCCCTTACAACTCAGGATATACTATTACTCTATAATATGAACAATGTCAACTTCTTTGTGTCAAGCTGTCTGGCAGTGTGGGAATAACTGAACGCCAGACTATCACTGCTGTACATAAAGTAAGCAGCAGGTAAATACAACACAATTATACTATATTTTTAATTTGGCTGATGAATCTTGTTCTTCTTTCTTTTAATTATCCAGTCTTTATTACGCAAGGCCTAATTTTAATTGTACTTCTGTTTTCCTGCTGATCTTTACTTTTAATTTTGAAAGAAATAAGCAAAGCTAAAATACATAGTTATCCTGCTGGAATGTAATTTTCTGTTGCTACGGGCAACAAAGCTCTGTTTACCTAATGGGTATTTTGCTACAAAGGGGAAAAATATCCCCTGGGGAGCAATAGAGATCGTGTCCTCTACTGTCACGTCTTATGACTAACAGAGGGAGAGAAACTTCCAGAGGTTTACAAGCTTCAATTATCACGAGGGGTTAATTTGTTCTCCATTCTCTTCTTTCCATCTTCCATTTCCTCACAATGAGCATATACAAGTTTCTTCTTGTACTGCAGCATGTTTTATCACAATGCTGAGTTGTCACTGAAGGCTTTACTGACTGGTGGATTTTCCTATTATACTGTTTCTCTAAGAAGGTTATTAATGAGAACAGAGGATGGCACAATATTAATTCATTTCCATTATAACAATGGGAATGAGAACAGAAAATCACATTGTCTTCTCATTGTCTTGAAAATGTGATGGGTAGAAGGAGGCCAAAAATAGCCTGAAATGTCCCAGGACAATATGATGAGCAGAATGAGCAACAAGAAATCATACATTACCCTTCATACTGCTCTTAAAGCCAACAGTGGCAGTGTGGTGAAGAGGTTACACTCCAACCATTTGCTCTTAGGCTATGGCTGTGTGACTGAGTGAGTGTGACTTACACCAGCTTAGCAACTTATCTCTTCACAGCTGTGCTGCCTTTCTAGCCTTTTTTACATACTCTTAGCTCTCTCATTTATGACACAGGATGTGTTTAGACTCTCTGAAAGCTGCACAAACCAGCCTATTTTGCCCCTCAAATAGAAGGAATCAGGAGCAAGAACTGAGTCTGACCTGGAATTTCAGCTGATAATGGACAACAGCTTCAACGAATGAGATTTCCTGTGCTTCGCTAGCAGCAAAATCACAGCTAGTATCAACAACTAGATTTTGCAGTCACTGAAATAGCAGCAGAGATATATCTACAAGGGGGCTTGCTGATATTTTAGTTACTCAATATGTAAGTCTAGGTCTTCGCAGTAACTGGGCTTTGTAGCTGTAGCTCCAGTCATCCGTCTGTAGTTGCAGGTGTCCAGCTATGCAGCTCGAGTGCAGAGCAGGACGGGAAAGGTATGGAAGCAGAAGTTACCTGACATGCCTGAGGGCTCTCTCAAACCAGGGAACTATAACTTAGGACACACTGTCTCATACCTTAAGGCAGAACCATGGAAGTCTGGTGGTTTCTTTAAACTATAGTCTGTGTAACCCAATAAAAAAGGCTGTAGCATTCTATAAACTGCTACATAACTTTAATTTCAAAGTTTGTCTTTTTTTTTTTTTTTTGAGTATAGAAAAGTGAATTTTTCTTATTACTGTTCTTTCAATAAATTTTTGGAAGGATTCTCACTTTTTAACATCACTACTTTGCTCTGGATTTCATGATACCTTGTTTTCTGAGGACTATTAGAACTCTCATCTGTTTATTTTTCACAGTAGTTGCATGATAGAATTCTCATTATTTTTGTTGTGTTTAGAGTTGTTCATACTTCTCACACAGAGTTAATGATTAACTGGCTAGTACAGAGAACAGAATAGAGGAAATCAATATTAAATCAGAGGAGTAAAATAACCTGAGTAGCTCACAAAACCTGCAAAGGAAAGCAAACACTCAGATGACATGATGATGAATGCAGTTTAATGGCACAGAAAGAAGGCATGGCTTATAGCTCCTTGCCCCACATTCCTATTTGCAGTGTTAAAATTTGCATTGCCTCCTGAAACTGGAGCATACTGCTGCTACTGCTGCAGAGGATGGCGTTCTCAGTCCCAGTCTGAAAGAAATGCTTGGTAGTTGTTACTGAGCTGAAAACCAACACCTCCTCTAACTCCTTAAAAGGAATGCTAATTTCTGCCTTGTGTGTCCCCTCAGATCAGACCAGCTCCTAGAACACACCCAAACGGTTGATTATCTTGACGTAATACTTGACCTTGTACTCAAGAAACTGAAAGCACAAATAATCCAAGTTTGCACAAGACAAATCACTTCTCTTTTACTCCCCTGTCCCAAAATGAAGGACTGCCTTTAGTACCCCTACCAGCAGGCTACAGGAGTGCTGAATCATCTTGATATTTTCCCAGTATTAGAAGAATTCACAAACTAGATGTAGGTAGGAGAAAAGTAGACTGGAATATGCCATTAATTAAAAACGTCCTTCTGTTCTATAACCAAAAATACTCACTTACACACATCTGATTGTCCAAACAATTCAGACACAAAAAAATGCTGTCATAATAAAATTGAAATCATAGTCCTTCAGATTTTCAAGACTACCTGTTAGAGTCACTGCTGCCTAAAATACAGTGCTGTAAACATGGATGTTCCAGTAATAGAAGTGGATTCCTCTTACAGAAAACTGCACTCCTTGATTTTCAAGATCGGCTTGAGAACCAGGGCCTCTTTTGAGGAAATGGAAACAGTATTGTTTAATTGCTTGGATGTTTTTAAACTTAGACAAAGAGGAACTTTTTTTTCTGTTAAACTTAACATTACATATGGTCTGCTACAGTGGAATAAACAGAAGAGTGTCCATAAATATTCCATCAATATGGGGCTGTGCTAGGCATTTTGGGCATCTAGTTTGTGTAATCCCCGTTTTTGTCATGGTATCAGCCACACATAACTATTCTTTCTAACAAATACCACCCTTAAACTTTTCAGATGCCACAGAAAAAGAAAAGGTAGTCACATATATCAAATAATAACTATCAGGAATGGTGTGGTGGCTTATGCTTGCTCTTTTCCAAAATATGAATTTTTTATCTCTTCTTATCTCAGAAGTATCAAAGTTACTTCATCTAGATCTGTTCACTTCCAGTGAGTCTCTGAAGTGTGTGCAGTCAGCATAATGCTGCCCACTGCCAAGTGCAGCAAACACAGATTTTGGTGCTCCGAGAGCTTGTTGCCAACAGAGAGAGAAGCTGTATTTTCCTCTTAGTCCTACCGCACAGTCCTACGAACTCCACGTGTTGTATGGATGTAGGAACTTTTTCATATAGGTCCTCACTGTAGAGCACAATTCTTCTGTATGTGACATTTTTATTCTAAGGCTTTTGCATAGAAGGAATTTCAAGTTATTTCCCCTCATGCATTAAATATGAGACTTGTGATTCTTGCTTCACGAAAATCCAAGAGACTCACGGAAGTTTTGACAATTCAGCTGTGTAATGTCTGTTCCTTATGTTTCTGTGAGTGCTTCTTACACCTTTAGCACTGAGGATGACTCACCAGCCGAACACAGCTGGAGTGAGAAAAACAGTTACAGCCGGGGACAAAAAACCGAATTAAAAATCAGCTTTCCACCCTGCCCAGCCGCAGGGCTGTTCTGTGCTCACACGGTATGCAAAGCTACTTGGCAGGGCTTTTAACGTGGCATGTGAGTGTGCTGGACATAACAGATCGTGACACTCTGTCCCATTAAAGCCAGTGACCTGCATAACAAGATCTGTGTCAGGGACCTGAGTGCAGAGACTGCCTCTGCAGAAGTTTGGTCGGTGATGTTGGAGGTCAGCTCTGATATGGAGCAGCCATGTAAACTTGCTGGCTTGTTTAAAAAAGAGGTCTATTGGCCCTTTCCTCAGGAGCTGCATTTAAGTTCAGAACCTGTCCTGGTCCTTGCCTGAGTTACATCAAACACACCTTGGATTTGCTGAGCTTGACGCTGGTCCTCAGAGTTGTCTTCCCAGACAGATCTTGGACTTGCTTCACTGCCATGGACTTCTCTGGTCATCTGGATTCTGGGCTGAGCACAGCTGCCACGCTCAGCCTGTGCCACTCACCCCACTGAGGTGCAGTGGGAGTGGTCTTGCTTGGTGAGGCCACTGTCCTGTTGACAAGGGTAGCTCGTCCCCATCCCTTGCTGCTGCCTGTCGGTCAGCTCCCTTCCACGTGCTGCTCAAAGCTGCAAGGAAAAAAAATAGGAAAAAGGAAAAAAATAGGAAAAAGAAAAAAAAGAAAAAGGAAAATCTTTTAAAATTAAATCCTGAACCATCTGTACTGAAGATAACAGGGATCTGAAATAAGGACACAGTTCAATACTCTTTAGTTAAGGTGGCAAATAACTGCGTCCCATGCTGACTTTTTAGCTAATGCTCAGAAGTCATGGAGCATGTTTGAGATAAAGTGATTCTTTCTGGAAAATGTCTCCAAATTATCAGGAAGAGCTAAAAATGTTTTTTATATATATATTTTTAAGCTTTTCATTAAACCTTTTTTTCCAGTAAGAGTGACTTTGACATTTCCTCCATATCTTTACAGTATTAATGACATATCAGAAGTCTTGCAGTGAAGTGATAAAATGCTTTGAAGCATTTCCAAATCAACACTGAACTCTGAATTTCTCTCCCAAATCTGATCCAACGTTTCTCCCCACAAAAATCAGAAGGAAGATTAGGATGAGCAGTACAGTATAAGTGTGAACATATGAAAATATTAAATTTTCCTCAATAACAAACACTCATATATTTTATGTATTTATTTGTGCTATTTTTAATGTAAAATTTAGCATTTGTATATAAAAATCATCACTTGTATAACTGATTTTGTTATAACTATTTGTCCCATCCTGAACTTGATTCTGAGGATGAGACTCTGTTTGCCTAGATCAAAGAGAGGACTTGTCCTCTCCTCCGATTACAGAAGAAAATTATGGAAAATAAATCTCTGGCTGTCAGATGGTTATTTTAGGTTCATCTAGATTCTTCACAGACACTTTGAATTATTCTCATAGCTTTTCTGTTAACATTTGTATTCTATTTTTGTTGTTATTATTTCATTACTATTATTATTAGCAATTGAATGCAACTCACAGTGAAAAAAATGCAGTGACATCAATCTGAAAAATCAATGGTTTAAAATCTGTTCTGAAAGGCACCTCTAGCAGAGATAAACAGTTCCACTCAATCATGTATTGTATATAAACAAATTAAAATATTTATTAAAAATAGTAAAATCCAACAAATAAATCCAAAGAAAAGGAACATCACAATTAACTACATTTGTAGCTTTAATATAATCCTTTAATGCATAAACACTTTTTAAAATATGAAAAAATAAAAATCATAGCTCTTCCAATAGAATTCTTCCCTTATTCATGGCACCAAATGAACAGTAAGTTATTCAATATTTTGCTTGTACTGGTTGTTCCTTATGTCTCACAGCAGTACTATTGCTGTATTTTTTGAACACATCTCCAAGAGGAAAACTTTTCATTTCTTTGGTAGTCTGGTATCTTAGTGCATAATAAATGGTAAATGATTCATTTCACCAAGACCTGTCCCCAAAGGTAGATGGATTGACACTGGTCAAGAAACCACTGTCTCTTCCATTTTTATGATTATAAGAAAATGTCTCCAACACTGGAGAGTGGATAAGCTGGCAAGTAGGCCTTGTTCAAGGGTCAGATAAGGCATCTGTATGGTACAGAATAGCTCCCCCTATTTTATTAGATGGCAGACTGCTCTTCTTCTCCGTCACTCACCAAGGGAAACGACTATCTCTGTAGGGGTGTCTCAGCCTATTCTTAGGCTGCAGCCCCGCATTGCCAGCCAAAGCCTGGCCAGACAGTGGGTGGATTTCCCCGCCTCAGCTGCATTGGTTCTGTGTTACAACTCCGCCTCCCAAACCCCCTCATTGGATTGTATCCCAGTTGTGTCCTCCCCTCTCCCTGTCCATCATTGGTTCCCCTTATGTTACCACCCCCCTTGAAAAACGGGCAGCCCGCCCATCTCAAGGGAGTCTAGTTCTAATTTCTTCAGATAAACAGCTTCTTGAACTGAGTTCTTTCCGCCTCCTTTGTTCTTGGGACGCTTTCTGCCTTGAAATCAGGCTACCTGGGGTGAGCCACACCGAAGAGGGAAAAAAGCACCTTTTCCCACCCGGCTCTGAGATTCTCCCCTGCGTTTCCTCTGCTACCCGCTGAGTGGCGAGGACGTTTGGGAGACG
>WEIT01030411.1:36386-58144 GCA_013389985.1 Dryoscopus gambensis
CTCCCCTCTCCCTGTCCATCATTGGTTCCCCTTATGTTACCACCCCCCTTGAAAAACGGGCAGCCCGCCCATCTCAAGGGAGTCTAGTTCTAATTTCTTCAGATAAACAGCTTCTTGAACTGAGTTCTTTCCGCCTCCTTTGTTCTTGGGACGCTTTCTGCCTTGAAATCAGGCTACCTGGGGCGAGCCACACTGAAGAGGGAAAAAAGCGCTTTTTCCCACCCGGCTCTGAGATTCTCCCCTGCGTTTCCTCTGCTACCTGCTGAGCGGCGAGGACGTTTGGGAGACGTGGCTGCGCTGCCTCTGCCTTGTGAGCTCGACCGGGAAAAAACCCAGGAAAGCGAATATATCTCATAGCAAAAGGGACCAATATGCTCATTAGTATAATGAGGAATAACAGCACAGCTTCTTAACTTGCCTTTTTTTCATCATTATTATTTTTTTTTCCTACCTTGACCTGGATGGAGAAGCTTCAAATATTTGTTTAGCAAAAAATCACCTGGTCCAGTTAAGATCATCCAGGCACAGAAATAAGTGAACTGAGAAATAAGTTTGTCACGATGATCAGTGGTGCAGTGATTTCCAGTTCCAGGATTAAGTAGGCCTCCCTGCAGTTTGCATGGAGGGAATAGACTCTGTCTGTCTGACAAGGAGCTTGGCATTTTCAGGAACTTGGACTAAGATGGATCCCCTTCTAATTGCTGAGAGAAATGGCAATGAATATTTATGCTTTATTGCAGCATTACTAGAGGATTTGAAAAGGAATTCTCTTCTCTTTGACTCAAAGATCTGCTAGGACAAGACCCCTGAACAGAGCATTATACACCAAAAAGGTGTACCTCTATGTCTCAGAGAGACTGCATTTTCTTTCAATTTTTATTTTTTTCTCTCTGTAGCAGATGGATTTAACTTTTTGCCTTCCCACAAGAGTACCTTCATTTGGATACTTGAATCTGGAGAACTTCCAGGCCTGAGATTCAGATGCTCATCCCTTTGAATGATAAGGAGACAAAGGAGGAAGAAGCATGGCAAAGGCAGCATCTTTTTATGATCCACAGTTTTTTTGAGAGATGATGAGAGGGCGGTCAGATGTTCCACAGAACATGGGTATCACAGTTCCTCATCTGCATGGATTTACACATGGAGTGGAAAAGTATTTCTTCATTCAGGGCATCTGTGGTCTTCATGTCAAGTGACATCCTTGCACATGTATCTTAGCATTCCCACTCATTAACAATCACTCTATGTGGATGTGCCTCAACAGCTGCATGCTGTGGATCACTGCACACCTGTGCCCCCAGCCAGGGTTTGGAACAGATATCCTGCCTTCCACCTTAATTCTGAGCAAAGGCAGAAACACTACTGTGTTGCTTTTCACTAGTTCATTACCAAGCTTTTGGGTTCTTGCTAGCTTTTGGCGTTCGATAGCAGATCGAAAATAAATTTTGAAAAGACTGCCAGGACATTGATCATGGTGGAGCTTCTCTCAATAGCTACCAAGATATTTTGAAAAAAAATGGAATGGGGTATAGACTAACACAATATTTTACATCCAATTTATAACTTTCAGTGTACAGGGTGTTGGGGTTTTTTTAATTAAAAAGAAAATTAAATCAACATTTATCATAGTCTCCTCCACAGAGAAGATACAACCTAATGTGTGTTTTTCACAGATTAATTAAAACTACTGACAGTTCTGTTCATTGTTTTGCTTTTTGTTTAATGGTAGATAAGAGTAATACATATTTTGGAGTTATCCATAAGAATGAATGTCTTTTTTCGGATACACTGTGGAAATTTATTAAGACCCATCTCCACAAATATATTTATTCAAATATTTTATATAACTCTACATAAAACTATATTTATATATTTATTTATATATTTATACATATAATATGTCTCTGTAGATATAATATTTTCCTTCAATAATCTTCCTCAAATAGTTACTTACACACAATGTCTGTGTTGCAATACTAATAATGGGAGAAAGGAATAAAACTTAATAAAAACAAGTGCTGCACAATATAATTGCTTGCCATGCACTGACCAATGCCCAGCCCATCCCCAAGAAGCTCCTGACAAACTCTCCCCCAGTTTCTATACTGGCATGACGTTCCATGGTATGGAATGTCCCTCTGGTCATCTCAGCTCAGGTCAGCTGTCCTGGCCACGCTGTCCTCTCAGCTTCTTGTGCACCTGCTCACTGGCAGAGCCTGGGAAGCTGAAAAGTCNTCACTCTATGTGGATGTGCCTCAACAGCTGCATGCTGTGGATCACTGCACACCTGTGCCCCCAGCCAGGGTTTGGAACAGATATCCTGCCTTCCACCTTAATTCTGAGCAAAGGCAGAAACACTACTGTGTTGCTTTTCACTAGTTCATTACCAAGCTTTTGGGTTCTTGCTAGCTTTTGGCGTTCGATAGCAGATCGAAAATAAATTTTGAAAAGACTGCCAGGACATTGATCATGGTGGAGCTTCTCTCAATAGCTACCAAGATATTTTGAAAAAAAATGGAATGGGGTATAGACTAACACAATATTTTACATCCAATTTATAACTTTCAGTGTACAGGGTGTTGGGGTTTTTTTAATTAAAAAGAAAATTAAATCAACATTTATCATAGTCTCCTCCACAGAGAAGATACAACCTAATGTGTGTTTTTCACAGATTAATTAAAACTACTGACAGTTCTGTTCATTGTTTTGCTTTTTGTTTAATGGTAGATAAGAGTAATACATATTTTGGAGTTATCCATAAGAATGAATGTCTTTTTTCGGATACACTGTGGAAATTTATTAAGACCCATCTCCACAAATATATTTATTCAAATATTTTATATAACTCTACATAAAACTATATTTATATATTTATTTATATATTTATACATATAATATGTCTCTGTAGATATAATATTTTCCTTCAATAATCTTCCTCAAATAGTTACTTACACACAATGTCTGTGTTGCAATACTAATAATGGGAGAAAGGAATAAAACTTAANAAAGTCTTGGATCTAGAATAAATGCTACTGAGCAAAAACTAAAGCATCATTGTTAGCAACATTAGTTATCAACATTATCCTCAGTCTGCATCCAAAACACAGCACTGTTCCAGCTACCAGGCAGAAAATAAACTCTATCCCAGCCAAACCCACAACAGAATGTAAGCCCCTCCCCTTTCCTCTTCCATGGTTCTGGCTGCTTCAGTGCTAATAGCTCAAGAGCATATTCTTTTACATTAGGGAAAATACTTAGTTTTAAATTCCCCAGTTCAGGTTAAAAATATAAGAGTACAGACTTCATTATGCTCACTACATCTTCCCAACATCTGTTTGCTTGCAGTACTGTACGGAAAGGCAAAATATTCTTATTTGTCCAGTACATGAAATTTTTGCTTCTGTAACTTTAGAGTTTAAAAAAAAAGGGATGAAGTTCAGTGTTTCAGAACATTAAATTTTTTTTAACTTTTAGAAGATGAGAAAGAAAGAGGTTTTCTTGTATCTCTCTTTTTTTTAACCAGGAAATACCTGTTGCAAGTGAGCTTATCAATTATATGATTGGTAGACAGGCTCTCTCCGCTTGCATGGCCATTGTTACTTCCCATGACAAATCCTGGTTCAGCATTCCATTTACAACAGTCTTGAATTTAACAAGTGGCAATTCTGAAAACTGAAATTGTGAAGTGTAGAGATTAAACTAAATTTGTTGGTTTGTTTTTTTTTCCCAAATGACCGATAACAATGTTTGGCATGTCTTCTTATACTGTTCACCAAATAAAAATTGCTTTCAAAAACACTATGCAGAATTCTACATCCCTTCTGGTAAATCAGGTCAGTTTCATTAGCATTGGTTACCTCTTTGCTTTCCTAAAATACACAACAAACGGCAATTCATCATTTTCATTTTCATGTCTCTTAATGACTTTTGGGTGGACACCAACCAGTCTTGGAAAATTGCTGCTCTTCCTTGCACCCATTTCTTCCAAAACATCAAAAAAGGGAAGCGGAAAGAGAGATAGTAATGTCTGCTCCCTGGTATCCAGGGACAGTACACATGGGAATGGTTCGAAGCTGCATCAAGGGAGATTCAGACTTGACATTAGGAAGCATTTCTTTATGGAGGGGGTAATCAAACACTGGAACAGGCTTCCTACAGCAGTGGCCAACGGGTTGTCAATGCCCCAAGCTTGTCAGTGTTCAAGAGTCAAGTGGACAATGCCCTTATTAACACAGTTTAACTTTTGTTCAACCCTGAACTGGTCAGGCTGCTGGACAAGATGATTGTTGCAGATCCTTTCCAGCTGAACTATTCTATTCTATTCTATTCTATTCTATTCTATTCTATTCTATTCTAGTCAGTTGTTCATCTCATCCTCTAAGGAACATGTGTGAACCTTGTTTAGGCAACTTTCTAGACCCTGTTTAGTGAAGGGCACATAAAATTAATTAATTTGATTTAGCTGTTTTGCTTGTGCTGTTGGTTTTTTTTTTTATGGCATCATCTATCAGCCTTGTAAATTCTCTAGCAGGTTACCTTCTTCTGATGTATTTGAAAATTTTCATTATTAGTTTTCATGCCTCTAGAGAGTTTCTCCCTAAAATATTTTTTTTCCTTCTTTTCTAGCTTCCCTCACAGCAGTTTTATATCTAACTTGACATTTTATCCTCTTCTGTGCATTTTTTTACAAAGCCTCCATTTTTAGAAAGTTGACTTTTTGTTCCTAAAACTTATTTTCTTTGCTGTTTAACCATGATAGCTGGCTTGAGGATTTTGTGTGTGTGTATGTGTGTGTGAGTGTGTGTTCCTTATACATTTTGTTTCTCACCTTCTGATTAGTGGCATATTTTTAAATTTAAGCATCTATTAAGAGATTTTTTAAACAATTTTTTTCTTGGAAGCATTCCATCCAATCAGCAGTTCATTTCATCTTGTTCTAACTTTCTTCATCCTATATGTAGGGATTCCACCTTTAAAGGAGTACCCCCCAAGGGTCATCAGATTTCACTGCTGTATGGCCCCCATTACTCAAAAATGAAATTGCTCATATGCTATTGCCACTTCAGTCTTCTGTCCTGAACCAGGATGCTACTGATGTAAAAGTCATTTGTTCTCTTGTGCATGCTCTGACTATTCCAAGACACAGTGGCAGTTTTAAAGTGCAGCTTGTACACTGTGTTCCCCATGTTTACTTTGATTGAGGACAGTTCACTGAAGATTTACATAATTCTTGTTTTAGTTCAAAATCATTATAATATTTTTCATCATTTTCAGAGCATTTTTACAGAGCACTTTTACAACTTGGTCCTCGTATAACTCTACCGACACACTTTTCCCAATTCAATCAGGAATTTCAATCTAAGAAGACTATGTGACATAACATGACAGCAAAGGCTTATTTGACTATTCTAACATACCCCCCCCTTTTTGTAAATGCAGTACACTGTCTCATTCCCATTTTATTGGACTACAATGACAGACAGCATAATGATTATTTTATTTCTATCAAGTTTCCACCTGGCATATTAAATATATATTTGTCTTATAAAAGTATATTATTCATCATAAATATGTATTATTCAAAACTGGATATTTTCATCATCCAGGATTTTGTAAAAATCTAATTACACAGAAATGTTATATAAAGAGTAATTTAATGTAAAACTACCAGTACAGAGAGTCTAAATCCAGCTGCTTATTTTTATTTCCCCATTTAACTGAATTCTATACTTTTAGTATTTATTTCCCCACTTGCCCACATTTTTTTACTGTTGTTATAGCCTTTTCTTTACAAGAATCCTCTCAAGGAATGAATTATCTCAAACTCTTTTTTTCTTTATTCTTTTTCTTTATTTATTTTTATCGTTATTGATGTTTAGTTCTAAAACTTCTTTAAAAAATTAAGTTCCAGACAACTGAACATATTTTTCTTCAGATTCCATATTTCTTGAAGATCTTCCACTTGGTTTTTGTTAAATTTAAACAATTTCTCTTTATATGAGGGTATTCTGCCTTTCTGCCTGCCTGCCTGCCTGTATATCCCTGTGGTTAGAATTAGAAATATTTCAAAGAACAGTGTCCAAGAAATTCTGACCCAAAGCCTCCAGACAAAAGTCTACATCTGCCATCAAGAACCTCTATGGTATCTGCAAGAGCTGCCAATCACCAGCCCCTCTGAAGCACTAGGCTGCTTCCTTGTCTTGTGACTGCTTTGCATTCAATGGACTCTAGATTCAGAATTCCTGTGTGTGTTTTTTAACTTATACACGCGCTCTCCATCCTGTCTTCTGTTAATCTTGAGCGTCTCAAGCACAGATCTGATAGAGGCAGCAGGAACTCAGCTATGGCTTGCTCTTTGACAACTTTATTTCACAGTTCTCCATCTTCATATGAATGCCAGCTGGGGCCTTGTGTTCCTTCCCACACTTCAGGCTTCATATTTTATGCACTGCAAAACACATCTTCATGTACACATTTGGGCTGGTTGTAAGAGTAAAGAGTAAACAGCACTTAACGTGAAGTCACCTGTGGATTCCAGCTGTTCCTGGAGTTTGTCAGCTGCCAGTACCATTATTTGTGCCCTAGGAACAGACTGTAAATAATTGTAAGACAAATTATTTCACTGCAGAGGTGAGATGTCTGCAGGCCACTTATCAGAGGTAAAAGATTTTGGAGCAGGCTGTCTAAGAACCAGAGCAGAGGACCTTGCCTTTTGGTAAGAGGAGGTGAAAACAAGCAGATCAGGTGTCCCATTTTGTGGATTTTCAGCTGCTGGAGTAAAGGAAGACCTGTATCCTGTTATTGAGCCTAGAAATGTGGTGATTTACATTTTAAATATAAAAAGTTCTATTCCTAAACATTTCAGTTCTGTGTCCTCCTCTGCTTACAGTCCAAGCTGGAGACATATTCCTTTGTCCTTAATTGCTCATAAATTTCGACTGTTCCTGACAGATGCAAATATGGGTTTTCAGTACTTGTAAGACAAAAAGTCATTTGAAAGCTGCTCAGTCTGATTCTTACTCAGGTTTGTTATGTTTTAGCTGTACCTACAGAGTCTAAAGGGGCCATATGTCAGAAGGTTTTCTGAATTCTCAGTTTCTGGACTTAACTTTACCCAGGTGTTGGAGCTTTTCAATATATTAATGGAGGTATTTTTGGTGCTCACTTAATGCAGCAGTGAAAGCAGGCAGGCCAGTTCATGCAAGTGTTAGATACTTCTAATCTAGGGAAGTTATAACTTCCTAGGGTTAGTTTGTACTGTAGGGAGCAGCACATAGGTCCTGGTTATCAGAATCAGGACCAGAATAAATGGATTCCCCACCTACAGTCTTTATTAATTGTTTAANAATCTAGGGAAGTTATAACTTCCTAGGGTTAGTTTGTACTGTAGGGAGCAGCACATAGGTCCTGGTTATCAGAATCAGGACCAGAATAAATGGATTCCCCACCTACAGTCTACACCACTATTTGCTAAGAGGCGTATTTTGTATGTACATTGCACATATTTATGTGACTACAAATCCCCAGATACGTCCCTAACTCACACACAGAGGGCAACCCAAGGAAAAAATTGAAATAATTCTGGAAATCAAATAGCTCTCAAACAAATGCTTCTGATGCAAATGAATATGTAAAATGGTCATAGATCCTTTTTGCAATAGGAAATTCAGCTTACAAATAATTTCATCTTTTTTTTTTTTTTTTTTTGTTCCTACTGTCCTTTGACTCTCCCATGCCTCTTGCACAATTCTATCAGTTTGTGAATTCCTGGCTCTGGTCCCCCTAAGGAGCCTCACAAACCCCTGTTCAGACACAGCTGAGAATGGTACTCAGGGGAGGTAATGAGGGGCCAGAGCTAGTGTAGTTGGAAGGCAAAAATTACTCAAGAATTGAAAATATGATTACGGAATGAAATGGGGTCAAAATTCAATTCTCATAGAAGTGGCACACTTGATAAATTATGCCATTCATCTGCCCCCCTTTTCTGATGTGTTACAGCTGTCCTGATCTGCAATGTCAGGTAACAAATGTGTCATTATTTTTTCTTTTCAAGAAGTAGGACGTATGTTACTTATTTGCTGAGCAGCAAAATCGCNCAAATTAATATGTAAAATTGTCATAGATCCTTTTTGCAATAGGAAATTCAGCTTACAAATAATTTTATCTTTTTTTTTTTTTTTTTTTTGTTCCTACTGTCCTTTGACTCTCCCATGCCTCTTGCACAATTCTATCAGTTTGTGAATTCCTGGCTCTGGTCCCCCTAAGGAGCCTCACAAACCCCTGTTCAGACACAGCTGAGAATGGTACTCAGGGGAGGTAATGAGGGGCCAGAGCTAGTGTAGTTGGAAGGCAAAAATTACTCAAGAATTGAAAATATGATTACGGAATGAAATGGGGTCAAAATTCAATTCTCATAGAAGTGGCACACTTGATAAATTATGCCATTCATCTGCCCCCCTTTTCTGATGTGTTACAGCTGTCCTGATCTGCAATGTCAGGTAACAAATGTGTCATTATTTTTTCTTTTCAAGAAGTAGGACGTATGTTACTTATTTGCTGAGCAGCAAAATCGCATCTTCATCATTATCCCAGGTATGTGCAAACAAATTGAGTTGTGCTTCAGGAACAAGAATTTGCAGAAAATATACAGTAAACAAATTATCTCTGAATGTGTTTGTCCAGATGCCTTTTCTGTATTGTTCTACAGATATTTAAATGTTTTTTTTGTTTTATTTTAACCTTGCAATCTAATTAAATACCAAATGGTGTATGCATGCAACCTATTAACGTGCAGCAAAATTTAATAAAGATATCTTAGGCATATGAGGTAGTTTTCAGAATGCCCAATGAGTTTTTCCGAAACTGGTTCACAGTTTGTGTTTGTACATGACCAGACACATTGCTGTGTAGATCTAATCAGCTGCTGATATTTCTCTTTTAATAATATTAACCATGCCAACTGTGCTAATAAATCAGTTTCAAGTTCTTTAAGCTGAATCCCTGATCTGAAGAAGAATCTCTCCCTGCTAAGAAGAAAGTCTGTAGCTGCTTTCTGCAAAGTGCCTAGCATGGTGTTTACTTCTAAGTGACACTTTTAAATACAATAATTAAAAGATAATCTTCACTGCAGAGATAAGGGGAACTCAAAAGACTGCTGATTCGAGAAAAACCACATTGAGATAGTAAGAGATTTGAGAACACAGTCATAACAGAAAACTTCTAGTGTAAAATTCTCATTTTCTGCCAACAGAACACAGATTTTCATTCAGAAAATCCAAATGATATACTAGTTTTGCAGGTAACTTGAAAACATTTTAAAACGATGACATAAAAATGGCAGGACTAGGAAAATGTCAAGGTACTCACAGAAATAGCAGAAGTTGTCTACAGGCACACTACCATGTGAAGTAATTATCTGTTAATTCAATAGTCCCTGGGAGTTAATATATATAATTACAACTTTTGTCTGTACTTTCATTAGAACTGGGCAGTCTTGAACTCTGAAAAATTCAGCTCATACCATCTGAAGCAGATCACTATCATCTTTGTTATGAGCATGACTGAACGCTTTCCAGGTTTTTCCCTGGCCGAGCTCACAAGCCAGAGGCAGCGCAGCCACGTCTCCGAAGCGTCCTCGCCGCTCAGCAGGCAGCAGAGGAAACGCAACGGAGAATCTCAGAGCCGGGTGGGAAATGCGCTTTTTTCCCTCTTCGGGCAGCTCGCCCCAGGTAGCCTGATCTATGGCAAAAGCATTCCCCAAGAACAAAGGAGGTGGGAAGGGCTCAGTCCAAGAAGCTTTTAATCCGACGAATTCAGGAACGACACTGGCGAATTCAGCAACTAGACTGGCGAATTCAGCAACTAGACTGGCCAAGAGAGGGGCGTGGAGACTCTTTTTCAAGGGGGGCGGTAACAGAAGAGGAACCAATGAGGGACAGGGAGAGGGGAGGACACAACTGGGATACCATCCAATGAGGGAGTTTGGGAGGCAGAGTTGTAACACAGAACAAATGCAGAACTGAACTTAACAGAACTTTCCAGACCAAGGGGAAGAACAATATTCAGGGTGCCACCCAGTGGGCTGCGGCTTATAATCAGGCTAAGCCACCCCCACACATGACCCATATATTGTTGCAGTCTGTAGTTTCTGCAATGGCACAGCAAGCCGCAGACCTTCCTGGAGAGCGCAGCAGGGCTGCCTTGGGGAGAGTGGCTGTTCCACTCCCCGTAGCCCTTCCAAGCTGCCCCACACTGCTCTGGCTGCTGTCAGCTCCACAACACGGTGGCGATAAAGGAGGCAAGAAGGCTCCCCACATGGACGATCTTTATTCACATGGTAACACGCTGGCTCCCAAAGGCAGACAGCCAGCATGCACCATGGGCCTGGGATTTTATATGGAGGTGGGGGGGGGGCGGCGGGGAGAGCACATGGACTAATGGTCTCAGGGCACAGGGGCGGTACATGGGCGGAGTTGGGGCATTGGGACCAACAGGGAGAACCTGAGGGAGTGGCCAGGACTAGGGGCGGGGAAGGGCAAACAATATGGGAAGGGCAGGCATTTAGTAAGAGAAGGAGTGGGGAAATGTAGCACCACAATATGTGTGGCTTAAAGGAGCGGGGAAATAACAGCACCCCAATATATGTGGCTTACACATACAGTAGGACTATAAATCATAGATTTATAGAATCATAGAATGGTCTTATGTGGAAAAGACCATGGAGTTCATCCCCCCTACCAGGGGCAGGGACAGCTTTCACTAGATCAGGTTGCTCAAGGCCCTGTCCAAACTGACCTTATATGTTGCACGGCATGTGTTAGAAACCACAGCATCCACACAAATAAAGCACTGGTGGTTGGGCACCCAGGGCACTGAAGTCTAACTTTGTAGTTACAGCAAGTTCCCATGTTCCCCCAGGAACTGTGTTTTGCATATTGTTTCATTGTTGGTTTAAGATTTCCCCACCCACTTTTATGTATGTCCTCATGTTTATGCATATCCCTTATGGAATATGCATGATTTCTGGAAAGTTCTGCTGTATTTGGTACCCCATTTGTTAATTCAAATGAAACCCTCCCCTGAGTTTTCCCCATTGGTTGTTTTCCCCTTGTCTCCTCTGAGTTGGCTTTGTCCTGTTGATTGTATCCCTTTACTCTGCCCCATTTCACATCCATATGAAACTGCACAGCTTCATTTTTGGTCTTCTGCGTCTGACATTTCACCTGCAATAAAGGACTTGAAACCACGCAGAGAGTCCCTCCCTCATCCTTCGTCTCTGCCAGTGCTCCTGCTACATTCAGCTTGCAGCCTGCTCCTCGCAGGGGAGCCAGCATCACCTGCTGCAGCTAAGTCCTATTTTCAAGGATACCTCCTGCAGTTAGACGCTGTACAGCCCCCAGGCAGCTTGCAGTCAGTGAGTACTTCGAGTACTTAAGTACTTCCAGTGATAGGGAAATCACAACTTCTCTGGGCAACCTGTTCCAGTGTCCCACAAAAAAAAAATATTCTTCTTTTGTTCAATCTAAATCTACCCTCTTTCAGTTTAAAATCATTATCCCTTGTCATGTTGCTACACACCCTAGAAAAAAGTCCTTCCCCATTGTTCTTATAAGCCCCCTTTGTATATTGACCAAAATACTATCTCCCCAGAGCTTTCTCTTCTCCAGGCTGAACCTCAACTGTCTCAGTCTCTCTGCAAATGAGAGGTGCCCTATCCCTCTGATCATCTTTGTGCCCTTCTTCTCAACCTGCTCCAAAAGGTCTTTCCTGTGCAATCCCAGGGCTGGATGCAGTACCCCAGGTAGGGTCTCAGGAGAGCAGAGTAGAAAGGGAGAATCACCTTCCACGACCTTCTGGCCATTCTTCTTGTGATGTAGCCCAGCACAGGGCTCACTTTCTGAGCTGCAAGTCAACATTGCCAGGTCTCATTGAATCTTTAATCTCCTGGTATCCCCAAGTACTTCTCTCAACCCGATCATGCCCCACACTGTCTGGATACTGGGGTTTGCACTGACCCCAATGCAGGGCCCTGGACTTGGCCTTGTTGAACTACATGAGTTTCTCATGGGCCCACTCCAGGTCCCTCTGGATGGCATCCCTGCCCTCTAGCAAATATACTGCACCACTCGGTTTAGTTTCCCTCACATGCTGAGGGTGCATTCAGTCTCACTGTCTGTCATTAATAAAGATATTGAAAGGTACCAGTCCTGGTCCCCAGAGAGATCATTTTTTAGTGCTCTCCATTTGGACACTGTGCCATTGACTGCAACTCTTTGGATGCAACCATCCATCTAGTTCCTTCAAGAGCTTCGCCAGCAGAAGGGGTGTGTGTGTGTGTGGGTTTACAACTGATCGAGTTGTGCAGGGGATGGCCATTGGCATGATAAAAAGCACCATCCCACCTTGCAGGATCTGTCTTATTGGTCTCAAAGCCCAGCTTGTAACCTCTGGTAGTGATTGTTCATCCCATCTGTCTTATGCAGACCAGAGTCTTCCCATTACACACCCAAAAAACTCACCTCCTCCCCCTCAGGGGGTGCAAACTTGGCCTCAGCAAAGCACCCTGTGATTGTTTTGAGTCATTAACATTTCAGTCTCTCACAATAACCAGCTCTTGCTGAAAGAAACAAAATAGTTTGTCTCCAAAGAAACTAAGAAGAAACTTCTTTAATTCTATTGCAAAACATCTACTGATTTGAAATTCATCAGGTTGGTTTTACTTATTTCAGGTAAAAGTCTTGTCTGTATTGAAGAAAGGTACACCATCTGTGCTGCATAAATCACTGCCTTGACTATGCCCTTAATTATTCAGACCTTGGTCTCTTAGCCTGCCTAGACCTTGTGTGAGGGAACAGCCTTTGTTATGCTGATGATCGGAAGGTTCAGTTTCAGGTAAGAAGAGATTTCCCACAGTATGGCTTTTGTTTACAGCTACAAAATAGACTAGTTGCTTCATTTGATACATTGCTTTAATGTGTCTTAAACCCACCAATACATATGTAGAAGATGGACTGAATATGAGACAAGAAAGAGATGAGTCTCTTTTTCATCTCTCCTTCCTTTTAAGTTTTCTATAGCCTTATCTCTAGTGAAAGGAAAGCAAACCAATTCCCCTATGGCCTGAATAGAATGGTGACTAAACATAATTATTCTGCAGTTTTGTAAGTGTATCCCTTGTTCATGTTCAGCTCCCACCAAGCTAATAGATTGATATATTGTCTTTTCCTGTGGCCTTTGTGTAATTGCAGTGTTGATGGCCCTCTCTGCAGCTGGTTTGCAACTGAAGGCTCTGTGGAGCATATGGCATCTGCTGACCAAAGATGGCATTCACTTAATTTTAATTTTGTGGATCTAGCTTTCCAAGAGGGAAAATTCAAACTACATAAGTTGCTAACAATTATTTCTTCTTTCTGCCTCCTTCCTCTGCATTGCACAGCATCAAATGCAGTGAAGTGCAAGTAGTCACAGTGAATGAGAAACACTTCCCCAAATACCAGTCATCCCACAGCACCTTTGGCACCTGCCATATGGCTTTTGCAATGTCCCCCACAAGGCTTCATAATCCATGTGCTGTCTAATGCCTGAATCAGACCAGAGCTGCACATGAACACACTGAAAACAGCCAAGAATCATCTGTTTGGGGACGTTCTCCCTGGCACAAGCTGCAGAAGTGGCAATCCTCTTGGCAGCTTCAGGTCCACTGACAGCTATAGGAGGGGGCTTCAGTTGGTACTGACCCCACATTCACCACCAGAAAGGCCACTCTTGCAACTCCTTTTCCTCCATGGTTTCCCAATTTGTGCATTTTAAGTGCTTTGAAAAGGATGTAAGGGATGGAAATTTTTTTCTTTTTTCTTTTTTCTTTTTTTTTTAAATCAGTAAAAATATGTTTCTGCTTTTCTAGAGCATATTCTCTTTGCAATTAAAAATTTCTCCACATTTCATAATCTACCCAGGCACAGGAACTATGATAAAAAGTCACAACTAAAGATCTTTTATAAAAGCTTCTGTGGGTGATCAGTTCTTATATCATTACAGACACTAACCCCATACCGGTATAAATAACCCACAGCCAAATATTCATCTGCCAGCTCACAATTCCCTGTGCCAAGTGCAACGTTTAATGAAATTCAGAAAACAATGCCACAAAAGTGTGGAAAACAGTCAAAAAGCCAGAGCACAGAACAGACAGGGTAATGTTCTAGGCTCAGAGAGTCATAATTTTATATATTGGAGGTTAAATGAATTTTGTTTTCATGCGCACACTCTTAAAAGGTCAGTGCATGTTAAAAAAAATATTATCGTTTTCAGATGATAAAAATCACTCTGGTCTTTTCCAAGATGATTAAAAAGCAGAAATATAGAAAGGCAGATACTATTTGAAGGTTATGTTTCAGGTTTATGGATATCTTTTTTTCACAGAAATGTGGTGTAAAAGTGTGTTAAAACTTAATTCCCCAGATTCTAAGCAAATCTAAATAATAATGGTTTCTTAAAATTAGACTCTGATGAAACATGACCTATGAGAGACGAGAGTACATTAAAAAAAAAATCCCTCTGAACAAAACCATTCCCCAGTATATATTTGCTTGTTGAATCCTGTCAATGTCATCTTCCCCAGTGACTTTGTTTACTAGTTCTGTAAGGCAAAATTGCTGAGAAGTAGTTACTGTATTTTCATATATATTGATAGCTCTGGTATTTTGGAGAATTTATTTTGAGACAAAAATCAGCTTGAAATAATTATCCTGATTACCTGAAAACATGGTGGTGGAGTTAATCTGATGAATTCTTTCATCCTAATGAGCACATCTTAAAAGGATAGATCACAGTCTAAAAATTTATTTTTCCTTTTCACCAACAATTAAAATGGAAAAAAAAGAAAAAAAAAATACAACCCCAAACAATACCTTGGCCCTTCTCTCCCCTATCAAAAAAAAATTCAAAAAAGCCTCAACAACTGCAGCTCTTGTGCTTTAAATATTAATATTTACTCTGGACTCAGTGTGACAAGACCATGGATGGACATCACTGCGAAAAGGATTTATATTTCCTGATGGACTTACTAACCTCTGATTTTTCACTGTGATTCTCTTCCAGAAGCTTCCACTCAGTCATTCCATGGGAATGACTGTGGAGGTTGTATTAGACTATAGTACCAGAAACCAAAGCTGCCTGCCTGAAAAAAATACTGATTAGTACAAAGATTCCCTTACCCCCTGCTTTTGGAGCACAAGCTGAAGATTTAACTTGCCCGCTCACCTGGCACTACTCTGCATTGCTGCAGCATGACACTGCACTGTGACATGGGGAGCTTTGGCCTATTCTGCTCCTGTAAAGAAGACATTAACAGATGCAAAAATGTATTTTCATCCCTCTGGTGGCTATTGTGAAGCTCAGCCCATTTCAAATGTAAAAAGCACTATCAAATGTTAATTTTTTTAATGATTGAAAAGTAATATTTTATCAAGTAAAACATTTAAGCTGAAGAAAATACAGTAAATTAAATAGTAATTATCTGTATGCTTGAGTTAAAGCTACAGGTGGAATATTTCGATTACCTTGATTATGACAAGATCTACAGAACATTCCTGAAATTCTGATTAACAGCACTTTTTAATACACCTAACAAATTAAAATTCAGAAAATGCTCATAGTGCATTAATCATGCCCACTGGTCTGCAAATTTCATCTCTTATTATTGGGAAAGGGAGAAGACAGTGAATTACAGCTGTTGTGGTTTATGATCATAATGATGATTGTTGACATTATTATGTGCCTTTACAGATGTGCTTTAAGTCCACGTTGAGGAGACTTGGAAAATGTGATTCTTCAGAGTGAGAAAAATCATCATGGGCTATCTGTACATATGTTGGAAATGCTGAAACTCAAATTGACTACAGATATTCTGAGAGTTCATAATTTATATACCACAAATGCAACCACATTAAATGTAAATCTAGACTGTTCTTCTTAAAACATAGCTTTCCAAAGGTGCGCAAAAACACTTTCAAAGAGATGAAATTCTGTTGTTGAATTAACTGACATTGCAAGTAAAGAGATGTTTTGTTTCAATGGAGTTTTCTGTGTGTTGCCATTGGGGAAATCTACTGAAACAAGCTGACAATGGCTCCTTAGCCCACAGTTGTCCTGAAACAGGATTTGTGACTCACCAAACAATTCACTGATCCGGGCTTCTCCTCTTGCAACTAAATGTGCTCCTTCTAGATAGGAATAGGAACCTCAAGAAATCTAGGACTTAGGCAGATGAGGCTTCCATGCTTCAAGTTTGTTCAACTGTGCTCTGTCCTGCACCTCTCACTTCAGCAAATTATGAGCACATGTGCACAAATACTTAATAAGGTATTTCCTGGTTCAACATTACATGAGAGCCATATCTCAAGTGACCAAAGCTCTTTTGTGAAATGAGGTTACAGGAATGGATTAGGTTGATGTTTGGCAAATTTGTTCTTCAATGTGTGCATCATTGTAGAAAGTTGATTAACTCATAGTGACCAGAGGTTTACTGGACATTGCTAGGCTCTGACATTGTTCTGTTTATAGTGATAGTCAGATAATTTATTCCCTCAAAAAATTAAATTAATAATAAAAAAAATCACTCCTTGCTAGTATAAAAAATAAATATCATCCAAAGGGAAAACTTGCCAGTCATGGCTTCATTTACAATAAATGCTCATGTCAGCTGGACATGTATTCTCCATTAAAAACAGTAATTTGGTGAAGTGAACAGGATTCCAGGGCTGATAGGAATTTCAGGCATCCTGCTAGGTTACAAGTGTAGAAAAGCTCACTTTCAGTGCCTGTTATCTAGACAGTGCAGCTTTCAGCTGCATTTTTGCCTTCTGGACTCAGAAACATTAAGTTGCATAAATAACTCCAGCCTCAGTGCTCCAAGGTAGAGTAAGAAGATTACAGGTTTTTTTTAAAGAGGGAAACTGACTGACTAACATTTAGGAGAAATTTGATTTTTTTCCCCCTGTCAGGTTTAAGCCCCAGCCAGCAACCAAGCCCCACACAGGCACTCACTCACTCCGCCACCAGCAGGATCAGGGAGAGAACTGGAATGGTAAAAGAGAGAAAACTTGTGGGTTGAGATAAAGAAAGTAGGGAAGGCAAAAGCCATGCACACAAGCAAAGTAAAGCAAGGAATTAATTCACTGCTTCCCATGGCAGGCAGGAGTTCAGCCACCTCCAGGAGAGCAGGGGCCCCTCACACGAAACAGTGACTTGGGAAGGCAAACACCATCACTCCAAATATACGCCCAACCTCCTGCTTCCCTCAGTTTATGTACTGACCATGATGTCAGATGGTGCGGAACTTTTTTTTGGGTTACCTATCCCAGCTGTGTCTCCTCCCAACCTCCCATGCATCCCCAGCCCCCTCACCAGTGTGGCAGCATGAAAAGCAAAGAAAGGAGTTTGCTCTGTGTAAGCCCTGCTCAGCAATTAAAAAAAACAACAACAACAAAAAAACCTCTCTGTATTATCAACCCTGTGTTCAGCACAAATCCAAAACATTTCCCCACAACAGCCACTGTGAAGAGAATTAATTCTACACCAGCCAAAACCAGTATACCCTTGAAATTTAGGAGAAAATAAAAGAACAAGGGAAACTATAACTATGTAAATTATGTTGATTCAAGCACTTCTTCAAATGTGACTGTTACCTGTGCTATTCAGGTACCTGAATAATTCCCCTTCGGGCCATTATTTTTCTTGCTTGCCTACAGAAAGAGATCTGTTTTATATTACAGAACAGTGCTGTATAACCTAAAAGCCTATTCTGAAATATAAAAGCCAGGAATTTCACAGCAGGTTAACACTCTCCTGCCCTGATGTCCCGAAAGAATCTGAGAGCACAGTAGTTTGTACAAAGTGGCAGTAATCTCACTGACGACAAAAGAGCAAGAGCAAAGCAAAGGAAGTGTTTAGTCCAAGTGGTCTGGCTTTTCCTTCATCACGAAACAGTGGAAAGTCCAAAGTTTTATCCAAACTGTGGTTTCCTTGTGAATTTTCATCAGTTAGAATCTTCTGGGCTTAAGTGACCATGTTCCACTCTGAAAATACATTCATGCATCAGATAGACTAAATCTACTCATTATCCTGTGCCACATTTTCCATTTGGCAACTCTATACAAACATCTTTATGTCCTTATCTGTGGCCTCTGCTCATGAAATGCGTGGTGAAGGACATCTGTAATTAACAATGTGTGACTAGTGAGCTGCAGATAATCATACTGTCTGGAGAAAATGAATTATAAGAAATAATACAGATTATTTCAGCCAAATATGGTTCTTAATTACATGTATAATTTGACCACTTCATGCACATACAAAATACATCAAACTCATAATGAAAAGAAGCAGACAATGCCCCCCAAATATACAAAGAAGCATTTTAAATAACATTGTGTTAAATGCACATTTGTGCATATCCTTCCAAAATACATTGTCACTCTTTCTCTTCTTCCATAGATGTCAGAGCACTCTTTGAACAAGACCTTGTAGTTCTGAATTCTCACAGGCATTGCAACCATGAAAGGAGCAAGATGTAAGCTAAAAATTTAAATTTTAAAAGGCAAATAAAGAGGTAATGCAATTCTCCACATGTAAACACTAGAGGGATAGGTAGCTAAAATACACAGTCTCATATTAAATCAGGAATTCTGATTTCCAAATCACATGATTTCCACTAGAAATATCAGAGAATGAGACACAAATTTATATTTGTTCCATGAGGCTGAGATGCTATAATTCCTTTCTAAGAGTTCATTAATGATACATTTAGCACTAGCTACTTGCAAATGAATCAAAAAGTAAAAAATAACTCCCATTGCTCTTTAAAAGAAAGATCATTCATCAGAAAAGTATTTTAGTAGTGTTTAAAAGTTTTCCACCAAGGATATCAGTGAGGTTTGTATAGGGGATTAAGTATAGATCAGGGATGCTTGTTCTGTGTGTGTTCTCTGCCGCAACCTCCAGTGCTGGCACTTTCCGTACAGCTGTAACCAAAGAGGAGATCCTAAATGCAACTAAGTTCCATTAAACTGCTACAGAAACATGAATTTATCCAGTCTCCTCTCTCAGATCAAAGCTATAAACTGCATGAATACATTTAAGGATGTGGTCTGGGCCCATGTCTTCGAGAGATATTGTAGCTAAACGAAGTGCAAACCCTCAGAGACACTGATTCCTTTAACAGGCTGATGGAGATTCATCTGCTGCTATACCCACGCCAGGTGAAACCGTGTTTTCCTCACACTGTGGTTGCTAACAGGGTGCCATGTGCTCCTTCCAAATGCCGGGACAGTCTCTGATCCCAGAGGAGCACCGCAAAGCTCACTGGTCCCGCCAGCCACTGTGAGTTCCTGTCACAAACAGCCTGTTTGGGAAACACTGGGTTAGCACTGCTTGCTGCATTTGGTAACACAGCAAACCTCTGTTACCCAGGCTATTAATTCCCACTCTTCCCTGATTAGAAGTTGAAGATCAGCATCAAAGTCTTTGTAGCTGATGAATCCCTTGTATATTTCCTTCATGGCACAAAAATCTGGATCAGCTTGGCTATTTCCCCTACTGGCATAATGTTTTTATTTTAGGAGTTAACTCATTTGTGACTCATTTGTGTTTACATTTAACTTGTGTTCATGTTTAACTTGTGCTTAACTTCCCTATCTCTCATGTTTTTAATTTTCAATTAAAAAAATCTCAAATCCAATTTATATTGTAATATTAATTTTTTTCAGGTATTGAAATGCTAGGTTTTTTGCATTTTCTGGTTTCTTAAAACAAGCCTTTCTTAAAGCTATATCTATATATATATCTATATATATCTCTCTATATATATCTATATATACACTTTTTTTTTTTCAAATAAGTCTTGAAAGACCTAGATTGTAAGTGACTTAGTTCTTTTTATCTCCTTTCCTGGTATCACTCACAAGAGGAGCAAAGCAGCCCTTTTGAACAGAGATCACACATCAGAAAAAGATTTATGTGGACCAGATCCTGAAACTATAGAAACACAGCTGCATAATGCTGTTTTTGTTTTTAACCTACATGCTAACTCTTTATGACTCCAGTTTACCCCAAAAGCACATTAACAACATAAAGCATCACTTATTCTAAATGCTGCCTTTCAGGTATAAATTACTTCTAACACTGCCTTCTAAATCTGTGGGTGCAGCACATGGAGACTAAAAGTGTCTGCTGAAAGCAAATCAGCTATGGATCTCAGTAATACTTCTTTGCTTATACCTATTTCTTCAAAAAAGTAATTTAACTGCCGGGTTTCCCTTTCTTTTGCCACAAGAGGGCGATCCCTTAATTCGTGTCACCACGAAGGCAATGTACAGACGCAAGATGGACTGGTTTTCTATCTAAACCATTATTTCAACTTCTTATATAGATAAATTGATGAATTTCATTCTGTGTTCTCAGCATGCATGTGACTTACATGAAGTTACTGAGCAATATTATTTAGCTGTGGAAGCCCACTGCACTTCATAAATGACTGATACTGAAAAAAGGGTGGGAAGTAAATAGGAGTTCCCTTCATTATCTGTAGAAACAGCAGTACACTGTATTAATACAACTCATTGTTCTCAGTGATAAACTCAGACAGGTCACAATCAAAAGGAATAAGATCTTAAGATGTGCTGCTTTCAGAAGCATGAGAAATTTGTGAAACAAAGAAAAGATATGTGTTATGCTTTTCATCCACTTGTGAATGTTTTAGCTATTTGAATTTGTTAAATATGCCATCATGTGCAACAATATACAGCGCAAGCACAATCCACACAGGAAACTGATTCAAGCACTCAAAGTCTGAAGATTGTCACATCCTCCCTAATGCAATCCTTCTGATTGCATTGACTTACTTAGAACCAGATAATTGAGAAGATTTTGTTTAAAATGCTTCTAAACAGTCATCATGAGTGTACAATATAACTTACCATAGCATTTTTGTTTTCAGTCCCACTATTTTACATATATAAACCTGTAGAATTTGCTCAAACCAAGACTGATTTCTCCCTCTTAAGTCCAAATAAAATTTTGCTCAGAAACAGTGGATGGATTTTGTCCATCAAGAGTCAGCTATGTTCCTGGGCAACCGGTAATGCTCTGGCCTGATCCTTGTCTTCTTCTCCTGAGGGTTGGCATATTTCCACTTGGATGGAGACATTTTCAGCTTTTTTCTCTTCTTATCTGTACACCAGACTTTTTCACAGTATTCTTCCACCCTCTGGAAGTTGCTGTAACCTATCAGTTGAAGAAATTCCTTATACCATGGCTTTGAAGCCTGAGGTATACTGCTCTGCATCGGGCATGGCATTTTGTGAGGGATCTCCTCCTCATAGTCTTTATTGAACATTTCATCTACACGTTCCTCCTCGACTATTTCCAGGGTGATTTTCCTGACAGTGTGAACAATGCTGTGTTCCACTGTCTGACAAAAATAAGTCCCTGCATCCAGTCGATGCAGCTTCAGGAATAAAAGGCCAAGGTCCATTTTTATTATTCTATCATCGGTCTTCACCTGGAAAAAAAAATACAGTTATAGAGCACAGGCCTTTGCTATTAAACCAGTGCAATTATTTCTGAACTATACTTTCATGACTGTAATATTAAATTTTGGGAGGAAGATTAGAGATCCAGAAATTTTTAATTCACAGGTTTTTTTAAATAACAAATATATTTACTTGAAGTAAAGAAGAGATTGAACTGTAAAGAGAGAA
>WEIT01030411.1:63539-73789 GCA_013389985.1 Dryoscopus gambensis
CGTGCTTTCGGATTGCATTTTCTTCTTTGAGTGTCCTGATAAATAAAATTAAGATTGCTTACTTAGGAAATAGAAGAGCCTATTGGAATGCTGTATCTTGCCAGATTAGTATGTCCAAAACCCTCAAATTTAGTTTCTCTAAGGGTGCCTTTCCTATATTTGCATAAAGAGTAATTCTACACAGTATTGCCAATGCCATACATAACAGATTAACAGAAGAAATATGCAGTGCAGCAAATCTTTCATGGTAGGTATGTGTACAGTATAAATTATTTGTTAGAAACAAGCAAAGCCAAAGAGTTCTGTTATTCTTAATTTTAATACTGAAAAAATGTTATTCTACAGTTCTATGTGAACCCAAAAGACAAAATTTTAACTTGGCACACATAAAATTTATTGAAACTATGTAGATTTGCCCCATCTAAAGGCCTTGTCCATTGATTTATTTCATTTCTAACCTGGCAGTAGACAGTGACTATTTTCTGAGTTCTGTCACCTGTATGGACTCCTGATCCAGTGTTCTTGGTGGACTAAGATCACAGCTTTAACCTCCACTGATATTCAGAGAACTAGTGTTTTTCCATCGTTGTTTCAGGGGAATCTGGAAATTCAGTGGGGACTGCATTGGGCTTTTAGGGAGAAATGCTAACAATACTTGCATCCTCTTAAAGAAAAACAGAGATTCTGACTTAGCAACTGGGTCTTATTCTGCCCTGGGAGTTGCCATTGCAATGTGTAGTGTCAGCGCTGATAAATGCTGTCACCAGGTTTGCAAGTCTGCGTATGTAGATTGCTCAGAAGAGACATTCTCCTGCACAAATATACATAAACACTATAGGATATGCATTAGCCTTCAAAAAAAAACCAAGACAACCCTGCTGCTGTCAGGTCCATCAGCCCTATCTAGCAGGATAGCAGGCATGTTCTATTTACTCTTCAGTTACTTAAGATCACTGTAAAGCTAAAAAAATCCTAGTTCTGTAAGACAGGGTTATTTCTCCAGTTTTCAGAATCATTAAAGAAAAAGAAATGTTTGTTTGATGGAATTTTACTGTTGTGACTGTGAAGACTGGGCAAGGCACAATTAGTGCCTTCACTTGCTATTTTCTTGAATAGAAGGAAAAAATGAGGAGAGGTGCTGAAAGAGAGGGAGATGCTGGTGTATAAACTCATTTCACAAATACTGACATAAGCCTGATTATTTTTTTTCCTTAGAAACGATTTTACTCAGAATTCTGTAAATAATGGAGTATCAGACAATCCCTGAGATAAATTACGCAATAATTTTCAGTGATTAACGAATGTACTGAATGTATGGAAGTAGGTTTTGCAATCTATAATTTCATGAATTTAGATTCCAGCCCTTAGCTCTGTGCTTTCAGGAAGCTAGTAAAAATGATTTGCAAGGAAGCAATACAGTTATCATCATCATCATCATCATCATCATCATCATCATCATCGTCACCATCACCATCATCACCATAACTTTCATTTTTCTTTATTATTTCCCAGGAATGTATGAGGCAAAATCAAAAAGTCTAGGGAAATAAAGGCACCACTGTGGTTTGCATAAATATATCAATAGACTGCGTGCTTGCTGGTGGAGTGGGTGATGGGGAAAGAAGCCAGAGAGGGAGAGGAGGCAGGGGAGTGACTGTCAGCTTCTAAAAATTAGCTAAAGAATTACACTAGACCTACCCAAGTTCAAAGGCATTTTTAAATTACTTCAGATCTCTTCCAGCTTGGATGGTGAGCTGGCACAGCAAAGAATCTCACCTGTAGAATTTAGCTCTTGTTTAGATAAAAAATGAACCCGCCTAAATCAGATTGCAGAGCTAATAGTGAGCTAAAGCATTTAAGTCCTGGACCTCTGCTTCCTCAAGTGCACTTCATCAAATTTGAATGCAATAGAAATTCCTTCTGCCATCTGAGGTATTTGCAGTATGCAGGAGCCATACACCTGTAATTACCACAGAACTGTGGTGTGCTGTGCTGCCAGCATCAAGATAGGGGATTTTGAACTCAGTTTTTATTTTTCCTTAATTAAATCCTACATTAATTAGTTATCTAGGCTATGCATGTACAAGGAATTATAGACCTTCACGATTTAAAAAATTAGTACCAGATGCCAAGCAGAGGGTTTTTGTATTTATGCTTTGCTTCTCTCTAAATCCGTTACATGCCTTAGTTTACAGATTTCTATTTAATGTTTCTCTAAGCACTTGTTATACCTTGGAGGCATCAGGATCTAAAGCAGACAGCATTTGGATCAAAGTGGGGAGGACACGTTTTACATCCTTTCCCCAATTCAACTCTTTATCAGTAGGACTGGAATTAAGAAGAGAGCTTTGAGCAGTGCCCTTACTCACTAGCAGTACTGCTCCTACAAATCAAAAGTCCACCTAAATGTACAGCATGAAGGTCACATTTGAGCAGACAGAAGTAGTATTAAGGCCAGCTCAAGTGTGTTGCAATGTAAGGCACAACTCTGTAGAGGATTTTTTGGTGCAGGGTGATCATATTATTTCCCTGCAAGTATTAAGCTGTGAGAACCCAGGCTGGATACCTCAGAACGAGATACTGAGCTGAGAATATGTGACAAGTCAAGCATAGAGTGATAAAGTGTGCTAGGAAGTGCCCATGAAAAGTGTTAAAAAAGGAACATAGAAAACAAAGAGGTATACAGAGCACAATGAAGTATACAGAATAATGTAGCAATAGGGCTTGGGAAAGTTAGCAAGATACTGAAACTGCTGTATTGCTGAAAACTACAAGCAAGGCAAAGACATGACACTCGCTCTGTTTTTAATAACCAATCACTAATAACTTCGTAATAACTTCGTATGTATAAGCAGAGAGAATTAACCAATTGTAATACTTCTTCAGACATGTGAGAACAGCTTTGTAGTGTACAAAAAGTTTGCTATTTGGGCAATAAAATGGAGTTATGCTCATCATAGTGATGTGTGTGTAATCTCTCGGGGGTCCTTCACATTTCTACGCAAATCCATGCCTCCAGTGAAGGGAGGGATATCAGAAACAGGAGAAACAAGTGCTCTTCAATGCCTCTTGCACTCACATTACTTATATCACCATGTATAGTTCTAGCAGAAATCTGAAGCCCTGAGACACGGCCAGACTAAGATATGAATGTTCTGGGATGTGGCATTAGTTCTGTCTGGAGTCCAAGGAAGCCATGGCAGGGTTATCAACTGCTCAGTGCCACTTGGTATCAGAAAACTCCACGCTGTCTACTGGGACCTGCCATTTCCCATAGTACTCTTCACCTGGTACATGATAAGAAACAACCTAAAACAACTTCTACACACATGTCCCTAGTACCTGTCCTTGCCTCTCTATGTACCACACAGTTAGTGTAAGATCTTAAATTTAAAATGCTCTGAGCTTCAGCTGTGACCTAAAGTGAACAAGGCGAATGCCATCCATGCCTCTCAACACTTGCTGGCTGTTCGTTAAACTTCTATATGTAAAACAAGTTTTGCAGACTTCAAGAACATTCAATTGAGTGCAAATCCCTTCTCCAGTGTTACACTGCTTATCTTAAGAGAAAGAGGGCGATAACAGCAGTATTTTCTTCTTTTAGAGGCTGACCTGCTGAATGTTGGGGAGGTAAGGGACAGGAAGGTGCCTGGGGTGCTGCCCATATCACTCCACCCTGGATAAATGTGTTTTCAGGGAACTTAAAGGCTCCTGCTCTGGAAATTGTCTTAGGTGAGAAACATGTACAACAGAGTCCAGGCCTCAGTGAGTTTCTCTTATCTTTTCTTAGACAACAAGTAGCCTGCACAACATAAATGGTGATTCTGCTTGCAAGTTAAAGGCTGCTGGGAAATTTTTAACCCCCCCTTCCTTTTCAAATGACTTTTACATCATTAGATGAGTAACCCATATGCTTTATCATTATGATAATCCAATTTCTACTTATACTGTAGGACATTAATCTCCCTGGCCCACTATATAGCTGCTCATCTTTCTTAATCTGGGGCCTGAAAATTTTAACCAGACTCATCTCACCCTGAGCAGTCAACCAGAGCCCACTGCTTCCCCTCAGGTCTATTCACAAAAGGCACAAGAAAATTATGCAATCCTGCTTGTAAAAGTGGTGTAGGTTTCCTGTTTGGTTTAACCTATGCCTTAGTGCAGTAAATCCAAGAGATTCTTAGTTATGCTGAATCACAGACTGTGTTTCTCATTTGTTTTTTTAAACATGCTTTATCCAAAAGGTGGTGTTACCAAGGGTAGCATGACTGTATTAATTATCTTTTATAAAAATTTATGGAAATGTCTGTTATGCCTGACAATAGTCAGCCTGCATTTGTTTGAGTGCATCCAGGTTCATGGAAAGATAAGATGTGCAGGATGAATAAGCAAATACAAAGCCCCACCTTCCTGATTTTCCTTAGGAAACAATAATACATTTGGGATAATATGACTTGGTTGGGACTGAACCACCTCCACCAGTTTTCAAAACTCTCTCTGGAATTTATCAAATTCATTCTTGTAGTCCTTGTAGGTCTAATAAAAATAGGCATGTATGTTTAGGACCAGTAATTGCAAAAAAAGGCACAGAAAGGTTTTGAATTCAACATTACCAAAATTTTGCTGACTCAGGTAAGAAATTGCCCTCTCTAGGTGGCAGAGCTGACTAATTTTGTGAAAAGGTCTAGATTAAAAATAAAATGTTCTAGATACTTGATCTGTGTATATGAATTGCAGAACCTGGATTTGAGAGGAAAGGGAGGACAACAGGTCCCAGGGAAATCATTGAATGAAAAAGTGAAGGTCAAGAACCACCCAATGAAGGGTGGTACAGAGAAAGAGCCTCCAAAAGGAAGAATTAAAGCACCCAAATCAGGTTTGTGCTTTAAACTGGTGTCTAGAGTAACTTGCCTTTCAATCCACTGCAGAAAACCTAAACCAAACCTTAGCTTTTGCAGAAACTCTGATTTGATTTTGGCTGGTAAAGGTATATTACTGTTAACAAAGATTCTTCTTTGCTTTTTTTTTAGAAATTCTGTTGTATATGTTATTGCAGCGTGATATACTTGCTGTGTAATACTACCAAACTAGGTCTCTGATGTTGCAAAGACTTGGAAAGATTCTTAAGAAAATTAAGGTTTACCGTGTAATGCAAATAATTACTAAATGACTTAGCTTTAGTCAGAAAGATATTCCTGGAACAGCATTTTATGCCGTCCTGTGAGTTTGGTTCCTTGCAATCCCCTAAAGTTATGCTGATAAATTAGCAGCTGATGTCTCACTCTTCGGTTATGACTGAGGGGGAGATACGAAGTTGTGTTGCAGTAGAAACTGTTGATGTAGATATTTTGCAAAAAGCATATCAGAAAAAGCAACAGCTCTCACCTCTTTGCCTGCACGCCTGTGGGGTAGTATCGGGAGCAGGAGATCCCGTCCCAGGCGCAGTAGGGATCCCGAGCAAGGCAGCAGTCGGCGCAGGCCGTGCCGTACATGTCACACTGGTGGAACTTCACTTGAGCTATGACTGACTCGGATCCCACATAGAGCTGTTGCTGCAAAAAATAAAATACACAGGATTGCTAGAATGTCCACTAAAACTTCTCTTCCCAAGGCAGTTATTAAAATTGTTAGATTTATCGTTGCTTGCCAGTTGTGCATCCAGCCTGTGACCTGAGGGAGGCAGAGTTACTCTGTAGGAAAATATCTGATTACAGATTAAACTCTCCTACTGAGGACAGGGAAACAGAAAGAAGGTAAAATGAACAAGTTTATTTTGGCATTTCCTCGCTTCTGAAGTTTCAGCTTTGTGTTTGAATAGGCAAGGGTTTATATTTCTTTTTCTTCGCTGAGGTATTTTCAATGCCTCCCTCTTTACACTTGTCTGTCACCTAACTGATCTGCAAAAATCCCCAACTTGACATAAAAGACTTTAAAAAAAAAAAGTTCAAATATGCAAGGGTTATAAGCAAACTCAATTTTAAAATGGGACTTTTCAAGTAAATTTAACTCTTGGTGTGCCCACTTAGAATATGGTCAGTATTTACATGCACAGTAGTGCTATGATTCATATAATCCCTCAGTGCACAGAGATAGATAGATAGATGGATGGATGGATAGATAGGTAGATAGATATTTAATTGTTTTCCTGTTGTTATGCAATCTTTCCTTACAAATTAACTGGTCACTATCTACTTCTTTATTTGCAGAGTTTGGGGGGGGTTTTTTTTCAGCATTAGCATTGACTGTTTGAATATTTTAAGTTCACATGGATGTCTTTTAAATCAAATGACAGATAATCAATCTAATTCTTCAGATGCTAGCACAATAATTTCAGAAGAAAATACCTTGAATTTACAGGAATTTGAGAAAAAGTCTCGTTGCTGGTGAATGTAAATTTTCTGAACACAGAAATATGCACTGTGCCCTGCAATAGGAACTGCTTATGCACAGCTCACTTCCACAGTTTTACCAGTCAGAAAAAAGATTCCTAAGATGTGCTCATCCTAATGGCCAAACTTAGTCCATAATTCCTACTCTTCAACCAAGGTTTCAAAATCTGGTATTTGAAAATTACCTACAGCTGGAAAATACTGACACCTCATTTAGTCTATCACAAAATAAAAAAAATTAATCCAGATAGTCCACTCTTGCTTATTATACCTCTCATGTCTCTTTAGATCACAGAAACTTAAGTTTCAGAGATGCCACAGGAAGAAACTAGGAGAGGCTGGTAACAGCAGTACTTGAAGAATTTTTCTGGTGAAATAAACCAGATGATAGTAGCAGGAACTCAATCTGCCAGCTGGAATGAAGAGAAAACTTAGGATACTTGTTTGAGGTGAATTCTTTGTCTGCAAGTGCTGCAGTGTGATTGTCCCAGAAGACATGAACAACACTTTCAATGAGACATACAAGATGAGATTTTCTCTTTTATCTTTTAGCAGGGGTAAAGACTTCTCTAAGTCTTGGTAAATCAAAGGAGGGAAAAGAAGTATCTGATATCTAGCCAGCTGAACATCAAAGAACATTCTTTCTCAGTCTCCACAGATAACTAGCTCAGCCCTGAAATGTGATGTTTTATTGTACCATGACTTGGTGAAGACTGGTCAGTGTTATAAGGATATGGAGACATAGGTAACAAGGAGGTCTCCACAGGCTCAGTAACTCCAAGTTCAAAAGAGATCAGCGAAAATGCTTGAGGTACATAATTTTTTTTCTCATATATTCAACTAAGTTATATTCCTGCTGATTTTAAAGACAAAATTACTTGGTACCAACTCTGTCTCTAATACATATTCCGACATTTAATTGTCCTCAGTATTGGAAAACTGTATCCTATTTCAGGAACAAGTTTATCTACATTCAACAAGCTGATCTTGTTTATTTAATCTGATATTGCTTCGCCACCAATGTTTAAGAATCCTCATACACACAGTAGGAAGTCACTTCACACAGTAGAATATATATATGACTCTCCTGGTTTCTCTCAGTCATATCTTAATTTAAGCTACTTTTACTTCTCACAAGAAGTTTTGTTCTTCAACCACTGGATTGCTTTGGAGGCTTTTTTACAGTTCTCTCCAGATTTTCCAGATATACCTTGAATTAGTAGAGTTAGCAGCTCTCTTGGGAGCTGAATATAATGGAGGAATGCTACTTCAAATTTTATGATACCTCCTTTTTACTCTTCCAACACAACCCTTTAACCATGACAATTCACTGAGAGTTAAAGGTAAGGCAAACATCTGAAATGACAGAGGGTCTTTCTCCAAATAATCGCTTAGGTGCAGTGTTAGACAATCTAGTCTCCAGAGCTGCTTTTACAGTCCATGGGAAAAGATTTATGCAGAAAATAATTCAAAATACTTAGACCCAAGTTCTCCTCTGAATTACCATCACAGGACTTACTTTCTGCATTACTAACAGAAAGAATGCAAGTTGATTAGACACCAAGACTAAAATAACCTTTTGGGGCCCACTCACACCTCCTAAAAATGCAGTTTTCATTCTTTGTCACTTGTGTTTCACTGTGTTTATGTGCACCTACATTGCACTGGATGTCTAACATCACTGTTGCAAATGTTTAACATTAAGATATAACTGTCCTCGGATGTTTATAATGGCTCCATGCTGAGATGATATGATGATATGATATGATATGGATGAGAATCTACCCTCAAGAGTAATAAATTGGGTGTTTATACCAGCAGAAACTTGCAAAAACTCGAAAAGGACTCAGATCCCAACAGCCCTAGAGGACTGAAAATGTGGGACAGCCAGCAAGGCTCTTTTTGCACTGATATCCCCAGGGGGCTGAAGTCTGTCTGCCTTTATCAATAAAGAACTTTTCTGTGAATTGCCAAATACACCAAGATAATCCCTACTGTGATTAGTACGACAGTAATTTATGAAACAGATTGGTTTTTACTTGCTTTGATATGCATGATATTGTGCACTAAGGATATTTAACATTAGAATAGACAAACATAAATGCATTATAAAAGAACAGAGCATATGATCATAAGTTTATATTACAGAAGGATTATATGTGTCCAACCAGATCTCATTATAGCTGATGTACATCTCCCTATCTATGCATCTACCTCTGTGCAGTTTACAGCTTCATTACATTTGAGTCACAATCATCACATTTCAAACTTGTAAAAAACTTACCCTTTTTGAAGAGATTTCCATGGAAATAATAGGAACTGGCATCTAAAAAAATAGGAAATATTTGCTTGCTTAGAAAAAAAGAATATCTTTTTGCTATGGAAATAAATCAGGTAAAACAGGATTGATATTTACTTATTGTGTTCAGCTTTGCTAGATACTTTGACTTTCTTTAAGAAAGATGTGAAGAAATTGTGACTTTCAGAAGTATTGCTTTAAAACAGTTTATTTAGACATGACCAGCTAACACTTAATTCAGGATTATCAGAGCTACAGGAGCACTACAATTTCCCTGTCAAACATGACATAAGCTCTTGCCACCACTGAATCTCTTTTGTCCTTGAGAGTGATAAGTGGAGTGTTCTTTATAACAAAACATTCATTGAAGATAAGATAAAAATAGCAAGAATGCCTTCTTTTACCATTGTCCTCTCTGCCCTCTGCTCAGGTTTCTTGGAGTAATACATAACCCCTCACAGTTCTATTGAAAAGCAGCTTCATCAAGAAGGGCAAATTCTGTGATTTCCCCTCCAGGTAACAAGTCAATAGTTACACTGCCTAAATTCAGGTACCAGATTTAAACGTCTAACTTTTGATATCAGATTTTCCCTATGGTTTGAAGCAGGTTAGCCTCCTGCCTCATGTGGCTAATGTGACGTGATGAGAATGCTCACTAAGAGTTTCATTATATTAAAGCTTTGTCATGTGCCAAGCACTGAGCTTTAGTCATAGGTTATTAGTTAGCTGAATGGAGAGCCAAGTCTGCCCACTGTAGAGACAGATTAAATGATTCCCTTTTTCTGAGTGGACCTTTTCTATCTGGATCTCATTTGAGTTTCCAAGATTGTAGTAGGAACCTTTTTATGCGTGCAGTTATAGTCTTTTAATTACTTAACTGGATATGAGGGAAAATTAAACAAAATGCAGTAAGTTTCTAATTAAAAGTCACACTACAATGTCCAAGCACATAAATAGAAAGGCAGTAGTCGTGATTAGAAAAATTTCATTTGAAAATAAAGGTTTTCTGTCATAAAATTGCTAGATAATTAGAAAATTTCTTGCACATAGGTGTTACATATTTGACTATCCTCAGATATTTTTGGACATCTTGATTCTGCAGAAAATTCAAGACTTGTATATATACTTCATATACAGCACAGTTCACCTTGAATACTTGCAGCTCTTCGAGAATCACTTCTTCCATTGATTCTGTCTCTTGATTGTATATTGTTATGACTTTCAGGACAATACCATTATCTGGACATAAATTTAAAACAAAACAAAACAAAAGTAAAGGTTATGATTGGTTGAAACATTTGTAGGGCCTTCAAATACCTGAAATGACTTCTTCAAATTGAAATGGATTGAAATTTATAAATTTGAAAAGGTAGATGCATATTGCTGTCATTAATGAGGATTCTTACTCTTAGGAAATGAAATATATGACAATTTGTCCCTGGCAAATAAGAGTCAGCTTAGACATTTTTAAGACACATAATTAATTGTATTTTTCAAACACTGGGTCATAACCCCTCGTGAACAGCAAAAGGATCAGAAAGGCTGACCATGTTTCAGAAAAA
>WEIT01030411.1:73841-116197 GCA_013389985.1 Dryoscopus gambensis
TTGAGGCAAACAACTGTAAAGTAGCTTTAATTATAGGATCTGAGTATTTACGCTAGATAGGAAACTACTAATATCCTTAATTGCTGACAGCAGCTCCATTTCCCCAGGCAAGAGTACAAAAACCTTCAGGGGTTCATTGTGCACAATTCTCACCCTTCTCTAAGGAAACACTGAGCTGCTGTTGAGCTGCAGGTGTTAGTCAAAGGGAGATGAACCAAAATATAAGATGCACCTTCAAAAAGACTAAGGCACATTGGAGTTAGATTTGTCAACCTCTCTGTCACTGCAACTGTTGCAGGAAATTAAAACACACAAATAACATCTGGTCTTCCACCACTTTGGTTTTGCCTTGCTGGCTATTAATAGAAAAGCCTTGCTGTCCTAAATCTGAAAATCTGTCATCAACAATTGCAAATAGCACTTCCTGTCTTCTGTTACTTTCAGTCACCTTTGATTTACAGGGGAAATATTAAGCAGGGAAGCACTGGGGAAAATGTTCAGCAAAAGATCAAAGGGTGAAACAAAAAGAGGAACCATTAAACTGGGGTCATACAACATTTTTCAAAGAGAATATGTAATCAAAGGCAACCATTTTATAATAGAACAGTGAAAAGAATTTGTATTCCAAGCTCTGATTTTCATGAGTCCCTCTTCAAATCCTGCTGACAGACATGTGAAAGTTCTGATGTTCAGACTTGGCCTTTTATGAACCTTTCTAACCTGCACCACTACCCTAAGGAAACTTGCTCAACTGTTAGATGCTGTTTACTTATTTTACACAGAAGGTGTTGGATTGGGATTAAAAAAACATATATCAACCCTTTCTAACATTATATTGCCCAAAGAAGCAGTGAGTTTTCTGATGGGAGCTTTGCTGGAGTACTGATTGCAGGCTTCATTTCAGAGTTTCTAAAACCCAAATTCTTTTGCTGGAATTTCATGTCACCTGAGGTCAGACAGCTTGAGAACACTAGGCAACTGTTGGAGGCCAATCCAGCACAGCTCTACAGCACATACTTAAGCTCCTTTGGGTTCAACTTTGCTGAAGAGAAGACTTGTGTACAAGAATATTTGATGTAGTCTCAATTAGAAATGCGAGGAGAAAATATGAAGAATGTAGGACCCACAGTGAAATCTGCTGTACAGAAATAAATGACACATGCTACGGTGTTTTACATACCACAGTAAGTCCATTACCAAGACCATACTGAGGCCATTAAAAACCTTAGAAAACAGCACTAATATAAATAAGAATTTGTTATTCTATGGACATGCTTTTTTTGAATGTTCTCAACACTGAAATGTACTTATCAGAGGAATTTCATTACTAAAAAATAATTCACTGGAAGTGCTTTCCTAGACAAAATGGTCAAAATGATTTGTGATATCACTCCTGTTGTTAAATTGATTAAATGTGAATGTAAGAATCCTTGGATTTTTTCCAGACATATTAGATGTGACTTAAGTCTTGTGTAGTTCCAGCTTTTCCTCTTGTTTTCTTAAGTTTTTTTCATTTTTCAAATACCATTAGGTATTTATTTTTTCTCTGCTTTCTTAGACTTAGTGCAGGTATATGTTTTACTTTGCCTTAATTGTGTTTGTTAGGAAGATGTTTAAAAATTCTTGTTAAACAAGCTCTCTGTATTTTTAATAAAATGGCACAGAAGAATGACAAGAAAACTTGGCAGGAAACTTTTAACAGTTTTGGGTTTTTAAAATTGGGCATTTACTCCTTCCTTCCTTGAGCTGTATTGTAACCCAAACCTGGAAGCTGGCAGGTTTTTTTTATGGTATCAGCTATACTTGTCTCCAGAACTGGGGAAAAGAAACTGTGGAATAAAGCCAACAACTTGAACTGATATTTTTGGAAATCATATCACCTTTGTTTCTCTCAGGTCTCCAAGTCTCAGCTCAGATACATGATTGTGTTCTGAAGTTTAAAAAATAAGGCCGGTTATTCAGCAATTGTTTCTAATGTTCTCTTTTGAAAAGAAAAGAAATGAAAATGGAGTCCTGTATTTGTTTCTCTTGCTAGTCTTTAAGTGTTTCCCTACCATTATTTTCCTATGCAATGTTAGCATCACAGTGAGGCACATGTCTAGAATGACTAACATCCTCTGTAAGGTGAAGACTGGCACAGGCATGAAAAAGAAAATTGTTTATAAGGAATGTTATGTTGATTTGTTTCATCCTGTAGGAAAAAAAAAAAAACAAACAAAAAACCAAACCAAAACAACTTACTAAATTGTAAATGTAAGGATTCTTTCTTGCTTTCTTTATTTACCTGTGCCAATGAACAAAACATCATATTGTCCATCTTCAGCTTCCACTCTGTCCACTGCTATTTGTTTGAGGTTGTACTTTCCATCTGTTTTAACTAGGATTGGTCTCTTATGAACAGGCCTGATGGGCTGATACATCAGCGGATGACTCCTGGCAAAGTGAACAGCTTCATCAGGATAATCCTTAGTTGTAGTGTACAGCCCGCCATTCACCTTGCTGGCACACTGCAAAAACATAGAACATAGATCTTCCTGAAGGTTTGCCCAAGAAATTGTCAGAAAAGGGTCTTGTTTTCAGGGATAAAGACAATTCTACAGAAAACCAAGCACAGAAGACCACAGTGGGAAGACCACAGTGGGAAGTGGGACAGCGAACTCTGTACTTCATGCATGTGTGGATTATTAATCATGAGAAGAAAGGAAATGCTGAACAGCGCCTTGGCATTGTCATGTTTAGAAAGAAGGAATCCCTCCCTTTTGGCATATTAAAAGCAGAATAAAGAGTAATGCTTCTAGAGTTTGCTAAAAGCCATAGTGCTTATGTCTTCCCCAAATTCATATTGAAGATGTAATCGAAATTGCCATTGACAGAGTAAGAAGAAAGGGGTTTTCTATCCCGGTAGAGAAACAGCCATGCAAAGTCAGCAGAACACTAATACTTGAAATCAATCTCTAGGCTTATTATTTTTTGATTGCAAAATGTATTACCATAAGAAACTAAGCACACTTAAAAATTACGCCATCAGCAACAGTGACTCTTGATTTCAGGCATTCTAACAGTATTATGTTTGATTTTTATTCCTGACTCTCGATGACAGTATTATATATCACAGTTTAGCTTCAAATACCAATGTTTGCATTGATCAATCTACCAGTTTGCAAAGCAAATAAACTTTATGTCAATGACTGATAAAAAGAGGCTTACTCCTTTAGTCAAATGTGCAATTAGAGATAATTTAATGCGTTAAAGAGAGAAGTTAATTTTAGGATGCTTTGTGAATGAGATAGTGTTTCCCAACTGAACAAAGATCCTACATTTCCAATTTGCTTCATGATGTCTAATTGAAACCATTTATGATCAAGCTGGAAATATCTCAGTAACCATTTACTTTCTCCAAATATTCATTAGACAATGTGGTTTTAAGAAGCATTTCAAGCAAAGCCACAGTAGCAGCCTTTCTCTATTTAAATTGGATTTTTCAATCAATAAAACAAAATAAAATACTCCTTATGTTTACTGGAAACAGTAATTCTAAACTTGTGGTCAGCTGTAATCGACAGTAATAAACTCCTGCACTTGTCAAGTGGGGCAATGTTTGTTTCCACTTTTTGGGTTTAGCTACAGGAAAGTATTTGTTCAGTGTTGACTTAAAAGTAATTGTCTAATCAACCTAGTGATGGAATTTCACCAGCTGTTTGCAATAAAGAGACAGAGCTGGAGCATGAAGACAGGCTAAGCCTGTGCTTCCCATTCACTGCACAGCATATCGAGTGAATAGGCATTGCCAGGTTCCCTTTGCAAAGTTCTAGTCCTGGAGAGATTTCATAAAAATAATCATTCACAGGCTTTTCATTTTAATTAAATAAAATCAAGTAGTCTAGAAAGAAAACAGTAGATGCAGCTGTCTCTGGTCTATCAACACCACTTTTGATGTAGCTGATGTCATTTCCAGGAGCAACACAGCCTAAATGAACTAGAAGAACCATTAGAGATTATGGCAGAGGGTTGTGGAGTCTGTCAGAACCTGTGTGACCCTTAACAGTGGTTTTCTGTTTATTTAGCTTTAAGCTCTACTCTCATTCCTTACAGACTTATTCTTTACTCATTCAGTACCTAAGATCAATGAGTGCTGACTCTCAGAGATGCCCATTAGTAGGTTATTTTTGGTCTCTTGTCACTGTCACTCCTGCAAAGGGAAAGGTAGCGGGATTTAGTTTACCAACATGCTGCACATTCTTTGGAGTGTGAAACCTAACACTTGGCTGCAGCCCGCTACACACTTTCTCTTCATGATACTGGATAAACATTGAAAAGATCTCTAAATTTTGCCCTAAATGAGTAGGTAAAAATGAATCAATTATTGCTCTGTGCGCTGGCAGAGCCATCTACTTCAGCCTCCAATGAGCTCTGCAACATATAAAGAAAACCACAATTAAATCTATTACCACCCAGGAGAGACCTGCTTCCTCAGCTAATTTTTCCCTGATACTGGGAAATTACTTGTGCTCTTCTGCTCCTTTTTCAGTTTCTATGCCTTGCCTTTTTAGGGAGGTGACACTCTAGTCTGACCCAAATGTGGACAAAGAAGGGAACCACTGAAAGGAAGTGGAACTTAGGGCAGCCTTTCTATAAATCATTGTCAACCTTGCTGAAGTGCTGGCTCTGTGTTCTCTCCTTCTTGCCAAAAAGACACCATTTAATCTTCAGTGCTAGGAGATATCAATGTAATAACTTCAGTTATTAATATTGAATTCATGCCTGTGTTTAATGTTGGTCCAAACAACATATGTGAGCTGTTCTAATGCTCAGAAAAAAATGAATACCACTTGAAGAACTTGGAATGTATCATCTTTGTAAAATATACAGCCATTCTGCAATCCATGCATGGTACTGTCTCATTATTTGGTAAAACTGCAAATCCCATACATTTGCTGTACAAAATATCAAATATGAAACCAATAATCGCATTGAATTCAACCATTTTTCCTAAAATGTGTTATTTATTTACCTGATTTTCTATCCTGACTGAACACTAATTACTTCAATTGATGTCAAACAAACAAAAAAAATGTTTGGTATTGATGCCAGTAGTGCTACAGGGGTAGCTCACTGGCCAAGATGTTCAAATCATATTCATAATATCTAAATCCTAGATAATCTCTTTTTTGGAACATCTGCTTCTACATTTTGACTTATATCTGTAACCCCAAGAGTACTTGAGAAAAATATTAATCTTAAATGATTAATTTAAAATGAGAAAGGGCATGCATTTGAAATCATACTACAGGGAGAAAAGCTTCACCGGAATAGAGTAGATAAACTAATAGGCCTATTCACCTCTCATTCCTGAGATTCAGTGATAAATGAATTGTATGCAGTGCTTATCTCTGGAAATGATTGTTTTTAGTATAAAAGGGAATATTGATTCAATTAACAAAGGGAAAACAGCACTGAAAGGAATATCCAGCAACTGTTTATTCCACCTTTAATATCAAGAGAGTGAGCCCCTAGCCTGAGCAGAGATTAAGAGGTGAAGTGTGAAAACCGGGGGGCAGATTTAGCCAAACAGCTGTTAGAAATGTCTTTGCTCAGAGTTAGGAATCTGCCCAGTGCTGACAGTGACAAGGAGTAGAACTTCATGGGTGTAAACAAAAGCAGCTTTGCAGCACATGACAATTGCCATGGTAGCTCAGTAGTTGTAATCCCAAAAGGTACGGGCCAAAAAAGAAATCTTGGATGTTGTGCTTCCCTGAGTTAACCTGGCACTGCCTGCCTCCTCCTGGAAGCCCTGGTTGTGCCTGTTCTGTGAGAAGATGACTCAAAGGGCACCTTCGACCTGCACCAGTGGGTGCTCTCCTCACCCCTCGACTGGGCATGTGAGAGCCCTGGCACAGAAACAGCACAAACACCTAAAAAGACGCTGAAAAGGGAAAACAGCTTGCAGTGAAGATTACTTGTGATGTCCTTGAGAAAACAACATAATAATTAGGAATTCCTTGTAGAAGTTAATTACTTGTCTTTTAAGTCATGAGTTTGTGATTTCCTCCAGAAATCTAAGTACCAGACAGGAAAGACTCTCTACATGACAGCATCTCTGTAGTTGCTGAATGCTCACTACACTAATTCCCATTTAATTGCATTTCCAAAGTATTTCTTGTTTCTTTCCTTCAGTTAATAGTAATTGAAGAAAAATATTTTTATAATGAAACTTGTGCAAAAATTAACAAAAAGTATGAGTTTTTTTTCTGAGTTTGTGTTTTTACAGTGTTGTTTTATTATTTTTATATTCTTTGTAAAGGGTACAGAACAAGAATGTTGATAAGCTCAGGAACCTGATTGAAGGGTAATAAAATCTCATTCTGTGATGTCTGAAAGGAAATCAGTGAATTGTGAAGGTACCAGACCATTGCTTCCAGAAAGAACCAATCTTGAGCAAAAGACTTTGAATGATGGAGAATTCATTCCTTATCTATAAATGCATTTATTCTGATAAATTACTTTTATTAAAATACGTCTCATTTCTAACCTGTGCATTGATCTAAATTACAGAAGTATTTAAATTTGATCCTTTTGGAAAATGAGGTGGGAAAAGGAACAAGAGACACCTGACATTGAAATAGTGGATTCTCTTTTGTTTTGTTTTGTTGTTTATTTTTCTTCCTTTTACACTTGTTAAATGTCCCAGTTTCACCATACAAAAGAAAGAAAGTGAGGCTCCTTCACAGGTAATGCACTTACTATTTCTGAATACAGCATCTGACCCATCTTCTAGAGCTACCTCTTTCTATCCCTTTTGCCTGGATTCCTAATTTTGGGACCTTAGGACCTTTACACAAAGTTGATAAAATCAAGTCCCAACAGGATTTTGAAAAATCTTATATACTTGATCCCCCTATTTTCCTCTGGGAAATGTATGGTTCTAGTACTTGATTAAACCTATTGCTGAGCCATTCCACATTTTTCAAGGAATACCTAGAGTATGTAGATATTCAAAGGAATATATCCTGGACTGTGAAGTCAGGAAGATTTTTACATTAGCAGCAGTCTGCTTTTTCTTTCCAAAATCATTTACATAGCAAAGCAGTGGAAAATAGATTGTACTTACTGAACCAGGTCTAGGATAAGGTACTTTTCTTTCATAGAGAGCCCAGTGGTATTCAGGTCCTTCTTTATGAGCATATGGTCCATTGAAAGCTGCTCGGACACTTGCCATGTGGTAAACACATATAGCATATCCTCTAAATATATTGCTATGAAGTAAAATTTAAAGACATTATTAAAGCAATATGTCACATTCTGTCCATATAATACTGGAATTATGATGTAATTAAAAACAAGTCATATTTCAACAGTATTCAGGGAGAAAACACTGCTTATTCTTTCCTATATGCTTTTCTTCTTAATACTGCATCCAATGTTCTTTAAAAGTCTTTAATGTGTTTATATTCATAACATTTCTCCAAGGAAGCTCTGTGTTGTTATGCCAAAATTTGTTGATGGTGTACACAAACTCTAAGTTACTTGTTTAGAAACACAGCGGAAGCACAACAGACTGAACTCAGGTCCTGTATGTCTTTGATTAGTGAATTAAACAGTTAACCATTTTTCTTCTCTAAAATTTTTCCTACTGTTTTTGCTTTGAAAGATGGGAACCAACCAATGCTGACTAAAATGAACAGTCCTAAAATGAGTCCTTTTTTTATTGAGTGGGAATGTTGTTGTTGATATTATTAGTTAGATCAGATCACTTTATGGAGAACAATCCAGACAAAAGTTTCAATTTTACTTTTAAATTTTATTCTAATATTTTATCTTATTTTGCTCCAGAAAAGCATTTTTTTAAATTTTGTTTTTAAAGATACATCAATTCTCTCTACAAAGAAATTATTTCTGAAGACTGCAGAAGTTGATCTAGATAATTTTAATTAGGTGCCCACCTTTCTCTACTGGCATTGAAAGCCAGTAGGAAATGTTAGGTGTCTGCAACCCTAGAGGAGCAGATTGGCCTTCTGTTACCAAAAAAACAGTAAATCAGGAGAAAGTGGCAAAAGCACAGGTGGTTTTTTTTCTACCAGTTATATCCTAAACTAAGCTGAGGATACTGTGTGCTTGCACTTGAACCAGGCTACAGTGGGAAAGGAAAAGGAGGCCACCACCACATCGTGGCTGGTGCTTTAGGCTTCACTAAGAAGTTAGTAGGAATTTCAGCTGCGATCTACTTAACCTTGACTTACAGTGGGGCTCTTAAAGGAAGACAGGTGGCTCTGAGATGCTGTTCTTATAAGCATGCAGGAGTGCATATACTTTGACATAGGAAATTGTCACGCTGAGTAGCATTTAATTAATTTGTGATCCAGATATACTGAATCACAGAATGACACTTGAAGCCCCTGAGTGTTACAGAGACATTTTTACATCAGCTAGGAAACCTGCTGTGAGTAGAACTGAGATTAAACTGTTTACTATATAGCTGCTAAGGGATATGTATCATCCAGCTTCTATCTCTTTAATAGACTATTCAAACATTCCTCTATGACTGCTATTATTTGTTCTAGTTGTTTACCTTGTAGTGTTGAAGAGGCCAAATATCACTGGATTTTTGTTATCACGAGTTTGCAGCAAAAACACATCCTCTGTAAAATTTAAATGCAATGTTATTGTTAAAAATCTACTTTTCTCAGCCCCCCAAAAGAAAACTCATTGATTGTTAAAAGCATAATCCTATTTTACTCATTTATTCTATTTAATTTTATGCAGATTTTAAAAGCAATCTTTAAAAATAATGCAATACATAAAGAAGTAATTGGTGATAGTGAACTCCATATATATTCCAACTTCATATACGTTTGAAACAACACTAACCACCATTCCCTGATAATGAATACAAGTGCAATACTTGGCAGTAAGATGTGTTATCCTGAAGTTATATGTTTTTTTTCCATGGTTTCAAGTTTGTTGCCATCTGGGATATTTACCTAATTCATCAAAATATGTATCAATTCCGTTTCTCCCAGGCACAGAACAAACTAGCCTGGTTTTGAGGAAAGTGGTCCATTTATTGACGAGCACTCGCTGGCCTCCCATGTCATTCTGTGTAGAGAAAAACAAATGCCAATGGTAATTTGAATGAGTAAGTCTGGAAGCACAAACATCTCTGATGAATTAGCTGCTCATTGTATCTTCTAATCTCAAAAGCATCCATTTTCAAACCACATGTCTATTACTAGTATTATTTCTCTGGAGTCAGTTTTCAAGTAGGATTGCACTGATCAAGTCCAGGTCTCATTAAGATCTGTGGTTTCATAAGAATTTTTTAATTCTGTACCATATCCCTGGATAGTTTTAGCTATACAGCTGTTGGAAAGCTTTTTTTTATTGCTCATTTTTGCAAACTAGATACACTGAGCACATTAACTAAAGTTTAGCTTTGCTTTAAGAGCTCAGTGCAGGTTTAGTTAAATGTGTTTGGAAACCGAAGCCCTGAATCTATCTATAGAGCTGGTGCAGATGGGGCAAGTCTGAGGCAATTATTTACATGGTTTTCTAACAAATTCTCAATAACTTTAAACAACACCTGCCTCGCTATGGCTGTCTCACCTTTTTCTTGCTCTTGCAACAGTTGGAATTCCAATAAAAGGGAACATTTAGTATTACTTAGCAGTCAGTAATCCTCAATCCTCAATCTGTGGCCTTGTATTCAAGACCCATGTAACTGGCTGTTGAAGGCTCTGCAATAGACTTGCAAAACTCCTCTCACAAACAGAGATCTGCTTTCCTCAGAAAAGTAGAAATATGTGGAGTAGATGCCTCTGTGTTGCAAAACCTGTTACAGCTCAGATGAAAATATAAAAGCTGGGGGGAAAAAGCCAGTCCTTGAATAACCAGCTAGCTATTTTTTGTATTCAGTAAATCAAATCTGAATTCTGACGTACAGTTGTGAAGTTAATGGCCAGATAAGTTTTGGAGAAGTGGAAGAGAAAGGTCAGTGGAATTTTGGTTTAACTCATGGCTAGAGATAAGACTTCCAGGTCGATATATTCCAGAGTAGAGGGAACTATGAAAATAATCTATTCAGGCATGTATTCGGAACATAAGCCAAAGAATTCCAGTTTGGATCTTGATGCAGGCTGGAATCTAGAAAGCCAAGTGGCTTTGTGAACATTAACGTCTGAGGTTGCAGTTTGGTACTTTGCATACATCAGATGTTTTTAAGTTATACATGAGTACCCAAGAAAGTTTAAGGAGCAGTATGCTGGTGAGCATATGTGACAAATACCACACATCGAGGTGATAGAAAATAATTAACTTGTATCTTCCTCTTTGCCCAATAGTTTTAGGAAGGTATCCCCTACATTTAGGAGGGGGAATACAAACTTTTTTTTGAATCAAAATCAGATCTTAACAAATAACCTTCTCTTTCCTTCCTTTGATCAAGCAGATGTAGTCCCAGTGGGAATGTGAGAGCTCCTCTCATCAGCCTTACAGTAGCTGCTTACCAGAAAAGGAATGGACCCAAAATTCATCAGTGTTTAGAGATCACCAATAAGGGCAGGTGGGAGATCATATGTTAACAGTGCTCCTCTCCAGCAACTGCCCAAGGTCTCATTCCTCGGTGTGGGGCCAGGGAGCCAAAAAGAGATGAGATCAACACACCAGGAGGATGGCCTGAGAGGGAAATGGATAATTGTGCAGGGGAGGGAAGCAAAGTCTTTCCTCAGGACTTTTCTGCTCCTTCTGGTAAAACTTAAGTTTGTCTGTGATAATAATTTGCTGGACAATTCATCATTTGTTCTAGTTTCTTATCTACACAATCAGAGAAAGGATCTTACCGCACATACACGTCCCACTCTGGTATATATGGCATGAGTGCTTGTCTCAGCTTCTAAAGCTTTTTCAGTAAAGAAGAAATATACTTTGTTATCATCATGGTCTTCATTGTCAGGAATCATGTATGAGCCAACAAATTTTGGTTCTTAAAAAAAAAAAACAAAAATGAATTGAGTCCAGTTATTAAAATATTGCTTTATTTTTTCAAGCCTTAAAATCAGCTGATAGAAACCAAAAAATAAAACTAGAGGTAAGGGATCTGTGAGTCAGAGAGCTACCTAAGGGCAACTGGGTGATAGAAAAAATAAAAAAAAAATTTTTGGTTGATATCTATAGAACATGTGGAATACATTAATGTTGAAGTACTTTTATATCTCCAACTGACAAATTCATATTCTTTTGTATTTTTTCAAAAGACCATTTTCCAGTCTCATTCACTGTGTTTTATATATTTTAATTTGAATTAGGCTAAAACCCAACATTAATATTTCCATAGCAATCTCTGATCCCATGCAAACCAGAAATTGTCCAGTCATCTGAAACACCTCTGGTTTTAGCTTCTTGTCCTTGCCATACCTTTCAGCAGGCGCTCATTGTCAGGCTCAGTGCGAAGATGGGCCATGCGGTTCATGGAGCGAAACAGAGCAGCATCCCTTCCCCAGTAGTCACTGTAGAGACCAGTAAAAAGTTCACCACCTGCAGACCAGACATTAAAAAAAACCTAAAATGAAATAATTTGGTAATACTCTACATATTAATTTCATTGCACGTGATAGGAACCACATTATAAATATGGCTCATTAGTATTTGCGCAAATTGAGGGGAGAAGGTGAGTCAGTAGTTTAATACAATTTGAAGTGCACATGGACGTTGTTCCTATCAGCAGTGCAGAATTTGCAGTTGGAGAAGCATGAGGACAAGAGTTTTAAATTTCATGAGTCGTGGTCTCATTTTCAAAACTGTTTTGACAAGACAGACTCACACACAGAACATGAAGGTGTTACATTAACATCTATCCACGTCTGCCACAATAACACCTGTCACATCGGGCACCTCAGTTCAAAGATCTCACTGTGGTCCCGTCAGTGCCTGGCGCTGGGGACAAGAAGTTGGTACCTAAATCTTCACCAGTGCAAAGATTCTGACCAGTGATTTGCTGCTGAGCAGTTCCAGATGTGCCCATGTTTTGCTAATGAGAAGCAGCAGATTGCCTGGTTCTAGACTGGAAGGGACATGGTGTGTTTATGAATAGCTAGATATAACAAGAGCAAGAAAATCAGATGAAAATGCAGCAACAGTTTTCAGAGAATGCAGTGCTAAGGATAAGAGTAGTGTTAGCTGCATCAAACTACTGATTTGGGCTACACTATGTGGTTACAGCCCAAGGCTAAACCATAACTGAATCAGAGGTGTCTTTCCTGAGCATAATTATGAAATTTAGCTCTGTGGAAAATATAGCTGAATAGGAGTCACACTGAAAACACCAGAGGGCTGGATGAAGTTATCTCCCCAGCTGGAGAGACAAGAAGCAATACCTGCACCCTTAGAAATTATTCCTATAAACAAGCACAGGTTTTATTAGGTTCAGAGGGTTTTCCAGTCAGCCTACTGGAACTGTTCCACTTCACCTGGAATTGCTATAATTTGGGAATAACTTGCCAGCTGAGGGGATTCCATCTTCAGTGGACAGAAGAAAAGGGACTATTTTTCTCCGGTCCAGCAAAAAGTTGTTTACATAGCACTGAAATATTTACCAGCGTAGGGACAGAACCTGTGATTCCACCCATCCTCCACAACTGGTGATGAATATTTCTTGAAAAATTTATGGAAACAGAAAACTTGGTCTCTTTTTCAAAGGATTTAGATGATATTCACAAATTAAGCAAGCAACAGAAATTTTAGAAATAATACACTGATTAACCGACACTGTTGAAAAATCATATTGGTACAATTTAATATGTTCAAAAATCAAGCCTGTCTCTGACCCACCTAAAATTGTGATATTGGATATATTTTATCTTGGTAAAATACCATCAATACCTTTCAGTTTTGTATGGACACTATTCCTCTTAACTGACTAAGCATTAACAATAACTTATTTTATATCCTTGTGGACTTGGATTAGAAATTTTTTAGGCCCAATTTAAGAAGCAGGCAGCTTTTGTCACTAGGTGGCACCCTTATGCAAGAAAACAACACAAAAGGCATTAAACTGCACAGGAGAGAGAAATGAATTATTTCCAGTGGAAGGCTAATCTGAGTGGAGTTTGCAGTGACACAGCTTCCTGCCCCCTAATCAAAATAAACATGACTGATGCATCCAAATAACGTTTGCTGGCATTTATAAAAGATTATAGCAGAAAGCAAGAATTTTGTTTGTAGGTCTCTCTCAAAGTATGAATTTTGTTTCAAGAGCAACATATGACTTGAATGTTCAATTGTGAAGGATTATTCTGAAAAGTTAATAATTTTTCAGCTGGGGCTGGTTCAGACACCTCAGCTCAGCTGGAGCCAAGCATAGTTTTGCCTTAGGCTTCATCAAACATAGAATGGATATTGCCCTGGAAAGTACATGGTGATGATTTAGTGTAAAACATCGGCAACTGAAGAAAAAAGGAAGCATAAATTAAAGCATCTGTAGAAGTTAAGGTTGCCCAAAACTAATAGAGAATTTTATTTTTTAAACACTGCAGAGCTGCTTAAACCATAGAATTTGCCAGTGTCTTTATAATGTTCCAAACAATCTTCACAACCCTAATTAATGAGTTCCATCAGTCATATAACCCCCTTTGGGAATTCTACTGGAAAAATATATCAGAATGGCTGGTATTCTTTTTATTTTTGGTGATGTGTAATGCAAAATGGGATATTTTATCTTTTCAAGGCTATCATGAATCTTGGAAAATGCATCAGTGCAGGGTAAATGGTTTGTCACATATTGCCAATCATCAGAATTGACATCTGTAAGCCCAGATGTTCAGAAGCTTGGATATCAAGTCTATTCCTTCTGTTTGACATAGGTATAAAATGTCGATATAAATAACCTGCTGGTATGGCATTCTACCATATAATGAAGAAGTTATCACTAATTGTACCTCTGAGATCCCGAGGGAAGAAAATAGAAGTTCCCGTCCTGGATGGATATTGCTCCATGAAAAATATTTTACAGATACATAAATTAAATCTGATTTTTACCCTGAACTGTTACTAAACTAAATATAAGGATCCTGTGTAAGCAGATAGGTCACTTCACCTAAGACTAGCAAAGGGATAGTACTGACAAGTGTGACTGTCAAATAGCACAAAAAGATTCAATATAATTTTGAGATATTTTGCACTTTTGACACTAAGAGGATCTTCTCTTGTCCTTTTCAGTAGTTTTTTGTTTAAATGCAAGTTACAAATTTTGAACACTGCTAGGTTTTTACAAGTGCTGACCAATTCCAGATTTAGAGGTAACCTAAGATTGCGGCTTGAAGAATTCTGGAAAGATGTCTACTTTTTTCTCCTCCCTTGAAAAGCTACTGTCACGTATCAGTTCACTCCTGTTATGGTTGCAGGGTTTTATACTGCTGCACATCACACTGATTAACCTCTGCCTTCCAGTGAAAATCAGCTGAGTAACTTCAGAGACCTTCACTGCTTCTCCCCTCTTCCAGTCTAACCTCAGCTTCATGTTAAATCGCTAAAATTTAAGTTTGGTTAATCAGGTTAACGGCCTGGTTAATCATGTTCTAAAAAGAATAAACGTTTCTTCTTTCCTTATTTAAGCAAGCAAAAAAAATCCCATGGACCTGAAAGACCAGTTTTAGCCCAAGTGATACACACATACTGTTTTAGCTAGCATTCTTTTCAAGCAAACAAATACATCAAAATTCAACTGTGACAATTTAAAAATTCCTTTATTTTTGCCCTTTATTCAAAGACAAATATTAACATATTAAAATGCAAACCTTTTGTTCTAAACCCTTCAAAATTCAGGTGACAACCCCAAAGCAAAAGAGATTGAAGCATTCAAACTAAATTACTCATACAAAATTTCTATAAACAGGCTGCTACCACCTTAAAGGTGGCATGTTTTGTGTACCTGCTTCAAACTGGAAGGTAATGCAAACACAAGCTATTATTCATCAGTAGTCTTCTTCGTGTAAAATGGAAAATTTATGTTATGAATAAAGAATTAAAACATAACGAGTTGGACATAAGCAGCATAAGCTGCACCTTTCATGCATTTCTTCGATTGTCAGTCAGTTATTACTCATGTGACAACTAAAATCAGAAGACTAATTCACATTTTAGCAAATGATACTTCTGGCAGTATGAAAATAGCAAAGTAAAAAAAAAACCCTATTGTTTAACTGGTAAACTAATACCTCTGTATATTTGTATTTTGTGTCTGCCACCTCAAGTATTTTGTCTTTTGTTTTGAGAGAAAATGTATTTTTGTCTAGAGTAAAAGAAAAGTCACAAATACCTAATTTTTAAAACTGTAAAAGCAGAAAATATTTTTTGAATGGATACCTTGGATATTAGCCTATTCATATGTAGTTTGGGGTTTTCACCACTTCAGATATACTGCAGGTAAGAATATATGGACATAAACTAATTTCTCAGCTTTCAATAGCTAGTGTGGTCTAAGTTAATCAGTGTGCACAATCTGGTATCAAAAATAGTTTTGGCTATTGAAAGCAGATGGGGGAGTTCATTAGGAATAAAAGTCCAGAAGTTTTATATACAGTTGAGCTCAACATAAATATTTTATTCAGCCTGTCTGCCATCCAACTTCCATTCTGTTTCCTGATGCTGGCAATAAATTAATTGATTGTTCATATATTGAGGAATTCATCACAAGCTACTTCACCAGTGGGTCAGATAACCTTACAATAATGCTTACAACAGCACGGATATTTCATTTTAAAGCCAAGTCATGAACTGTTGTTTTCTTGAAGTGGGTATTTTAACTCTTGTGTTGAAATACATGAAGAGATGCAGAACAAGGGATTATCTTTCTTCCTAAATTAATCCAGCTAAATCTGGTCCTGATTAGTTATGGTGCAAATGATCTTTCAAGATCAAGATTTTAAAAGCTTTTAAACCTTTATGAGAGGTATGTAAAGTTTTCTTGTTATCCTAAACCTCACTGTTAGTCAATGGCCATGCTGGTGTAGGCCCTGTGTTAATGTGAGGCGCAGAGGTGGGAGCAGGTTTTGAACAGTCTTAGGGGGAAGAAGGTGCTGGGGTGTGCTTTGCTAACAGGTTTGCATAAAACCTTTTCAAGGACATGCACATTGGCTGAACTTGTGTCAGAGAGTGGAGACAACTCTGGGGTGCAGCCTCCAAGATCATGCTGACTTCATATCAGGAGCAGATTTCACTTTCTAAGAAAACTGATGTATTGGTTTGGCACGGCCTGGTTTTGGGTAGCAGGGGGACCACAAAGGTGGCTCCTGTGAGAAGCTGCTGGAAGCTTCCCACCATGTCTGGCAGAGCCAGTGGCTGATGGCTCTGAAGATGGACATGCTGCTGGCCAGAACTGGGCCAATGAGAGAGGCTGCTAATGCCTCTGTGATGACATATTTAAGAAGAAAATCAAAACAAAGTCAGGGCATCTTTTGTTTCTAGTTAGAGGAGAGGAGGAGGTGAGAATACATGAGGGAAAACAACATGGCAGCACCAAGGTCAGTGGAGGAGGGGGAGGAGGTGCTCCAGGCGCAGGAGCCAAGATTCCTCTGCAGGCCGTGGTGAAGACCATGGTGAAGNAAGCCAGAGCAGCCTGTCCTTGGAGGACTGCACTCTGTGGGAAGAGACCCAGGCCGCAGCAGTTTTGGGAGGGCTGTGTGCCCGTGGGAGGGACTCACGCTGCAGCAGGTGCGGTTTGGCTGCTGCTGGTGAGAGTGGACCCACGTCGGGAAGTTCACAGAGAACTGTCTCCCGTGGCAGGGACCCCACGGCCTCACAGGGAAGGACTCTTCTCCCGGAGCAGCGGAAGCAAATCTTGGTGATGGACTGACCAAAACCCCCCTGCCCTGCCTCCCTGCGCTGTCGGTGGGAAGGAGGGAGGCCTTTGGGGGGTGGGGGGGGAAGGTGTTTTAAGGGCTTATTTTACTTCTCATTACCCTCTTCTGATTCTGTTAGTAATAAATTTTGCTTAGCAACTAAGGTTGAGCCTGTTTTGCCCTTGAAATATTTCTCCCACTCTCCTTATCTCACTCATGAAGCCTCTGTTAACCCTTTCCTCTTTTCCCTCTTTTTGCCCAGCTGTGGTAGGGGAGGGTGAGCAAGCGACTCTCATGGGTCCCTGGCATCGGCCAGAGTCAAACCCCGACAACTGAAGTGCTTGAAGAAGAATTAAACCTCCAAGCATTGGAGGAAGGACTGGAAGCCAGTCCTGGAGGGTGCATGGTGTAGTTATCATCTACTATCACGCAGTAATGGCCATCATGAGCTGAACTGTCTGCATGAAAGGGCATCCTTTCGCTCTCAGTGATTTTGGCATTAGAAGTCCGTCTCGTTTTCAGATGTCAGTTAAAAGATTATTATTCACTGTGATTGCATCTAGGTCTTCTAACCTTTTCAACTGGCTACCTGCAGAGATAAAGGACATACATCTTGGAGTATAAGGTGCAGCATTTTATTCTGTGAACTGTGTGTCTCTGGTCAGTAGAAGTTGGTAGAATAAAGTAGAATACATGGAAATTCAAATTTCCTTAGGATATTCTTCCTAAGTGTTGGAAGTGTTTAACTCCGTTAGTTAAAAATACGAAATAATAGATAAAGTAATAAAATATTTGAATAATTTTGTTATGCTTTTAAAATATCATTGCATGATGACTTGAAATTATAGAATTTCCTAATGGATGGCTAGAAAAATGACCTCTAAATACTTGGCTGGTTTTGATGAAGGGTTGAAAATTGGTCCATTTTTTGGTGTATCAGTGATCTGATAAAAATATTATTTTCTCCTGTTAATTTTGCTACATTACAGAGCTTTTAGCTTTGTCAGATTGATTTTGTCTTTTGTCAGTGGACCTCCAAGACTCTAATAAGCCTTTGTCAGGGAAGGGCATATTTAATTTTTTTCTCCTTCAGATAAAAATATGAGGATCCGTAGGACCTCCCATAATTCAGGCAAACTTTTAAAGCTCAGTGGGACAATCTGGCTTCCATTTAAGCAAATAAAATTCACATTGATCTCGCAGTAGGAACAGGATCAGGTTAATTTATTTACTTAGTTCTATTTGAGGAAAGGTTGAGAAGGACTTCAAGATTAGACCGTGAGGTTTCAGGCCTACAGCAATTCCATGAGTCTTTGTTCCCAGTCTAAGCTGAGACTATAATCTGTCAAAAACTGTAAAAACAATTCAGAAATAAGGGTTGAATAAGAGCGTGACGATCTGTGCTTCATGGATTTTGGAAGGTCAGGCAAAATACAGCATGTTTTTCTGATTCTTCTATGACTTCTTAACCCACTAACTCTGAAGAATTAAAGCTACAATTTACTTTTTAAATGGCAATGAAGAATATTTCGATGAATTGCTGCAATGTGAAAGATTTGACAATACTGCTGAAGATTCTTCTTGTAATTAATTGTTTATGTAAAGGAACAAATAAATCTAGCAAAAAATACATCTGTCACTCTTGACCAATACTTCATCACCACCATGGATGAGCCATACCATTGTAGTTAATCATGAGAGAATTTATCTGTCAGATTATAAGATGCAGAGAAAAATGAAAATACCAAAAAGGGCCCTAAAATCCTCTTTTTCTATCCCTGAAAAATAGAAAATTTATTTAATCTTTGAACCTCTTTTCCTAGCTCTTTCTTTTAATGGATAGTCCTTTTGAATGCTCAGTTTTTGTTTGTTTCCTAAACCCAGAAATCATTGCTACTCCCTTACTGCATCTAGCTTTCACCCTTTACCTGCTGTTCCAGGCTATTTTTAGTCAATGTACACTTAGTCAATAGTGCCAAGGCTGTCTTTGCTTCATCTCACAAAATGTTTTAAGGAAACATATTTGAGGAAAACCCATATGGTTCGCTATATCACAACTTCAAAGATCTCAGTCTTATAGTGATACACTTTCCAGCAAGGCGCAGAGGAGCACTATCTCAGCACAGCTTCCCCGCACTGCTGGACTTAGACTGAGTTCTATTTTTAGATCTGTTGAGTATAAGATCAACTCTTCTAACACAGAATCACCAGTTTGCAACAGTTTTGTTAGAAGGCAACATTTTAAAAAAATTAATCTTAAAAATGGTAATTTATATAAACAATAAAGCTTGATGTAAATACAGTTAAATTCACATTTTTACAGGGTGCTTGCTGCTCAGATTCCTCTCAGTAGATGAAAACAAACTCAAATGAATAATTTGAGCCAATGATTTTGGTTCAAATGGTTCAATTTGGTTCAAATGACTAAGCCAGACAGGCTTCTTTACTTTTAAGGAAGGCAGGAAAATGATTATTTCCATAATTACACAACAATCTATTACCTTCAGGATGGCACATGTCATTCAACATTTCACTTCAGTGAGACACCCTTGGTGTAGTTAAGGCTGCCTGGAATGTAATATTAATGTGGGCAGCACCATGAGGATTAAGTCTGACATGTGGAAGGTTGCAGCGGAAGGCTGACAACACTTTGGTGTGCTGAAGAAAGAGACTCAGAATGACAGATTGACAGGACTGTGAAGCTTGTGACATAAAGATCATTACCAATTAAGATGGAGGTGAAGGAAGAACTGGGGTCAAAAGGGCACCTGCCTCGTCCTCTCTCAAATTTGTGCGATTCCAGTTGAAACAGATGATCCTTAAAAAAAAAATGACAGAGAGCACCATAAACCCTACAGGCAAAGAAACAGTCCTCAGAGACAAGTTTTAACTTTGTTATACCTTTGTGGAGGATTGACTTCATTAGGGAGAAAACACAATTATGGTTGCTCACTGATGTACTAGTAAAAATTCTCTGGGTTTCTACAAATCACCTTTGTCTGTGCACTGCCCAAAAAGAATCAGAAAAAATATGCACTAAAAGTGCACTTATTTCATTTCTGTGGGAGTAGGGAAGGAAGATTCCTCTATCTCTTCTCCAAACTATCTAAACATTAAATAGATATCTCACCATGGAATGTGTTTTCCCCCTTTAAACAATTTTTTTCCCAGTATTTGTTAAATATATCATACTGTGTTATCTTCTCTTCATAGCCTTGAGATGTTTATATATCTTCTTCATAGAAGTATGTTTAAGAATGAATCCCCAGTTACGGCTTTCAGAGCAGATGTGATTTCTTCAGTGGATTTAACAGAATATCAGTATAAAAAAATATTGGCAACTAGGTTTAATTTGTCTGTATATGGCTGTAAAGACTGAGAAAGAATTTACAATTTAAATTTTCATTTGCAATGGTAGGTTTGTCTCAGCTTTCACAGAAAAGCCCATTAATGTCTGATTAAAATATCAAGTGAGAGCACAATATTTTGAATTTAGATATTAACAGAACAGCATGCCACAAAACACAGAGATTGGGAGAGAAAAGGGCAAATAGTTAGAAAGCTATGAAAGCTTGATAAAAAATATGCCACACAGCCATCAAGACTAGCAAATATTTTGATAATTTAGTAGTTTCAGCTCTGTGTAAAGTTTTACTCAAAAGTCCACTGAAATGCAGATTATATCAATATACTGGATAAATGCAACCTACTTGTTCATTAAACTAAATCTGAGGTTCACATTGCTAATATATGAGACAAATATTTTGTGAAGCATAAAATTACACGCAACAGGAAGCCAAATCCCTCAGAATTTTTAGAAGTACTTTCCTCAGTCTCTCCCTTACAGAACACATTATCAAAAAGGTCCAAGAGACTTTTTAGTCTTAAAAATCAGGTTCCATTAGACTGGACTTTTCAGGTATTTATTGGAATAACTCGGTACTAGCATGGAAAAAAAGCTCAACATCCTACAAATCTTCCCAAGCAAGTAAAATTGCCCTAAAAGCTAAATGAATATTCTCTTCAGGTGACTTCAAGACAATTATGTTCTCCTGAAAAAAACCAGCATAAAAAGGCAAGGACCAAAGAAGCAGAAGGTGAAAAACTGGAAAGACAATAACGATAAAAAAAATAATAGCTTAAAAGGACAGAAAAAAAAAAGATATAAGGAAAGTGGAAAGTTGTAGAGCTCTTAGTTCCAACTAATTGTCGAATAATTCATTCTTTCTGTGCATTTAATTTAAAACAGTTAACCTTGAATTTGTCACAAGGCCCTCAACTTCAAAGCATTATTCACATCTTAATCCCCAGAACAGACAAACTGATGTACCTGTCTTCCATTCCCAACTGTCTAAATCATACATGTAATTTTGCTGCAACTTCTGGTCAAAAAGAAAGATTCCCATTAGTTAGAGAGCTTCTATAAAAAATGGGATGCAACTCAGAATGCAGTTCTGGAAAAACAGGACATCTGTTTCATGTGTACTTGCACTGAAAAAATCATACAAATTCCTAAAATAATAATAATAAAAAAATCCTAAAATAAATAAAATAAGGAAAAAAACATACAAATTTTAGGTAATGGAGTGAAAACTCATGAGGTAACAAGGCGTTCATAATCTCACCTCTCCAGAAGCTCCTTTGTTGGCCTAACCCTGGTGTGTTAGTGCCCGGTTGTTAAAGTTGATGTAACAGAAAACAACTGTCCTGGGTAGAGACTGATGGTGCAGGAATATTGGTTTATGCTGTATCAGCAACTATTGCACATCAGTAGTAACTATTCCCCCTCTGCTGTTGGGTAAATGTCAAACAATGAAGAAATATTTCCTTGTGTGTGGACATCACAGTCCCATTCCATACTTTTCAAACATCACACACCATGTATTTTTCAAAACTAAATACTGTAACATTTTGAGTCAACAGTGGATAAAAAAAGAGTAAGGTGAGCTCAGGAAGGAAAAGAAAAACTTTCTGAAATAATGAAAAAGTATTTGGGAGTCATAATGGCATAAAATTTGATGTAAAGGAAATATTTCTAAAAACCATCTAATGTTATGTATTCTCTAATTGGTTATTAAAAATAAAGTTACTTGTGAAAAGGTTTCTCTTCTAGGATTCTCAACTAAACTATTTTTCAGTGAATCAGTTCAGTAAAGATTTAGAAGTAAGTGAAGAGACAAACCAAGAGTTTAAAATTGGCAGATTATTCTGGTCTTCATGCTTTCTGTGTACTTTTCCCCACAGTAAAATAAAAATGGATGTGCCTATACAAGGAAGACGTAATAAATTAAAGCTGATTACATAAAAAAACATTCTCAGGTAAAGTGATCATTTGTGGGAACAATATTGTTTTGAAATCATACTTGAAGAAGTTGTATTATCTGTACTTTTTGTTTCATAGTTTGTGGCTCATATTTTGTCCTACATAGGGAATGGAAAGTGAAAGTTTTTCTACTCTCGGAGGAGATATGATCCCACCAGGTTGTGATAAAACACACTTCATATTTTGGTCCTTCCCTGGTAAAACTCCACGGGTACTCAGATCAGGGAGATGTGGCCAGTACTGGAGTCTTCTGGATGATGTGGAAGAACTTTTCATCACTCTACACGAAATTATACCAGCACAGTGAAAAAGCTACTAATGTAGTTAACCATTTCCCTGAGAACCAGAATTAAATCAATGGTAAAGACAAACCCATCTCTTTTAACGTTCATGACATGAATGTGTTTAAAACAGTTAACTATATGACTGGAATAAAAATGCTAAACAATATGCATAGTATCCATTCCTTATCTTAAATTTATGAATGAGATTGTAGTTTAAATATACAATCTAGTGTTAACACTGGGGGTAGACAGAAAATTGGATTTCAGTGCAATTTGGTGGAATTTTTAAGAGGAGGTCACTAGTTTTGATATAAAGCAGGATGTGTATCTCACAAATGCTTGCAGACACATGTAACTGTCTGAAAAGTTGCTGAAAATGTAAGCAATGACTCCTCCAAGAGAGATTTTCCACCTTCAGCTTTTAGGACAGCATGCCAAATATTCCATGGTTGCAATAAATTATTCCTGTCACTGGGGCAAGCAACTGAAGTTCAGGTGTTAGATGTGTCAGCTTCCATGGGATGCCAGTTTAAATGAAATAAGCATTACACATTAATAATCAGCTTTGAAGGCTAATTCCATAATTCTAACCCTCCTTGCAGTTTCTGACATTGGAATCCCTTGAGAAATGTCAGAGTAAAACTGACAGCTTCCTCACAGATTATACAGCACATCAATTCAACATCATAATTTATTTCATGGGCATTTTTCAGTGGTTACGGTAAAAATTATGCAAAAGCACATATGGAGGGCTGGGAGTGGAATTACGTGTTTCTACATGTAGCATGGGAAAAGAAAGGGGGTTCTGGGTTTGATTTATGATACCAGTGACTCAGGAAATATAATACACTTTCAACTATTATTAAAATAATAATGTTCTTTTAAAGAAATAGAAGATATTTTCAAAGCATCAAACATTTTGCCATTAACTTGATATGAATTGATAATTTTAGACAACGGAGAATAATGTAGGCTATAAACAATAGTGAAAGAAAAGGTCAATCAGAGGCATTACAATTTAAAGACTGAATTTAACTTTTGTTGCAGAAAATTGCTTTCACTAATGCCAAGTGCTGCTTTGCTCTGGGTCAAGACAACACTTATGCATGTGATTAATTTAAAACATATGCTTACTTCTATTCCTGTTCAGAAAAGTACCTAAGCCTATTCTGAACATTAATACAATGGCTGTATCTTTTCACTAAACCAGGGACTTAAAAATACAGAGGCTTGAGTTGTGTTTTCCTAGGATATTATTTTCATGAGAGAAAAATAATTTGATTTTCTGTAAGGATTTGCGGTGTTTTGGTTTTTTCACTTTAAATTTTGTTATTTTCCATGTAACAAAAAAGTAAAACATATCATATCACTTTTTAAAGAGAGTGAAACCATTTCATAACCTTTAATTACACCCTTAACTGTGTATTCATGTGTTGCAACAGTACTGCCGTGGTCTGCTCTCCAGGAGACCTGTGCATTTCTGTGGTTGGTACGGGTTTTTTGTGGTTTTTTTTGTTTGTTTGTTTGTTTGGTTTTTTTCTGGTGTGTAGTATGTTTTGATTTATATTTTGCTATTTTTTTTCTGACAAGTCCATGTTACCTTTCTGGATAGTAAATCATATTTAGAGTACAGTGGGGAAAGGCCGTGCAGATTTTTGTAAGTATATTTTTAAACACTGGCTATACTATTCACTAGTGCTCTTAAAGCACTGGACAAAATTCATTCTCAGCTTTAATGATCTCATAGTTCTTCAACTTTACAGTAAGAATGATATTACATTAAAGAGCTGTTTGTTGCATTCCATTTCTAGGGGTCATGTAATTTATACTTTTTTGATGAGAACTGTAAAAAGGAAGGTTCATATGCAAAGTGAATTGAATAGGAAAGCGTAAAATAGAGATGCATGCACTACTTGTGCAAAGCTACGAAAAATGTTATTTTAAAACTCTTAATAAAGCTACATGGTGCTAGTGTCATATATGTTGCACTCCTTTTTATGTTCAAGTAATTCTTTAACCATCAAAAATGGGAGTGCGAAATGAAAGATACACTGGGTTTTTATCATACAAAGGTGGAACGTCCTGTTTGAGGTGGAAGATGGTTGGGAAGGGCTGGGACACAATTGGAGACACTGAGCTTGCCGGACTGGCTTACTGAGTGACCTGGTCAAGAGGGCTTTGACCAAGGGCCACCAGAGCTGGCGACCAAAGCCCAGAGCCCCGGAGAGGGCTGCAAGTGGAGAGGGTATGGGAGGGAGGGGGCTGCCAAGGGCACGTGCACATCCCTGCTCTGAGGACAGCGCGTTCAGGAGTTTTGCCCGTGCCTCTGTGCAATATCTGAGGTTAATTTTCACTTGCACGATTACACCCTCTCACTTACATTGAAATCTCTTGCAATTTTGCCCTTTCTCTTTACAAGAATGACACTGAGACATTTGTCCCCAAAAAAGGTGCATTATTCTCAGATTCACTAGTTCCATGTATGATGCTTTTTCTTTTTTCTTTCCCCCTAACACTATCTTAAAACCCAAGTGACAAAACAATAAAATAACATGTGACAAATTATGATTTGAAACCCTCACAGAGTTAGCTGCACAGTGAGACACTTTTGCAGCTTTATCAACAGTCTTTAGAACTATGGAACTATGGAAATTAATGTAAATCATGAAATCTCCGAGACAGTAACAGACTGTATTTTGTAGAAAATAAAACTTAAAAAAAATACTAATATGTCAGGTGTGTTGTTTCTAAACAGGCATACATTTGTTGCCCATATGCAATTTCCTATTTATTCAAAAATTTTAAGTCTGGTTTTACCTTAACAACACATCTTTAAAATTTCATTTTGTACCGCCATGTCCAGTCACACAGCCTAATGTGAGGAACCTATTACAAAATTATTGAAATAAAAGATTTGTAAAGCATTTTACAGGTGTAACTGGATTTTTTTCTCATATGAGAGATTGAATACTGAGTGAATGCACAAAAATTTTGTGACCATGATGGAAAGTGAAATGCAATGTACAGAATATACCTCATCTTGATTTCTATTCTCTTTCACACTATAATGTTTTTAGTATAAATTCACATATAAATTCACTTTTTTGCAAATATTCTTTTCTTCTGCATATTCTCAAAATAGAATTTTTCACTTCTTTTCTCTTTCTTTTATACTTATCCTTACATTTTTTTTATTTCAGCATAGAAAGACACATGGAATACACTGTGCAGAGGCTTCTTTTAGGAAGGATGAACCTTGACTTTCCCATTAAAAAAAAAAAGAGCTGAAAAATCACAGAACATGTCTGTAAATCAGCAGAAAATATAATTCAAATATAAGTCTCCAAAATGAACCTTCAACTCCATGACCTGCTTTAATCTGCACACTTGCCTCATCAAGAAGGCACGTGGTAAAAGAGATCTACAGCAAAATAATTTGTCCTTGTGTAACAGCAGAAAATAACTTACTGGGTCAGCCCTGAAAAGGTGTCTCATGTGATTCAGCCTTTTGTATTTAAGCAGACTAAATTCTGGTGCTAAGAAGAGTGTGCATTTGCATTATCTGATAAATAAAGTCCCAAACATTAGCTAGGTGTCTAATTGCTACAAATCCAACTAATTCATTGAAAAATTAAAAATCTAAATCCAGTGGAATATAACTGAGTTTATATAAAGGAACCTGTGCTCCAAATACTTACAATAATACCAATAAGTTCCTATTGCAACACACTGCCCTATTTCAGTCACCATAAAACAGGCATGAAGGTATATAGGTAAGCAAGACAAGGGAAAAACTCCAACAGGGAAAAAAACTTTTCATGCAGTATCTTCTTTAAATAATCCAAACATTAATTTTCAAAAGGATCTAAGCACTGGCAAAAAAATCTCTTCTCACTGTCAGAGGATTACTAACTTTTAAAATTATACCTTCAGCATTCACTTAACTTTATTTTCCAAGCCAAATGGGAATGCAATATTTGGAATAGAGTCCTCAAAAACTGTCTGAAATAGTCAGATCTCTGCTCTCTGACATAATTAAGATTATTTGGGAGGTAGTATTTCTTCTGAGGATCTGTTTTCAATCCTCTTTACTATCCAGTGACATACTGAAAAGATCAATCGCCCTATGGGACGAGAGTGCATAAAATATTATAGACATTAAATCCTCCCTAAAAATTCAGAGGCATTTTTCAGGTCTGTGCATTTTATTCCACAGTTAAATGATTAAGACACATTGGGCTCCAATCTGAAAACGTGTTTAAAAGCTGGAGCTATGTCAGACTGCTGTCTGAGTTTGCAGAAGGATTAGCAATTTGTGACTTGTGTCAAAATATCTGGCCTAAAGTGACAGAAATAATATACTTTCCTGACTTAATGAACGTGAAAAAATCTGGGAAAAGAAAAAGAAGATCCCACCACACTGCACATAGAAATCACAGGCATTTATCCTTAGCAGTGCACAGTATTTCAGTAGTAGTGATTGCATTGGTCAGAATTTTAGAAGGGACACCTTTGAACTGGTAACATAAACTCATTAGGGTGTTATGGCAAAGCACAGAACCATTAGAAAATTTAATTATATTGCACTAATGTGTTAGTTAATATATATGGAAGTTAGTTAATATATATGTCATCCAGGGATGACATAATGGCTCCCTAGAATTAAAATGCGTTAAAATATATGAGTAGCTATATATGGTGATATAGTCTTATAACCAAGTGAAAGAGAAGGTGAAGATAGTCCCGAGACACTATACAGAGGTGAAGGCATTTCTGTGGGGAGGTGCACAGTCTTTACACAGAGCCTCACTAACCAAGGCTTTTCCTCTTCCATGATTTTGACAGGCACAATTTGTGATGAGACTGTGAGGGTGACATCAGAACAAATACCAAATAAAGTCCTCTATAATGATCTAATCTAATGATTGCTATCATAAAAACTGGGGACAAAGGCTGTGAAAAAGTAAAAAAGGAACGATGCAACTATAAGGTTTGAGCTTCTCTCTAGGCTTTGGTGATGAAAGGGGGAAGAGATGAGTTGGGCATGGAAAGGACAACAGCGACATTCAACTGGGAATGGATTTCAGAGGGACTCAGATACCCGGTTCTGTCTGTCTCCATGGTGTGGAGCCTTAGACAGCCAACAGCCCTTTTACAGAGCTTCAGCAGGGCATGTCTAAGTTGGCCGCTCTGAAAGACAAGGCAGAGGAGTGGATCCATTGTCTCCCAGTGACACCAATGAACTGCTAGCAATACTTCTTTTTACTTTTTAATCTAATATAATTTTTCTATATAGATATCCATCAAATAAGAAAACATATCAGTCATATATAATAGAAAGATTATACTTAATAAATATTAAGGGTGCATCTTATAAACCTGTAAAAATATTAACTAAACATTTTTTCCTTGTTTTAATTATGATGACTAACACCTTATTGATCAGTGACTTCATTCTTCAAACAATGATATAGACTTCACCAGGTGCTGTCATTTAGAAAAATACTTTCTTTCACAAAGAAATGTGGCAGAATCTAAAAATCATTATCATGAGAGCTGGAATATTTCAGTTACCGCCATCAAATTACCACACAGGTGGAGGACTTCTTTCTCTATGGGATAACACCATTACTCCTCTGCATGGATTCATTCTCCCTGGACCATCTGTGTTTAATCTTGCAAAGGCCAGGTCTGATACGATGGAAAAATAATTTCATATGGCAGATCAATTCACATACTCTTCCAATCTCCCAAATCAAACTTACACTTCACGTATGGCCATATTTAAACAATATTCAAAAGTAATGACTTTCATTCACCTCATTTTATGGATGGAGAGCAGTGTCAAAAAACATGTTGTCTGGTGTAACATGTAAGAGTGACTGATAAGAGCAACTGTGCTTTTACAGAATACTTGACTTTCTCCAGAGCATTTCACTTAGTACATAGCTATTTGATAAACCATGTGTATTGTAGAATTAAGAAATACAAACTGTTGACATATATCAAAATACAGTTCTTATGAGGTATCATTGATGAATCTTTCTTTACTGAAGGTTTCCCTATATTTTATTTTTGCTAGAAAGATATTTTTTTAATTTAGCAGTGATTTAAACAATCATATGATTTCTTTCCTATTAAAGTTTACAAAAAGACTGAGGAGGCCAAAATAACGAAGAGAAAAGGTTAATGAAAGCTTAGGTTACGAAATGCTTGGAATAGTGAGTTAAAGGTCAGAAGGTTACTAAGTAGACTTTAATACAACCATATCCAAAGTGTTGTATCTTGGAATAGGGAACAGAGTTCATATCTGAAGTACATCAGAACACCCTTAGAAGATGGGCGTTCAGATCCTTTTTCAGACTGCTTTCACATATTAGACTGAGGTGCCATTTAGGATCTTGGATATTCCCAATGCCTTGTTAAGGCTGACACTGACAGGCAACACTAGGTATCTCTCCATTTACCTTGTTTTATGAGACTGATAATTAGGTGCCTCAACTAAGCGTGTAAACTGGGATAACTTTGTGCTCAAGTGAAGAACATTGGTTCAAGTGCAAATCACTAAAAAGAGATTTCTCATTGAGATGTCATGCCAAGAACTCAGCACTTGAGTCCATGAAAGAGGAATCTCAAACAGACGTAGGGCAGTGACCTTGCCTATACACACACCATGCAATAGCATGTGTGATTCTCGTGTCCGGACTTGCAGAAGATGTGAAAATACTGCAGAGAGTTCACAGGAAGGACACAAATTAGATTGAGGAATCCTGGTGATAGGAGGTTTAAGGAGCTATATTTATTCAGCTTATCAAAAAATGTGAAGAGGTGGCTTGATCTTTGTGCATAGGTACTTACATGTGGAAAAGATGTGGAAAAGATAGTGGGAGACTTTTCAACTTTGCTATCAAAGGCATATCAAGGTTAAAAGACAGGAAGCTGAAGTTAGAAAAATTTAGCCTTGGATAAGTGGCTATTTCCTCACACTAAAAGTAATTAAATATTATAACAGCTAATATTTAGGACATAGTGGTGTTACCTCATTTTCCCTTTTGCAGCACAGCACAACACAACAACAGTTTCCTGTGAGCTGTCTTCACCTAATCAATTTTCTGTCTGAATTCGGTACCATTTTAACCTCTCTTGAAATGTATGCATATTCAACTTCCAGAACATGAAATGCTTTAATCTAAAGGCAGTGTGGGGCTTCTGGATGTTTTGGTGCAACTTGGTAGTTAGTGATGTGGGCATTCAGACCAGAGAATGTAAATGAACCCCTCTAGTAAAAGATTTTATGACATGTATTGCCCACTTGGCAGATCTTCATAACTGTTTAGTGGATGGTGCTCCAAATGGTGGCTTTTCACCCATGCAGAAGGACACTGTGTCTCTAAGCAAATATTTTCAGGGAAAGAATTTGTCACACATTCTATCTAATGAAGAACTGACCAACACCCACTTCTATTTGGTCAGTGAAACCAGATGTTTCTCATCCTTAATCCTCTGAAAACAGATTGTGGAGATGAAGTAATAGGAACAAGCATGGAGAGGGAGCAACTTGGCCAGTCATTCCTTGTTTTGATTATAAAAATGCATCAGAACCAACTTTATTATTTCAAAATAATAGATATAAATATGTCTACAATTTTGCTTCTCAACAAAGCTGGAAGAATTACCAAATGCTGGTCAGGAGCAGAAGAATTATGTCATGTCAAAGTTAAACTGAGATATGGCTGGCACATTCTCCCACGACTTGCACGGGCATTTACTTTATTTTGTTAAAGCAAGAGCTGAGGAGCTCGTGTTGCCTATATTTGGTTGGTGTAGAGGAATAAACAAAAAGCTTATTGCACAATTGAACCTTATCTTGGTTTAGCATTGAATCACAGAACATATAGAAGAAGTGTCCTTCCCCACACTCAACAAAATATTAAAGGCAAAGTAGATTAGAAAGAAAAAGTTCCAACTTGACTGGACTGTCTTCCAAGCAAACAAATACACCTGCTGCTCACTAAAAGCAAGTCCTTTCTAACAAGACTAAAGACTTATAATTTAGAGCTGGCCTTCCCTGATAAGCAGACTCCCAGCTGGCTGACTGAGGAGCAAATAGCATAATCAGGAATTCATAAGATTAGGAACACCTAGGGGAGACTCCCAAAAACCACCATGCATTTTGTGGAAAGGGTGGCTTAGTCCATCAGCCTTCTGAAGTAGAGAAATACAGCTGTAGGCCGTTTACTGAGTTAAATGAGGCATTGAAAATGGCACTCTGCCAGCTCCATGTACATATTAAAAATTTACAGCATGTTCCAGAGGAAATATTCTTTGTGCATTGTTCTTTTCCATAAATTTAATTCCCTCAACAGATTTTGTCATGCAGAGATGACTTTTTCTCCAGGAATCATCTCTATCTTGTCACCACATAGCTTGCACAAGCTTGGGATATTTTTTCTGCACATTGTTTTCTTTTGGAATTTCTACTCATTTTGGAGGTCCTNCATTTTGGAGGTCCTAGGGAGGCAGAGTAATTTTTTAGCTGTACTTGGTGAAATTCCCATGTGGACTTGCTAAAAGTGCTTTGTGAGTTAGTGAATAAGGCAATTTGGATCACTGGCCTCCAGAGCACCCCTACAAACTGTTGCTCTACTGAATAGATAAATCATAAAGATAAAATCATTACCTGACTGCAGATAGATCATTTGATTTATTGAAGGTTCATTAAAACTCACCCAGGGTATTTTGAGCTATATGGAACAGTACTGGAGCATGCTTTTACTAGAGATGCCATGATGATTTTTTCCTTTTTNTGCAAGGTCTAGTACTGTATACATGAATCATCGGGCGTGTGCATTTTCAGTGTGCATTCTGCGGTGCATTTTGATGCATTCTACCTGGATGTGGTGCACCTGAGGATCCCTAAATAAATACCAAAGTAAAACCCTTTTTTTGCCTCTAACAGTGTTTGGCTTTTAATTTTAAGACCGGGGAAAGGCAACACTAGCAGTTAGATGTGGAGAAACACAGACTGAGGCAGAAAGCATTTCTTTCAGCACTTGTCATCTGCTGCCAAGACGAAGAAGTTGTATAAATGCAAAAGGAAGATACTAAATGCAGATGCTTCCCCGCTTCTCTGCCCCACCATGCCTTGTTGGCATCAGAGTCAACAAGAGAGACAAATGTCAATTTGGTGAGAATCAAAGCAAAATAAGATTTTTTTTCTGCACTTTCCTTCATCTTCTATATCTGGTTTGAAGACTTATCTCAGATTTCCTCTCACAGAATACATGGGGAGGATGCATATGCAATTCCTCATGAGAAATTTGGGGTGCAGGGTCTCTGACTCCTGCTATCTTCAGGAAAAATAATGTTTATTTTAATGAATGCCCCTTCATTTCTGGATGAAATACAAAACACACCTGGAAGAACCTAATATCTTCTGACCTGCATTGATTTTTTTGACATTTGGAAGCATTTCATGAAGTCAGAGATAAGGAACTCACTTACTGACTGGCATTTAACATTGCTTATGTTTTCATGGAAAAGACGTTGTAATATGTTCTATTTCAAACACCAGTAGTTGTTCTGTCTGCAGTGTCAGCACTCCTATTTTCCCTAATTTGTAATTTATTTCTAAATGGCAGAAAAAATTGGATATTTTGCTGAAATGTTTAAATTTGGAAAAGCAACATTGATCAGAGTAAAAGTAATTAGAAACAGAGAAAAAGATAAAAAGCTGCTGTCAGTGACTATACTCATATATTTTTAGAAAGATAATAACTGACAACAGCTTTACTAAAGTGAACAGCCTGGAATTACAAAGTGAAATCAGTTAAACCAATACTGGAAGAGAATGTAGTAAACCATTATATATTTAATCTTTTAAATGGATATATAGTATATTATAGAATTTATAAGTAATTTGATTTAGAAAAATATATTTGATTATGCTCTGGTGGTACAACACAAGTTTAATGTAGAAATGAATAAAACCAATATTTATTTCTTGTTGGTTTATACAATCAACATATCAAGACAAAATGCATGGTATAATTAAATTTCTATAAACCATGGAAAACACAAAAGAAGCTGTAATGTATCATAGCACAATGTGCATGTGAAAGATTTCAAAACACATTTCAATCACTAAACTGTAAAATTAATACTTTCTACGGAGGCTGGTTGGGTAATGGACATTATTGCTGTGTTTTTTCAAGAACATAAGAGATTGTTTTTAAGGCAATTCCAAGGTATAATATGCCAATGAAGCAATCAAATTCTGCCTATTTTTGGAAATCTCCTTTTGGCTTCACGATTTGTCGACAAGAGCTCAGTGTTCTGCAAGACACAGCTCAAACCTAGTTTTGATATGAAAAGATGAATTTGTGGTTGTATAAGTATGTAAGATTTTATACAGGAGGCAGAATGTTCCTTTTCATAAACTTCACTGCAACTCACAAACCTATACTAAATCAGGATGGCATACAGTACGCTTTTGATCATGGCTTTCGGATACTTTCACTGTTCAAAGGAAATCCAGCAATGCTTCATTTTCTTACCAAATGGCGATTCAGAAATTGATGACTTTATGTAAACTTTTGTTGCTAGCCAACTACAAAATAAATGTCCCTACAACATGGGACTGGTAATCACCAAGATCCAGAGCCTTAGCTGGATGTTAAGTTCCAACAGGTTGCTTCTCTTTGGCCTGCTCATAAATGGGAAGAGGTAATGTTGCAGAAGATATAGTCCTGCTATTCTGTCATGTGCTTAAAGCCTCTCTAAAACAATTTCTAGTTTATATTTATACACAGTTATTAAGTTAAGAACCCTGCAGTATTTATTGAGAGGGTAACATCCTCCCCATGCCATAGCAAGCACTATTGCCATTAGGGAGCATTATTGAAATTTCTAGTTAAGGTCCCTGACCACAGAGCAGGTATTTTTCTATGCTGATATTGCTGATTCATAGTTCCATATGGAAGAGTGCATCTACCTTCATACACCACATTAGTTACGTATCTGGACACACAGAAGTTTATCATAAGGGCTCCCTCCTTTCCTACATCCCACACTTTATACCTCAACATGTCTGAGAAGTGCCATTGTTCAAATGTATATAAGCCTCAAACATACCTTCTGCTACTTAGACAGGTTGAGGTATAAAGAGGTAAATAATTATATTTTAAATAGGTTCATTTGCTACTATGACAGCCAGACAGTGAGTAAATGGCCAGATAGATGAAGTGGAGTAATCGGATGTTTTTGGGAGAGGATACTCTGACTGGATAAACCAGCAGACTAAACTGTAGTTTTCTGAAGAAGGATCCTGTCCTTTCACTTCCTGCAGTTACACCATGTCTTTATCACTCAAAGAAAGCAAGATTACAATTTGCCCACTCAACCACATACCATGCGTTATTTTTAACCTACTATATAAAGGGCACCTGTCTTTTTTAATCCTGATGGTCAGCTTTTCAGATAACAGCAAATAGTATAGTTACTTATTAGTGTAGCAAATATATTTCCTGTTGGTCTACACAACCCCCCCAAAAAAAAGGAAATTTTCCCATGATTCCAGTGTAAGTAAAATTTTAGAACCTCAGCGTGACAAGAGAGAATAATAAACAAAAATAAGGGGAGGAAGGACAGTGATAGATAAGGGGATGGTCATGGGCCACACAGTCTTATATATATCTTGTTGCTCATTTTTTGTTTGGTTGGTTTCTATTTTTATTAGTCTGTTGTTTATGCTTTCTAAAATAGTGTTCCTAAATATATAGCCATTGCTTCCTTCAAACTGTACCAGGAAGCCTGACAGGAGGTTTGTGAGAGGAGAAAAGAAAACATGCAAATTTGCCTTATTTTAACATTGCTTATTATCTAGCTCCTTCCTTAATTTCAGAAGACAGCATGTTTCTGCAAGTCATACAAATCCGAATCTAAGTGCTGTGCTGGAGTCCCAACTTCTGAGATGCTTCTCATGTTGACAGCAGCTGGAGGTGCACAGCATGTATTGCATCCTTGGAGGCTGCTTCTGGTGATGTTGTTCTAGTTTGTTTAGTCAAAAGGATGCATCATACTCAGAAAAGATTATTCAAAAACATTTGGATGAAGTAAATCCCTTAGTTGATTTACATGAGTACACTTTAAAAAACTTTATATCTGCAATTAACATTTATTCAAGCCGAGAGCTCCTGGCCATAGGGGAAAGCAAGAGTTCCGTTGGATGGTGCTTTAGCATCAGCTCCATGACAAGTGCTCGACTCTACCAGGAGACATCATGTGAACCAACTAACGAGACCACTGACCAGCAACTCTTGCTGACGCCTGCCAGTTAAAAGCAATCTTATCTTTGGGCTACAGATCATCTCCACCTATTAAGTCCCACCTCACAAAGTGAATTTCCAAGAATCCCTGGTCCAGTTCCTAAAGCTGTCATCACACGTGCCTTCAGCAGCCTAGGTTTCATGCCCAAGGAGTCTTACATGCTAATTTAAAATGAGAGGTTTGTACTTCTGCTGAGTCTTTAAACCTGTTCTAATATAGCTGAGAATGAAAGGATCCCAATTTCTGATAAGTCTAGACAATTTCTATTTTTGCATAAGAAATATATTTGCAATATTGATTATATGTTCCATTTATTGATCTCTGCAGTACTGTTTCTCTCAGCTATAAGCACCATTAAGGAGCTTACATACACTTGCTGAACAAGACCAATATAAAGAAGCTGAATTTGCCAAGGATTTGTTAAGAAATTCCATCTCCCATCAACCTAACACATACTTTGATATATGATGTATTATTTAATTAAAAAAAACCCAAAACCCCAAAAAATGAAAAAACCAAAAAACCAAAACCCCCACAGATTTAGTTAAAACCTCCCCAAAATTTTAATATTTTTATTTGGAATTACTATATCAGCTTATCTAGTAAAAAACACACCAAAAAGCCTCAGATGATAAAGTCTTTGAATTCTTTGTATAATTCTCCAGAATATACTTTCAAATACTAGTGAGTTCCTCTAATCACATACTAAATTTTAGACCAGCATTAAATTCCATCAGGGAAAATATTTATTGTATTGTTCATATGAGAACTGTGAGCAACTGAACTTGAATATTTATTTTTTAACCCCAGAGGCTTTTCTGGAATCTAGACTGAAAGAATCACTACTGTAAACCAAATTTCTTACCTCTGATGGATGTCCAGCTCTTATAAAAGTACAGAGTGGATCAAAAGCTCCTGTTCCACATGCCAGAAGATGGGTCCTGTTGTATCGGTGAAGGACACGGACATAATTTGCACATTCATCCTAGTTTACGGGAAAAATAAACATAGGGAAATATTAGCTTTTCTTTTTTTTTTTTTTTTTAGTCTCTTGTGTGCCCTTAGGTGATGTTCTTATATTGAATCTTTCTATTCTGTTTCCCTTCATATTGCTAGTTCTCTGCCATTAGTTTCATGAGTAGGTACTTTTACATTAAAAAAGCAAGTTTAGAGCACTAACTGATCATATTTTATTTTAAATACTTAACCAGTTAGGATTTGCTCAGTTATAAAAACACACAATTGTGCTTCTTCCTTAATCTTGGAAGTATTCTGCAAATCTAAATAGATCTTTTACTAAGTATTATTAGATACGCTAGACATAGGATTCAGAGCAGAAGATGTGAATAGTCAGCAAATGGCTTCTCTCTCAAGTTAAATAAACTTTATCTCAAGAATTTTTTTTTTTACTGCATCGTAATTTTTTGTATAATTAACTGCTAATCAATATTTTTTATATTGTATAGGCACATACTTTGTGTGTTCTGACTGTTTAAACTCTTTTGAAGAAGAAATATTCATTTGCCCCAGCATAATACTTTGGGACTCATTAGTGTATTTGCAGCTTCTTAAATATTACAATTATAACATTTTCAAACATCCCTTTGAGATATGGGGTCATTATTCCTGTGCTAAACTAGAAATGGAGAAAGTGGGATAAAAGTATCCACTGATTTTGGGACTCCTGGGATTTGGTTTTAGAGAGTATTTTATATTTTGCAATGGTTTCTGTGTGTGGAACAAAGTCATTGTTCAATTCATTACTCAACATTTCTGCAACTTAGCACCCTGGGCTTTAAGAGTCACGTCAAGTTTAAGACATTTAAGGTGGAATTAATCTGAGCTAACTTTAGCTTTTCTAGAGTTTCTAGAGCAATTCTCACTGTGGCTGCAGCCCCCACACCAACAAATTCCTGTTGGATGAGCAGCACACAGGGCTCTGCACTCTGACATCCTGGTCACTGTGGGTTCCCGTGTCTCCCCGGGAACTGTTTTTGCATAGGGTCAAGGTTTCCCTACCTGGTTTTATGTATACCCTTATGTTTATGCATATCCCGTATGGAATATGTATGATCTCTGGAAAGTTCTGTTTAGTTTGATACTTCATTTGTTCATTCAAATAGAACCCTCCCCTGAGTTTGTCCCGTTGGATGTTCCCCCCTGTCACTTCACAATTTACAGAACTCCATTGGCTGTAATACTTTTATCCCGCCCCTTCTGGCACCCAGACAAAAAGGCGCTGGAATGCCTGGCCGTGGTCTTTGTCTGCTTGGTTCTATTAAAGTTAAGTTGCAGCAGACCCTTCTCAATCTGTCCCTTGCCTTTATCGACACTATTTTCACATCAGCTTGCAGCCTGCTCCCTGCGAGAGAGCCAGCTTGGGTTCTGTATTTTTTGTAACAGCTCCCTGCCCACCACGGCTGTATCAGGTCCGTGCTGGGACACCTCCAACAGCCAGGCGCAGCGCGGTCTCCGGGCAACTGCAGCCTGCGTCAGTCACAGAATTTTTAAGTAGTGCTGTAGGCCAGAAATCTCCAAAAGGCAGTTAATACAATCCTAAAATGAACATGCAAAACAGAGTGGAGGAATTTCCTTTTTTTGAAAATTTCCTATTCTTCATTGTTGACTGCTCTCATTATTGGACTGCCATATTTGTGTGAGAACAATCCTGGGTCTTACTAACCAGCTGCAAGAACTTAAAGTCAAAGAGGACGAGTTTGCAGGGGATTCATGGGCAGAATTCAACACTTAGAAATTCACATTAGGTTCAAAACTAAGAAAGCATCTTTCTTCTTTCTTTAAATCCTTAAATCATTCAGTGAAAATCTTTCAAATGCTCCAGCAAATAAAAAAGGAAATAAATCTACCTTGCTAACTGATTCTCCTTACCTGTTCATCCTCAATATCAATCATGCTAATTCATAGAAATAAAAAAACTACACAGGAGGTAACCTGTTGTGTAATTAAATATTATGTATATACAAAGTACAAATCAACCTTTTAATATCTTACTTTTGGAATTTCTTGATTTGAAACTAATTTGTTCCTTTTTTTATTTCAAGGAAATAAAAACAAAGACAAATTGAGAAAACAATGGGTTGAAATCAATAGCATAATAATCAAATGCATGCAAATCAGCACTCAGTAACAGAGGTGTCCCCTTTGTATGTTCATTTTCCAAATATTTGCTGACTGGTGGTAGCAAAATGATATTCCATAGGAATTTTATGATGCCATGCAGTTTATGAATAGATGCTTTACTGGGCCCTGTTGCACAGCCTGATTCTCCCTCTCCTCCAAGAATGACCTTCCTGACTTATTCCCTCTGTTTGCTCTCAGTAGTGGTCTGTTCTTTACTCCATGGTTTCATTTTTTATCCATATACACCTTCAGCTCTTGATCTTTGGGCAAAATCATTTTAGGGATTTAAGTTTTAGTTTAAATGAGAAAAATCTAGATCTTTTTTCTCCTGTGTGCCTTTGTAGGAATGCATGAAAAATTCTCCAAAAACACCCCATGATGAGGAAGACACCAAACACAGAAAAAAATAAATTCCAAATGACTAGACTTGCTCATTTATAAACAGATGACAAAAGGTTCTGTTCTGGGAAGTGTCAGGCAACAAGGCATTGCTGCTAACCCTACCAATAATGTACTGTACACAGAGCAAGGAAGAGATGCATCATCCAAGGGCACTTTGAAATAAGACTTCTTTATACTATATCAATTAGTTAAACACTAGGGTTGTCTTTAGGATGCTCCACAGATATATTAATAGATCTGTGGAATTTTATTCATCCGAAACTTCTCAGTGTGGAGTAGTTAGTCATCTCTACAGAATCTGATTTCTGTATCTGAATGATTTCCAATTCTGATAAAGTAATTCAGAGTAACTGAAAGGTCTCACACCACAGGCTAACAGGTGTGATTCCTGGCACACTGGATGACAGCTGAAGGATTTTTTTTCCTTGGCTTCACTTGAATCAGAAAAGCATAGCCTTATTTTAAGAGTATGCATGTGTTGTTAAGACAAGCCTTTTTAAAATGTCCTATCAAGTCTGTTACAAGCTCTGAAACTGTTTATGACTACAATACTTGTAGTTTTACTGCTACAACATGAACTGATAACTTTTTAAGGTTATACAGGCTCGTAAAAGTGGTCTGTTATATAGAAAGAGGCAGCAGAGTACAGGTGAAGTATTTCAATGCTGAGAAGCTTATTACATTATTATCAGTTCTACTTAGTAATCATGCCTTGAGTAATAGATCTTTTGGAAAGGAAAATAAAAAAAGAAACAGCATGGAAATAAGTAAAAAAAGTTTGAAATACAGCAATATTTTTCTGAGAGTTTGTAGTGTGAAACATTAGATAGCATTAAGAACTTAAAATTGACAAAGGGCTGATTTTAAGGCATTATGCTATTAAGTCAATATTGGCTTACGGCTTTAAAAATGAAGGTGAAAAGAAAACTAGTAGGAAAGTTTTGGATTCTAATTTAGATTCCTTCCAGGTTGAGCAATTTATCTTACTGATACTGAGCATGCTAATGAAAATTACAACAGTTTCCCTGATATTAATTAGTGTTACTCATTCACATAGTCCATACATAATTAAGTCACATGTGAGGATCAGAATATTGTTTGGTATTACAATATTTCCATCTTATAAAATTTTAAAGACTTTCTTAAAGTCTTTCTTAAAGACTCCGCTTCTGGAATCTTGTGATTACTTAAAAATTCTGGTTTTTTCTATAAAAATAGTAGTTACACCAAACCTTCATGGTGTAGAGAAATGTGGGAAACACATGTAGCTCTTTAAATGATCACATTCATACAATGCAAATTTCAGGACTTATAATAACAAACTGAGTTGCAAAAAGGTTTTGAGTTTTAGGAAAACATGAGTTTGAGGGGGCTATCTTTGCTTTGAAACAACAGTACCTATTTCTGCATTTATTTAACCAAAAAAATATCGTCAGAGTATCAGAAAATATGTAGTGGTGAAGGAAAGATGGTATAGCTTTAACTAATAACAGCTTATGCTGAGAGGTATTATTAAATAAAGGCCAAACAATTTAAATTTGGGGTTCATTTAATATGAACATAAAAGTTCAGCCATTGTAGAAAACTGCCATTTTCAACCAAAGACCTAAAATTATCCAGGATACAAAATTAACCTGAAAAACTGCAATGAACTCTTAAGAATTTTCAAAAAGGATCAGTTCTAATCTAAGTTCTAAGGATCAGTCTGAGCGTAAAGAGTTGGGGTTTTACTATTATTATTATTATTATCATTATTATTATTATTATTACTACTTTTAAATCTGGTTCCAGTCCCTTAATGTGGACAGTTCTTAAGCTTTTACTTCAGAAGAAATCTTTATAACTTCCTAATCTTTGGGATTAGGACAGATAGATATAATCTATTGGGACTATATTGTGGTTATCGTCAAGGCTGCTGTTTGCTGCATTTGTGGGAAAAGCTTGTATGTGACCTTCCACGTCCTACATTCCTGTCACTGTTGCTGTAAAACTATCATAATTTTCAGATCCTTTGGTTCAGTGTGAGCTCTCTCAGCTGTGGGATTTATTAGCTGTTGTACTTGCTGTGTGTTTATGAGGTGCAGATAATGAGCTTGGTGCACTGCAAAACTAGAGAGCTCCCATCCAGAAGAACTTTTATCCTGTGCTGCCAGTGATATCAGCTGCTGTGTGCCAGTGAGCTTTCAGGTCTTTTCCCAGGAACTGATTATAGTCAAGGCACCGAATCACAAGAACAGAACATTTCTGAGGTTCATTAAAACAGAATGTTTTTGTTAATATAACACGAAACCTCTAGGACAATATAAATTACAGTGTAATTTATAATTATTAGTAAAGTAACTGCTTTTTTGAATGTATTCTGGAGAATGCAAAAATGAACAAGATAATCCATGTAAAAGAAAAGAATTCACGAAAAGAAAAGGAAATAGAAATGGAAAAGGAGAATTATTAAGGTATGTTCGCTGATAGCACCAGAGAAAGAAATAGAAGAAAGTTCAGATGATCAAAAGTGTTCATTGCCTGTTTATGATCTGGTTTGAAGAGCAATTAAGTTAATAATTGATTGTGTTCACAGTAGTTACGTTTTTAACCTGCAACACTTAAATTTATATCTATGCTTTAATCTCGTTGAAGTTAGGGATGCCTGAATCCTTGTTTTGGACCAGCCCCAGGTATAATTAAAGCATTGATTTCTAATTAGTGATACTTACAGCATCTCTTCCTTTAATTATGCATTCTTCGGCCTGCAGAGGTGTACTAGGCCAATGGATCTGAGGAAAAAAAAACCCAAGAATTTAATTGGCAGTCAGCAGCTTTTTCCACTATTTCTTATATGAGAGATTCTCAGAAGTATGAAATCATAGAACACAGCCCAGGTTGAAAGGTACCTCAAAAGACCATCTGGTCCAGCCCTTGGTGGGAATGGGAGCCTAGATGAGAGTATCACTCTGTCCTACACATCTTTAGACCCTCCAGGGACAGAAACTCCACCATGTCCCTGGCTCCTTGTGAAGGGAGAGCCTCTGTCCTCTTTGAGATGCCATTTAAATACTTAAGTACTGGAATACTGTGATGAGTTCCCCCTGAGCCTCGCTTTCCCCAGAGAGAAAAGACCTTCAGTCTCTCCTTTATTTGAGCATAACTGTCTTGATTAGGGTAGCTCACCAAACTTATTAGTAGTCAACAGAATTTAAAGGAAGTTAATGTATGGAACATTTTATATAAATTCAGTAGAAACATCTATGCTAAACTGTCATGGATTTTCAACATAATTATTAATTTTGAACTACTGATTTCCTGCTTTAAGTAACACTTAGGAAAGAAAATGGTTTACAGTGAAGTTAATAAGGGTCAGCAATTAACCTCATGGGAGTAGCATCAGCTCTTCACAGTCAGCTCCGAGAAGTGAAGCCAAATTGCACAAGTGAGGTTTTTTCAGCTACCTACTGTACAACATTTATGTTTCATGCCAGATGCATGATTTTTTTGGATAAAAGCAATATTAAACAATGACTGAGCACACTGGAATGATTACTTAATTTCTTAGGACATTTAAAAGTGAAAACAAAAACATGTTTATGTCAGTGATATCAGGCTTGGCTGAAACCAAGTAAATATCAAAAACTGATGTCATCATTAAGACATTTTTGTGAATAATCCAATCAAAAATTATTTTTCTGTCTGGAACATTTTCTTCTGCTAGGCTTTTTTCTTCCCTTTTTTTTTTTTTGGTTAATTGAACTATCTTAGTTTTCTTGAAATAATTCTAGTCTGAGAAAATCTGCAGATAAATTATTAGAAAAGTTAATTGCAAGAAAAGTGGAGCTAAATTATAAATCCTAGATGCCTAGGGCTTTAAATCAACAGGCCCATTTCTCTTCAGTGTCTTCATTAACTACTTGCACTCAAAGGAATACTAAGTTGACAACGACACTAAACTGGGAGGAGCTGTTGACTCTCTGGAGGGCAGAGAGGCCCTGCAGGGAGACTGGGATAAATCAGAGGGCCGGGCAATCACCAAGTGTATCAAGTTTAACAAGGGCAAGTGCTGGA
>WEIT01030412.1:2638-18757 GCA_013389985.1 Dryoscopus gambensis
GTACCACATCCAGTTCTGGACCCCCCCCAGTACAGGAAAGCACTGATATGTTAGAGTGGGTCCAGAGGTGGGTCATGAAGAAGATCAGAAGTCTGGAACACCTCACCTATGACAAAAAACTTCAAGTAGGGTCTGTTCACAAGACAAGGCTCTCAGGACACTTTACTATGGTATTTCTATAATTACAGGGATCTTGTAAGAAAGATGAAGAGAGATTTTTTTACCAATAATGGAATCATACAGTGACATTCCTGATTTTTCATCTTCTTCACTGGCATATCTCTTCAATACTATGAAATACGTGGATGAAATAGTACTTCCTACATTGAAGTGACAGTACAAAATGTCTGTAAAAGATATAAATCTCATTCATTTAAACATAGACTCAGGAGTCATTAGTATGTTCAGGATTTCTTTGGATGACAGGACTGAAATTAATTTCAAGCAGGGGACATTTAAATTTAGGTGTCTGCTTCCATTATCATCAGCAGAGATCAATGGAACCCACAGAAAAAATGCCATGTGAGGGCCAAATCAGTCAGCTGTCCAAATATAAATGATAATACCTTTTGAGAGGCACCAGGATAAGTTAGAGATCTGCACAGAGATGGCTGATATGACACTCAGGAGACCAACATAACTGTTGAATAGCAGCTGGAGGACAGCCAGTATTTGCTATGGTAGCACTCATCTTCCTGGACAACTCTGTTGAGGCGTTTGAACAGAGTCCAGTGTATCTGTTAAATGTCTTCATGGAAGGCCAGGGAAGAATTACAGTTGGCAAAGCTGAACTTCAAAATTAATTTAGTGGTTCATTTTCAGTTTATAGGCAATGCTCTTAATGAAAAGTTTTTACTGATCGGCATGACTGGACATCAGAAAAGTGTAAAACACGACCAAGACATACAGAAAAAATTAGGTGCACAAAGAACTTACTTGAAGAGAAGAATCCAAAAGTGTATTCTCTACCGGTTCACATCTCCAAAAGTCCAAGCTTGTTCATTTCTCGTTGACTAAAATAATCTAGAAGAAAGTGTATTAATATGTTGATGTAGCATTATGATGCAAAGATAGTGTACTAAATTCAGATGCCAATCAGTTTCAAAAATATGGCCAAATCCAAATGTCTGCTGATGCAAGCAGTTCCTTAGAGAGAAATAAATAAATCTTATACCTGTTAAAAAGTTTTTATCACTGAAGTAGTTTAACATTTTGGCACTCCACTGAAAAAAACAGAAAATGCAATATTTTAATTTTTAATATTGGTAGATGATAAAATTCTGGAATTCCATATATATTTTACAAAATTAGTGAAACTGTGATACTTAGTTTCTTATCTACAGTTTCATTTTTCTCAGCATAATCACTAGATAAATATGCCACCAGGAACAAGTACAATTTGTTGTGGAGATGATGTATCAGCAATTTTATATAACTTGATCATTTTTTATGACAACACAAAAATGAAGATCACGTTTCTGACTACAGCTTTGACAAAGATATGGTTAGGTATGTATAAAAGATTTATTGTTCATCTGTTGGTCAGATATTTTACCGTAAAGATACCACCAAAATGTGTTTCTCATTACGTTGAAACAAAATGAGCCCATCTGATTTCTAACTTATTGTCAATGGCTATTATTAAAATGAAGATCATCTTTCAAGACATTGTTATTTATTACCATTAGAATATTTGATTTTTACGATTTTATTCTGTGTATTTAACTACTTACACATATCTTTCTTTGAAGTAATTCCTGAGTGAAGGTTTGGGTACAGAACTCTCCAAGAATTGCTCTCAAAATGCAATCTGAACATGATTGTACCAGTTTCCTCTGTCCTACACAATTATTCATCATGCTGTGAAAGCTCCTCACCTCAAGACATCTCTCTAAAATTCTCTTTAGATAACAGTTTTCCACAAAATTTTTAAACTTGCTGTATCCATGATGCAGTCTTCTAGTTCTACAAGATCATGCTACCAATTAAATTCTTCATTGCTTTTGATATTCTAGGACTTCCTTTTGGAAGCCAGCAGATATATTTGAAGTTTTTAATCAATTCTGTTATTGATTCATTCTGGCTCTCAGTCATTCTTTGGATTAACATTTGCTTATCTTTTATGTCTGCTTGAGTTGCATGTGATTTTCTTAGGGTCTGTTCCTGGACCCATTTTTTAGGTTTTATGGCATGCTTACCATACTAAGAAGTTTTTCAGGTGTGTGTTCTAATTTTGTGTCAAAGTTTTCAAATCCTGGAAAAACTCTTTACTTTGAGAATAAGAAGTATACTAACTTGTTAAGACAGAGATTTCCCTATTTCATTTTGTAGACCTTCACAGAAGACAAGGAAAACCAAGTAACAGTTAAGACCAGTGAAAGGCTTCACATATTTTTTCAGAGGTTCTTAGAAAGGGATAAACTGTAGCTCAGAAAGAAATTATACAATAGAGTCTTCTATTATTTAAAGTTTTGGATGAATGCTATTGCAAGCATGATAACTGAACTACAGTTTGGGAATTCATGTTGTAAAAAACAAAGTAGATATTTTTATTACTATTTCTAGTTAGAAATTGAACATATGCAGCTATTTGAATTGGCAGAATTAGGGTTTCTGTAAAGCCTACTGCAGAAATTGTTAGAAATGTCACTTTAGGTACTTTCAACTTCTAATTTTCTCATTAAAGGAGAAATGAAATGAATAATTTAAAAGTATCTGCAGGCAGAGCAGTTTTACCACCCTTAAGGAATGAAGAAAAAAGTTAAGAATGTCATCTGTCTGAAGATATGTTTAGAGATGATAGCTTGACTACTGAGATCCGGTACTGTCTGTAGATATCTCAGTAGAGTGACAGACTTATTCCCTATGTTACTTTTTATTTGCCTCACCGACACTGGATTCTGCATTTAGGTGCTGGGACAATTATAGGTCTGTTAGGACCGACAATGGGCTTTGTTCTGTTCCTAAAGGCAAATTTACTTTCTTCTTAGCCCTTAGGAACATGTACATTAAATTAATTTTTTAAAATTAATTATTTTCAGATAAATCTGGGTGGATGGATCTCCACATCTTAGGATAAAGGGAAAAGAGAACTACTCCTTTTCCTGTCTTTTTATCTATGGGCCAATTCTCTGTTCTGAAATAGCTGTGCAGACCATCACTAGAGAAGTTTCCATGAACATCAAGGCCATAATAAAATAACAGTACAAATATAATTCATGTCCTTTGGAATTATTTATTTCAGCTAAAATAATAGCAAATTTTTATTTTAATGCCTAGTCCTTTGACATAGCTTGTGATGGAATTTCCTGCTAATGATATTATAAAATTTATTTTGAAGATTATTAATAACTAATAGCTACAATAATTATGTATTTTATATATAATATGTATTATAAAAATTAATTAAACATTATTTAAAATAATAACATTTTCTTTAGATTGTGGAGATTAGTACAAAAACTCTCTCTCTTCTGCTCTCTGAGAGTAGAATATAAGGCAGCAAATTTTTATTTTCCTCAAATCTAAATGAACTGATCTAACGTGATATAACCATATCAGTCTTGATATCTTTGGTATACTGGGGGTGTACATCACTTCCCTAATTTTCACTGTCTACTGTATTATAATACAGTGACCTGTCTCTAGCAGGATACGACTATAGTGAATTTTTAGGAAACAAGCAATTACACAATAAGGCAGAAAGAGAAAATGTGGGGGTTCCTGCTTTGTGGGCCCCCCCTCCCCCTTGGGCGGGGTGGGGGGAGGGCATGCCCTAGGATGCAGGTTTCTCTGTGTGCCCGGGTCCTGTTCCCCTGTTGGCTGTTTGGTGTGTTGCCTCCACCCCTAAAATCCTTTATGTTGGAGTTTTTCCCATGAGGCTTGTCTTTGCCACCCAGACCGGGACGAGTGCGGGGGCAAAACTAAACATCCCTGAAACACCTATGCAAAGACCATTCCATATTCTTTCCTGCTGGCATAACTGTCTTCGGGAAAGTTGCAAACAGATTGCAACAGATGGTCAGAGAATGCAGGCAACCTAGTGATCAATCCCTGGAGACAGTTCAACATCTCTACAAAGCAACTCTGAACACTGAACCCCAGGAACTCAGTGAGTAGACTTTGTTGTGCTGTTCCCTCTCAGACTATGGAGGAATCATGGGAAGGATCATGGCTGTCAGAGCCACAAAGGGAAATCTATCTCAAAATTGAAAAAATCCTCCTGCAGCAAAACAAAAATCTTACTCAGAAAGAACTGAAACATTTTCTTGACTGGTTGTTCAAGTGTTTCTTTTATGTTTCTTGGGACTCAATTTTTAAGATTAGTCGTTCTGCCACTCCTACAGGAGAATCTTGGCAGGACGTCTGGACAGAGTTAATGAAACAACTGGAACAGGTACCAATGGGAGAATATATCCCTGAATATTTCATGATTACTGAAGCTCTCACAATACATCAGTTGTCTCCACAGGGTTTACTGTTTTGCCATTTCTGTCCTTGTGGCAAAAGATGGCTGCAACAGCGAGACCATGCGGCAGCCCCCCGGCAGTGTGAGCGTGCCCACGGGACCTCTTCTTCCGCCCCTTGCGGTGGTGGCAGAGGTGCAGGCGCTGGACCCGCCCAGCCCCCTCAGTAGCCCTCGTCCTGCCACGGGCTCCACCCCTATCTCAGACCCAGCGCACCAAACCATCTCTGGCGCGGCGGAGGCATTCCTGTAAAAGGCAGAAAATATGCTCCAAATCGCAATCATCCCAAACAATTTTCTCGTTGTAAACAACCCCTACAACCTCCCTTCCCCCATCCTACCTTTCCCTTTTATTCTGTAGTTCCTACCCTGTTTGACTTCCCATGGTTTCCCTCCCCAAACCATGCTTTTCCATACCCTTTTACAAACCCATTCCCTCAAAATTCCCAAATACTGAGGGGGGTATAAGAAGAGGGAGGGAAGGAAAGAAAAACTCCTAGAAGGAACAACCTTTTTCTTTTAAAGAGTTAACCATCTTTGTTAGGAGTCTTTACAGACATAGACTCAATCACAGGTGACCACACTGCTAACATCCAACAGAGAACCATCCCCTATGGAAGACACCCTCTCCTGACTCAGTTTCCTGATGAGGCATGCTCAGAGAGTCCCATCTCTCTTCTGCCAGCTCTGGGGACTCAGAGGGTGGCTTACATTCTTTTGAAATTGTTTTTGTCATTTTGTGTTTATTCTGTTGTTTCAAATGTTGGGCTTTAGAACCCTTGAGAGAAACCTTCTTAATAAAAACAGAAGGGTGAGATGTGGGGGTTCCCCCCTGTGGGCCACCCCCCTCCCCCTGGTGGGAGGGGGAGAGTTGAGGCCTGGGACGCAGGTATCTCTGTGTGCCCGGGTCCTGTTCCCCTGTTGGCCATTCCGGGTGTTCCCTCCACCCCTAAAATCCTTTATGTTGGAGTTTTTCCCATGAGGCTTGTCTTCGTCACCCGGACCAGGATGGGTGCGGAGCAGAAAATAAACATCTCTGAAACACCTATGCAAAGACCATTCCCAAATATTTCCTGCTCGCATAACTCTCTTTGGGAAGGTTGCAAACAGACTGCAACAAGAAAAGGCAATAAAAGAGAAGAAAAAATGTTTTTCTAAACAAAGATATATACTTTGAAAAGCAAGATGTAGGATTTACTTGCCTTCTGAGGAAATAATTTAATTTAATTATCTATTCTCTTAGCCTTGAAACTCAAATTATTCAATATGCACCTGATAAAAAGAAAGACAAATATGACAGCAAAGTAGGCAATTATTTTAGTTTGTAGTGCTGCCTAAATAATAGTAGAATGCAATGCACAACTGTGGTAATATCAAACTGTGGTTATTTAAACTGAAAGATAACTGAAGAAGAGATTTCTACCCTGCTGTGTACACATTATGTTCGGAGGGGACTGTTCTTCAAAATATTATCAGTCCATCTTCATTGCAACAGGACTGGGTAAAATTAATAATCATTTTATTAAAAGTAAAAGAAAACATTCCTTGATGCTCTGTTTCTAAAATGGAAGGCCTTTTTTTTTTAATGTACTATTATAATTGAACAAGAAATAGACAGAATCCATGCTGTAGGTCAGGTGGACAGTTGATACAAGGTGTTGTAAGTCCAGTGACTTCGCCAAGAAAATGTTGTATTGAACCAGCAGAAAAGGTGATCTGAGAGTAGAAAAAAGCAACAAAACTCTTCCTGCTGTTTATTTGTCCAAAATGTAACAGGTGAATGCAGCAAAAAAATTACAAACATGCACGTGCATTTTTATTACTTATTATTGACTTTTCACTATGCAGTTGTGAATTATGGAGATATTGCACCTTAATTAGAGGGCAGGACAGATGGTGAAAGCTTAGTCTGTGTTAAAATAACCTCAGGTGCCGGCTGACTATGTACTTCAAGCAACATTTTGTAATAACAAATCTAATTGTCCAGACAAAATACAAAAGACGTTCTATGGAAATATTTAGAACAAAAAGTCATTGAAACTATGTGGCTTCTTCATATTTTTTTTCCTTCTGATTTCATATCAGCTGATAATTTTGTTTAATCTTTTACCTGTGGGCTAGATAAGCATTAGATTGTTGAGTTTAAAGAAAAAAGGCAGAAATTTAGTTTGTATCTGAAAGAAATTTCATCTCCTTTGCATACATGTACATTATCCAATGAAAAGCTCAATACCTTAGATTGTTTACAGGTATGATGCTGTACTGGAGCAACACAGAAAGAAATGTGCATCTCCTAACCAGAGTCTCCTGTATGATAAAAAATTGAATGTTTTTTCTCCTCCCACCTCTTTTCCTAGGATACAGAGCCAACAAAGATATGGGAAAAATATAACAATAGGAAATGGTAATTTAAAAATAATTATCTATGGCCCAATTTTATCTGTGGTCCTGTTTTATTTTTCTGTGGCACACCAAAGCCTTGACTTGCTACCTCTGGATATCTGAGATAGCAAATTCCATGTTTTCTGGCTACAAGAGTCCATTATGTAAATGTAGTATAACCTCTTCAAAGCAAAGACTTAAACCATCCATAAGAGTATAAAAGGAACAGAGCCAAGCACTACTGTAAACGTATGCATTCATGCATGCAGAATCCATGACTTTGTTCAAAAGTAGTTTTGCCTTGAATGTGCATGGATAGACTGAATTGGTGTTAGGCTAGTAATGGTTCTTTCTTTTGATTGGGAAATTGGTGAATGAACTTAAGAAGGAACAGGTTTTGGAAAAAAAAACCAGTACCATGACCACCACCACAGGAAACCGTCCTGTGGTCCACTGAGATACTAAGTGTAGTATGACTCCATGAAGGGTGAGAGAGAGAAATGCTATCTAGCTCCCATATCTCAGTGACATTATTAACCACATCACAGCAGCTGTGGAGGGGATATCTAAATGGCATTGTTATCCCAGTGTAATGGATTCCTGTCAGAAGAAAATTTCTATATATGGGCTAGAAGGGGCTGCAGAGTATTTTGGTTACCAGTCCGGATGACTGCAAGATACACCATGATATTCACCCACCTCAGCAATACAGGGCTTGGTTTTAGATCAGTTTGATCATGTTTCAAAAGTATTTTTCTATTATTTCCATATTCCTACACTGCTATATTTTAACAACATTTCACTTTTTTAGCTATGGGAAAGTAATTACAATATTTCATAAGAATAAATCTTATGAAGGTTCTTATGAGTTTGTGTGTTTATTTCCAATCTGAGATAGTCTATGATTCTATGGTAACTGAACCATATGCTAACGCAAGTTTTTAAGTAACAGCTGTGATCTGGATTACTTCAGCAAAATACTGACTGATATATTTTTCAAGAAATTTAGTCTAGGTTTCAATTATTCTAATGGTTTACACACAGTATACAATGAAACGTTGCTCCAGTGGGGGCCAAAACTCCAGATTAACAGTAAAAAAATACAATCAGCTAAAAAAGAAGATAACAATTGTCTATCAGTAATGATTAAGCTTGCAAGTCAATAAACCTCTGTGCTTCTTTGTGTTGAGCAGGCAAAAGTTATTTAAGCATTTTCTGCGCATTGAGCATATGCTGTTGCTCTTGGAAGGCTTGTGTTGATTTTGCTAACTAACAAACAACATTTTTCAAATACACTTCTGAGAACAATATTCTCCACTTTATTTTCTAAGGAAAGTGAGTTTTCAAATGCAGGTTCAGAACAGCAAAATTAATATAACAGCATTTATCACCAAGCAATTAGAATAGATTCAAATATGCATATTTGCTAATGTACATTTCCCATAAGAGTAACACAAAAAAGCTTTTACTAATTACTTTCCCCCACTGCTGCTTTTATTATTGGAAATATATACTGGTTTTCCTAAGAGATTTGCTTGTTTTCTTCACCTATAGGAAACATTAGTGCCCAGATTCTCTTCAAGTCCAAACAAGTGTAGTAAAGCTGAAATGTGTGCAGTGCTGGGGAAAAGAAACACAAAAAACCCAACCAGGAGCCCAAAAGAAAACAATAATAAGGAGAATATAAATCTCCTGAAATTGCTCCTAAATTAACAGATTTATTATTGTTATCTTTACCTCCTTAGCACCTAGAGATATGAACCAGACTGGTCATGTGTGAACACAACTAGCTGCAGGCAGGCCCATCCTTTAAAATATGGTTTTGTGTTAATTATTCCCCAGTGAGAATGAATCCCTGTTGCTTATAAGTTTGATCATAAGGTGGAGAAATTAAATTGCAGAACAGGGATAGTAACTGAAAGGAACACATGAGTTTACACATGAAGTTCAAAGCAAAGTACAAATGACAAAATACAAAAATCAGATATGCAGGGAACACTATGCCATTTTGATTCATCTCAGTGAGGAAAGCGTGATGCTATTTTATAGCTGCTGCAGAATCCACAGGGTAGCTGCAACATACAACTCCTCATCCTATCTGCAAAGGGATTTTTCTAGAGATGATGCAACATCAGCTTTAAATATCATTGGTAGAGTTAAACTGATATGCATATTGCTAGGGTGACTTCTAGAAGCAGTGGTATATATTAAGACAGGGATGTTATTCTGTGGAATGCTGGCTGTTTAGTTACAGTATATGTATGGAGTCAATAGTTTCTTGAATGACTAAACAAAGATACTCTTTACAAACTTAGAAGTATCCTACCCTGATGAAACAAATGCCTACTGTCCCTGATGTAAAAATAGGTTTTGCTTGCATAGTCATGTTAATGCCACACCTATCATTGATAGGAACAATTTCAAATCATAGAATCATTTGGATTGAAAAAGACCCTTAAGATCACTGAGTCCAACCATAAACTTAACACTGCCAAGACCACTAAATGAAGATTGAATTGAAATGAAAGTCAACATAAGGCAGCTAGAGTATGGCCTGAGACTGACACAAACAAATAGGTAAAAGCTGAACATATTAGAAATTACTGATTATCAGAAGACCACGCTCCTAAGATAGAATACTACACAGAATGAAATTAATCTAGCCAGAATAAAGATGCTCTGTTATGGTAAAACAGATGAGTTTTGATCCTAAAATTATTTCAACATGTTGGTTAATGAGTTAAATTTTCTTAAAATTTACAGAATTGAAGCACAGTAAGCTTGTCAAAAGCATGTCAGTTCTGGCTGAGATGCCACAAAGTTGATGACTAACAGGTGGTGATGAGCAAATTCTGAAAATAGCTTTCAGCTGTTTCTGACTATGTAAGTAGTTCCAGTTTCCAAATCTCAGGACCAAAAGCCTTCACAGGTTTTTTTATTCCCCCCATTTATAGACTATTTAGATGAGCTCACAGTTATGTGACAGAAGTTAGGGTTTCTTTTTCTCAGCTAGGCTTGCTTATTTTAACACCATTATTCATATGAATAAAAGGAGTATTTAGGAACTGACAATCTCAAAACCATACAGAACAGTGCAGGTACGAAGGTAGGAAGAAAGGCTGGTATGCAGGTGAGATGAAGGCAGGAATATATCTACAATTTTGCTAGTACTATAGCTGTTAAAACCTTATTCGTGCTCTTGTATGAAATTAGGGCAAGTGATTATTGATTTACTGTATTCATTATAAAATTCTATTTTATCTCTGATCTTCAAAAGATCCTGTTTCTCTTAGTTTTAACTAGCTTTTTGTTCTCCAATCTACTTGTTGCTTATGCATTTGCTATTTTTCTCCATCCTTAGGACACTAAGTTAAAAAAAAAATCATAGATCTTCATATAAGCATGAATAAAGAATATTAGAGGGATTTAAAAATATTTTTATTGAAGTGTAAGTTATTCTTATAAGGCAAAACTCAAAATGTCTGGTTAAAATTATTATTCATCCTAGCACAATGGGACTTTTCAGTAAATTAATATCTGTCTCAGGGTATTTATCTGGTACTAGCTCTTGAAACATGTGTGGAGTACATATGTTTACCTAGCTTATCTCCCTGACATTTGTACAGTATTTGTGTATAACTGTTTAAGAACATATGCATAAAGCTTTGGAGCAAAAGTGACCTTTTTTTTAAGGTTTTGCTAAGCAATAGTTTATTCTGGCTGAAGGTCACTGAATCTTACCTGCTAGTATGATTTTTTGTGTTACAATATGGAAAACAGAACACGACAATTTTTAAAAATGAAGAAGACTACCTCAGAAACAAATCAAAGATCATATGAATGATAATAATAAAAAAAGTAAATTAATTTTTGGTGTGGATTTGAGGTGGGATGTGATGTTTCCCTTGCATTTGTATTTACTTCCATTAACTGGAGCAGGTGTACATGAGCAGATACAGATTATTTTGCTGCCAGTGGAAAAATTTCCATTTATTTCAACAGAAACAAAACAATCTCAATTTTTTTTGTTTGTTGGTTTCTCTTGCTATGTAAAATTAACGCATTTGAGTAGAACATAAAAAACTTGCAAAGAAGAGTGTTATAAGTCTTGCGGAAATCATTGGTACACTGGTTTCAGAGAAAACTAGTGGGTGTTTTTATTATAAAGATTAACTGCCTTAGCATAGACATGAAATCTTATTCATCAACAGAGTCACATGACCACAAGCAAATTATTAGTTATGAAGATGTCATGATCCACACCAAATCCAAGAGCACGGTTTAGATATGTAATACTAATAAAACATACAGCTTTTCTATGTCTGTAAAAAGTAGCATAAGAAAATACATGCCTATAAAAAGAAAAAAAAATGGGTTAAAACCCCCCCAAACTAAAAAAAGCCTAAACAAACCAGAAGAAAACCTATGGATTTGCTTCTTGCTAAAATACATTTTCATTAGGCTGGTTGGTTCAGCTGTTATTCACTTGCATTTCTAAGAATAAATGGATTTATTTCTCACTGTCTTATACCAAAGTACCACTCATATTAAAAAATAAATTCAATGCTCTTTAAAGTTACTTTCTAAGGGCCTATTCTATTAGGATGTACCAAATTTCCAGGTTACATGATGTTCCTTTTGTGTCTCCACACATAAATTTTTAATATTATTATTCCATTCATGCCATTAAATTTAAGGCCTGATTATCATTTTTTTTTCAATTTTTATGTCATTTTCACTGCCAGTTCCGCAAAACAGAAGAAGAAAGTCCATGGTGAAACACTCTCCCTCAATCAGCTCTTTATTTTATAGCTACCATTCCTGCTCACCCCGCATATAATTAATGGAAGGAAAGAATAGTAAAATTCAATAATACTTTATAGTCGTCCTTTGTATTTTTTTATTTGGTGCATACCAGTCCTATTTGTCTCTTTCACATAGTCCATAATTCTAAAAGATTAGTCAGTGCACAATGCTGCCAACTGTGTAATATTTCATATTAATCTCTACCCAACCTGCTAGAATAATTTATAATCAACTCCTGGCATCTGGACAGAGTCCTATCTTCTATATTTAGTCCTTATATCAATATTATTATCTACTTTTCAATATATTTTATGTAAAGGAGATAATTCCAACTTCATAAATAAGACCATTTCTTCATCACCACATTTTGATAAAATATTTCTAGGTTACCACTGCTTAGGGAGTTTTTCCTCCAAAATATTCTAATCCATTCATTTTACGTTCTTCTTGAATGGCTTGCTATCACCATCTGTTTATGATCCAAAGTATCCTTGAGTTCTCTGAGTCCTTTTCTTCAATCCTGTCTCTTCCTTCTTTCAAACCTGCCATTCAACTTCCTATGACTAAACATTTTAAGGTTACTCCTGCAGTAAAATACTGAAGAAAGAGAGAAACTTAAATGCTGAACTTTGATTTTAAGAGATTTATTGGTCTCTTCATTATTTGTGTTTATTTGGGGTTTTTTTCCTTGTGTCTTCATCCCAAGCTGCTTTATTTTGGAAAATACTTGCATAATTACAATGGTTGTCATTATTTCTAGGACTATTGTTTCATTGTCCAACTTAAGTAATGGATAGATTTCATCCTTAGTTCAGCCTCTATATTCAGCCTTATGCCTATGAATGAGTCATTAAGTTGCCTCTCCTTTTAGTTATCAGTCATTTAGTCATACAGGTATTTCTAACTCTTAGCACTGGATGCACTGGAAGCCTGATACAACAGAGGAGAAAGATAATAAACAGTCACCTGTGGAAGCATCATTGTTATTTAGAATTTCAATCACAATTGTATTATTGAATTGTTCATTCTTTACCATGAATTATAGGAATTCACCAAATCTGTTTAAGTACTCCAACAGTTCCTTTATGACACACTATTCATATGACAAACCTATTCTTCCACAAATGTACTGTACAAGAATGCTCTTGAATAATTCTTTACATCCCTTCCCTCTTCTGCATTCACACTTTTTTTCTTCTATTCAATTTTTTTCAGCATTGAATAACAGAATTATTTTTAATGCTATGTTTTAATTCAGCTGAAAGAGCCTTAATCTTTTTTCCTTTTTTTTTCTTGTCTTACAGCTTGAGTTATAACTGTAGATATAACTGTAGCTTTATTAATATATCACTGTATAAAAGGGAAAAGAGGAAAAGATGAAATCTTGCATGCTAATTCTTGTAACTTTCCCAAAGAATTAAATGGAAAACTGAGTATTCAGCAAAGTGTATCAGTAAAAAAAGGATGACATAGACAAAACAAGCATAGAATAATATGATTTTATGAAGTGAGCCCTGTAACATTCCTATAGTGTTAAAATATTGGTGAAAGAGTCTCTAGGATTCATCCACTTGCCTAGGATTTTTCCAGAAATATCATCTGTAATATTCAAGGCTCAAATAGCATCCAGCTGAAAAATGCTTCAGAAATTACATCTAAATCTATAATTGGTAAACAGTTCCACGTAGCTAAACTTCAAACTTGACTAAAGTTGACATTCTTCTCTGTGGTTCACTCCGTTTCATGAAGATAAATATGTGGGTGTTTCTTCCTGGCTGGCTTTGCTGACAAGGACTGGTCTGTATAAAATAAGTAGCATGCTTCAAGTCTTGGCCATTAGCAGATGGAGAGCAGGTGTGCAATCATTTGGTATCCTTTAGCAACACTTTAAGTCTGTACTGACTTTCTTCAAAGAAAAAAGAAGAAAAAGAGACTGTGTGCTTCATGACACAACTTTTTACACAGAAATCCAGTGGAATTTTATTAAAGTTTTAATCTGCAATATTCATATAAGCATATTTTCTTGCCCACATTTTTTTAATGTTTAATTTAAAACTTATCAGCATACACTTGGAGGATAGGTGAGATATCAAAATGCATCTAAAGTTTCAGTAACTGAATTTCATCCTGGATACGCACTGACTGTAGCTGGGATATAAAGACCCAGAGCTTAATTCAAATACTTAGTTGAATTAAAAGGGTTGAGTTAAGGCACAAGACCTAAGATCTGTAGGACAACCTAACCTTTCTGGATGAAGAGGTAGAAGCCAGACTTAGTGACACTGGCCATCACAAATGGTGTACATATCTGACTGTGCCACTTGTCAAGCCTGTAGGTCAGAAGTGGGCATCTTTATTTAGGCATTAAAAGTAGGAATTACAGTCTTAAGCTGAAACCTGCCCTCAGTACAGACCTAACAAGAAGTTACTGTGCCAGAACATTTTTTCTCATATATTAAAATTCATGCCAAATGCTTTTACTAACTGGAGAAAAATGTGACTCTTTATTCATGTCTGACCTGTAGGAGAATTTTGCAGACAGTGGATCCAGATGTTTATAGATCCCTAAATGTGTCTCAACAGTGTTTTGATCACTTTCTGTGAAACGTAATAGTGCAGCCTAAGATTGTCAGAGTCAAAAAGGGGCCATTATCCTTGAACTCTACATAAAGACATTGTTTAGAAGTGCCTATCAGGATGTAAATTAAATTAACCTGCCTGTAATCTACTACTTGCTCAGAGCAGAGACATAAAACAGAGCTGGTAATATCACTGTCATTTTTATAATAAATTAGAGGCTAAGTATGTCTCAGAAAGGCACCTATCTTTAATGCCCCTTTTGGCTTAATCCCAAAAGGTCCCCCATCCCAGAAGAGTGCCTTTACCACTGAATCTCGCTTCCTTTTTCTCCTTGTGTCACTACATAGGCTAACTCAAGTGGGAAGAGAATATAGGAAGACTCTAGTCTGTCCTCCTTCTTGATACAGGGCATCTCTGAGGTCTTAAGAGGTTTCTGCCCAGTTCGGTCTTGAAACTCCCAAGGCACAATCACTCTCTGGGAAAACTTCTACACTGTACAGTGGTCTTCAAGACCTCAAGCCCTGGTCCCTCAGTAGTCCCTCACAGGGTAAGTGCTCCACTCTGATTGTTCTGATGGCCTTCTGCTGGACTCACCCCACTTTACTGATCTCTGTCCTATTCTGAAGAACACCAAACTGGATGCAGTAGTATTTGTGTGACCCAAAAAGCATGGGGATGATAATCACTTCCTTGGACCTGCTGCCTGTGCTGCCAACACAACTCCGTATGCTGTTGCTGTTTCTGCTGCCAGGACACATTGCCGACTCCAGTTCGCTGTCGTCAGGGACTTTTTCCCAAAGCTGTTCCCCAGGTTGTTTGTATCACTGCTGAATTTCCCAGTGTTTCTGATGGCCTATTCCTACAGTCTGTCACCATTCCTGTGGCTTACAGGGGCCCCAGCCTCCTACTGACTGGTCACTCCACTTTACAGTCAAAAGAAAGCTTCATGAGAAGTGAACTGTCTTCAGATACTTGACAAAGATTTTGAACCTGATACATTGATGTTTCCCAAAACAGTGCTAGACTTAAGTGTCAATTTTCTAAAGTATTTTGTAAATAGATGGAATGACTTTGTGTAAAGTAGTCTACTTTTGTGTACAGTGACGTCTGAAGTTTATAAATATGTGCATGTTTTAACAGAAAATCCCTAATATAATTTAATGAATCATAACATTTTGATTTGAAGCACGAAAACATAAGTAGCTTAATTCAAACTAAGAAAATTATGAGAAGCATGCTAAGCATTCCTAAGAGATGTTCAGATTGTAATGATGCACCATTCAGACAAGTCAGCGTTAAAGCTAAAATCTTTGAAATGAAAATCTGGAAAAGCATTTTGGGTCGTTTGTAAAGATTCTTTACATATTACACAGCTGTTTTAATTTCCTAGCTTTAATGGCAGTATGCTGGTGAAATGAAAATTGTTTCTAAGAAGACCCAGGAAGAGAAGGAAGGAAACAAAACATGAGTAAAATAATTCTGCAGTTTAATGCAAGAATTAACTTGTATTCCTCCTACTTGCTACCCTCTAGACTCCTGAAACTTTGGCAGCATGAGCTCCTCAGCTGTGTAATTACATCTCACTGCATGGTTGGCACTGGTTCCAAAACATTAAATCATAATAAATTTGTGAGAGGTTTTTTTTCCCCCCCCAGATGGTAACTATACACTCCTTGGTAGACTTCCTTTATTTAAACCTGACACTTCAGCATCTGTAAATTGTTCTTTGAATATCTGAACGTATTTTTGTTGATGTAGTCAATCAACATATTCTTACTACATCCTGCTACATCAGAGAGGTGTAAAATGTGTAAATAGATTTCAGTTCCACACAACACTCCTAAATCATTAACGGGTTTTTTTACTTCAAATGTAGAACAATAAAA
>WEIT01030414.1:1116-14937 GCA_013389985.1 Dryoscopus gambensis
AAAATTATATTCTTTTTTTTTGCATGTGTACCCCCCCCCCCCCCTTTTTTTTTTGCAGCTAGACCGAGGCAAATGGTACTTGAGTTGAAAGTTTGTATTTAGTTTAGTAGTACCTATACATACTGCAGTACTGATAATGCAACAATTTAAATAATGTAGCCATAAAGCTTCCTAACAAAGATGACTATTTAACCCTAGTTAGGTAGGGAGAAAACAAAACCTCTCTGTGAGTAAAATGGGTATTATTGTTGTTATGCGAGTGCCTGCTAGAGGAAAGAAAGAAGTCTCCAAAGGAAATAGTAGTTCCAAACACCTGCAGGGCTTTGCCTCAGTTATTCTTCACAGTTTCTCTGATTTCAAGGCATACTTCTAGACATCTTTACAAATTGAGCTCTTGAGGTTTCTTTCCCTTCCTATGTTCATGTACCTTGAGGGTAGTAATGGTGATGTTTCATAGTACAAGATGGAATATGCTTTCAGAAGTGAGTTAATTCTAGTTAGCAAACAGTGTTTGGCTCAGATTTTGAGAATTTATCTAACTTTCTCTTGCAACTTTCTGCCCTTACAACCAAATGTTATTTTTCTGTTTTCATGTAATGAAATTGTGTGATTTTGCTCCTGTGGGTTCTAGACTAGCTAATGCTATTTTCTGGTCCTTGCTGCATACATCTGCACTACGTTGAAGCAGTGTTGCCTCTAGAAATTAAGACAGGACTTATTAGGAGGTGAATTAAGTATTTAAGTATTAAAATAATGAGAACTAGCATGTTAGCAATGTAATCCAAAAGATCTACGTGTATGAAATAAACTTCAGATTTTAAAGAAAAAGAATCTTTTGTTTCTCAAGATAGACTTGAAATAGTTATTATTACTTAAAATGTCATCTTAATAGCCAGAGATGATAATAACTGTAATCACTGGTTTTATTGTCCTTAACATCTTCAGAAAATCTATATAAACATCAATTTAATAATGTATTTGTGTGTCAAATAATTTTTTCACTGATGTTCTTTATGTCTAGGCTTAGTCACATTAAGTTATATAGTCCTATTTTAACGATCATGTTTTAGGGGACTATTATACCCTTTGGGCATCATATGTTTAGTAACTGGTTTGTAATTTAATGAAAGCCAAACTTCATTTATTTGCTGCTCTTGTGGTGGAGACTTTTTTTGGTGGAGTCGATTTCATGTTAGATGGTAGGTTCTTTAATATGTACTAAAGAGATATGTGACATTCATAAACACAGTATTTGAAAAACTGTGAAGATCCAAAATCATTGCTTTTCATGTAATCTTGTAGCAGCAGCAACAGAAACTACCCAAAACAACCACTTAGTATCTGTATAAAATCATTCTTTCAGTTCATGACTTAATAGTGTACAGTAATGGTTTCTTCATAGCTGACACCCACTGATTATGTTTAAAAACACACCCCAGTAATATTCTGATGTAGCACTGGAATTTATTTGTCCTTGCAATTATTTTGATAGTAGAATCTCAAAAGTTTAATTCCAAAATTTGGTTTTTTTAAAATTTGAGAGAGCTGGAGCTAATTAGGAGGTCCTGAAGTAAAAGGAACTGAGGCTTTACCAAAAACAATTACAGAATGAGTTCACTGATCACCAGTGGTAAACATTCCAGCCTTCAGCCATGTTCCTCTACTTTATATTAATAGGCTTGAATGTAAGCCTGAGCATCCTAGACATCAAAGCTCTCAGAGAAATGACTTTTCATTTAATTAGATGGGTGTGAAGGCCTTGTTACCTTTTGTCCTATTTCTGCTTGTAATAGCCTTCAGATGGCTGTACTATATCTGTGTGGTTACAATTAGAAAGTTTGTTATGACTGAGATGATTAATCTAAGAAAGGCTTCATGCAGGAGAGTTGCAGAGCAGGTGAAAAACATGAAATTAGAAAGAAAAGGAGGGCAAAGTAAGTGAGATGAAAAACTGCTTGAAAAAGGGATAAGAAGAAGAAGAAGAAACAGAAGGAAAGAAAGAAGAAATAATAGAGGACTGTCTTTATGAAAACAGTTCTGTTAAAAAGTGAGCTTTTACTGGTTGATGTTTTTTGATATAAATATCATTTTGTTTGCTCCACCGCAGGTTTTGAAAGTTTTCTAGCTTAGAGAAATTTCTGGAGTTCTTTTTTCTTTCTTAATTAGAGATGCTTTCTACCAAAAGCCCCCCTGCTTTGATTTGTCTAGCTACAAATGTTAATATGTCTCTATTGAGCTTTCAGGTTGAATTAATTTAAGCTAAGATTTCTTCCTAATATACTTCTTCAGTAAGGTTTTGACTCAAGGTTATAGCTAAATTAACTTTCACTGAAGGACTTCGTTCGTTTAACTTTCTGCTTCTAAGCAATTTTGGCAAGACAGTACCCCAAATGCTTCTCTAGGGCTCTGTCAGAGTGGATTCCCTGTTAGGAACTGGACCATAAGCACTTCTGCATAACTGCACAGAAGACTGAGAAACGCTTAATGGCAAAACCAGTTATCTATTTTAATGGTCATATAAAGAGAACCTAACTACTATAGGCCTTCAGGGAGCTTATCTTATGATTAGAGAGAGATATGAATATTGATGCAGGCTGAGTGGACACTGGAGGGGCAGTTGGGGGAGGGGTGTATATCTGAATCACAAAATTATAAAAACAGATTTCTTTTTTTAAAAAAAAAATCTTTGAAACAGCTTTTCATCAGAAAATATCATGTTTCTAGAATTAACATATTTTAATGGAGTTATGTGAATATATATAGAGAGATATGTTTTCCTATGTGTATATATGTGCACATATATTATGTATGTATAGAAACACCCAGAAAAATATATTTATTGATATATCTCTTTTGATATTGTCAAGGCAATATTAATATTTAATCTGTCTGCAAAATTGTAACTATTCAATATAATTATACATCAAACTGTGAGTTGTCACAATGGCACTACTTTGAAGCTATCAAAATACGGCAGTGTAATATAGTAATTTTGAGATTTTGCAGTGGAGCTGTTTGTAGAATCATGTGAAGAAAATAATGCACCTAATTTTTTTTTTTTTAAGTTTGATTTGGAGCAGACAAATTTTCAAATGGCTAAGGTTTTCTGCAAAATAAGCTTGTAGTTTCCAACCATGAGTTGTCCTTTCCAACTAAGTGAGTTTTGAGTAGTTCACTTTTATTGTCTGTGTTTGGTTTGATGAGTTCTCCCCAGATGATTTAGAGGGGAATAAGTATTAAGATTGTATCCTGTCCTGAAAGATGTCTGAAAATATTACTGAAAAAAGTGACTTTCAATTGGACCAGGGGAGGGAGCCAACCCCTGCTGACATGGAGCAAGCCCTGACATGATGGATGCAGGAGACTTTGAACTGCAGAGCACATAGCATCACCCTAGTCTTCACTCTTCCAGGATAGCTAAGAAGTGGGTGGGTGTAGTAAAGCATGGTCTGAGGATTCCTGGCTGCTCTGAGCATTGGAGCAGCAGCAAGTGAGGCTGTAACAGCAACACCATGGTTGCCCATTGTTATAAACAACTCAGATCCCGAGTGGAAATGAGTTATTAAAATTTTTTGGAGAACTATGAAAATCAGCAAAGCAAAAGGGACAGTGCTGGGAGCATGGCCAGATGCCAGGGGCTCACTCACAAAATGGTGGTTCCACCTTTTATACCCCTGTGATTGCATCAGCCTTAAACGTATTTATCTAGTTTTGCATGGTCTCGCCCCGTCACTCTTTTCGGCGCCGGTGCAGTTCCGTCGCTGTGGTCTTCGGGGTCCTCAGTGGATGGAATCCCACTCCTTTTATGGTTGTGTGTTAAAAGTTTGGCTAGCAACAGCCCGTCCCATGCAAACTTAGGAAACTAACATTACAACACACAAATCATACAACCCTTGTAAAAACCAACCTCACAACCGGGCTATGGTAACAACATTAAATATTTTTAATGTGCTGTATTCTTGACATTTTCCAAACCCAAAATTATAATATTTAATATCAATTCACATAATATTCAAGGCTCTCTCGGACATGCCTGATTTCCATCTTGTGTATTAGCATCCTTGATGATGACATTCTGCTGCATAATCCCAGCACTCCAGGCTCTGTCGCACGCAGTGTGCCCCTGGGCTGCTCACACATGGATGCCATCACCTGCAGAGTCCCATTAGTCCTAAGAGCCAAGTATTAATTCAAGCTTTTTTCAAGCTTTCCCCCGACTCTGCTCCAGTAAACTTGCAGACCTCCTCAGCCTCCCATTCCATGTGGTGCCTTGCCTGAGCCTCTCTCAGCTCCTTGAGAGGCCTCTCCTCCATGTCTGCAGCCATCTGCAGCCTTTCTGGGTTTCTTTGCTTCATCAGCTCCCTTCTGGAACTCATTGTGGTGTTCTCGCATCTTGCTGATGTGCAGCCTCATCCATGCTGCAGAAAGAGATACTGAGCTTCTGTTGGGATCCTGCTTCAAACCCAGTGGGGTGGGGGTGTGTGAATGTGGATCACCTCTGGCCAGCACAGGAGCACATTTGCCCTCCACTTGCAGTGTTTTCCTGATGATTAGGGAAATGCAGGATGTAGTATAGAGGCTACACAGCAGCTCTAAATCCACTCTGACCTTTCCTCCTCTCTTCCAAATTGTGCTGCCATTTATACACTGAGTCCCTCCATCATTCAGCTCAGGGGGCGCCCTAGACCAAAGTCTCCTGGGCTGAAAACTGATACTGGGCAAGCCATGTAAGCTGAAGCCCTTGGTTTGTTTTAGTTGGTGGAACAGCTTTTCTCTGGTCTCCCTTCCATTAAACCTCCTGATGAGATTCTGGAGCACCATGTGGCCAGGGTACAGCAGAGAGCAGTACTGCTAGGACTTAGAGAGTCCTATGAAGGGTGATTAGCAACTCAGCATGCACTCCCGGCTCCTGAGAGCCTTCAGGAAGACAAGTAGGGCACTGCTGAAATCTATTTATGTCTGGGAGCAGGAGAGATTGGAGTAGCAGCAGTGTCTCAGTGCATGGGCAGGGAATGGGAACAACAATATTCAGCAAATATTTGTTTCTGACAGGGAGTTAGCTCTAGCAGCTGTATTACATTATGACTGTTGTGTTTGAAATATTCCTGTGGAAGACAAGCACCATGGGTAGAGAGTCTCTGGAGGAGAGAAGGTGTGGGCTGCAATGAGACCATAGCCGCTTGTACCTGTGTTGGAACTCCCATAGGCCAGGGGAGCCCTGTTCCCTCTCTCAGCAGCCCTTTGCCTTCAGACTGGGATCTCAGTAGCATCACTGTAGCACTCGGTAGTTAATGATTAATTTTCCAGCTCTGTTGGGAAGAACAGAACGGCCCAGCTCTCTCTGTTGAAGAGTTTTATCCCGTCATGCAGTGAGAGCCAGGACACCCAGCCTGTCCCACCATGGCTCAGCCTGGCTTGGCTTGACAAGACATAGCTTGGCTTGGCTCCATGCTTCAAAAAAATGACATTTTGCCAGTAGTAATAGTTTTCTTCTTTACACACTCTTCTTTAAGCTTTATTTCTTTTGTTTGTCTTAACCCATTGAAAGTGTAGGTTTTTTGTTTGTTTTTAAAAAAATATTTAGCTGGCAGATTAGGTCTTAAAAGGCAGAGCACTTGCACCAGTACTAACAAGATGGGTGTTTCAGGATGTTAATTATAGATTGAATTGCATTCTGTGCATTAAAATGTGTTGCAAAGGGGATGGGAACTTTGAGGAGGTATCCTTTTTCTCCCATGCTTATTTTGCTGTTAGGAATTTGGGTTAATGGTATCTGAATGTTAATTGGAGCAGCAGCCCAGGGCCCCCTCAGGACCTGGCACACCTCGTCAGCCAGTCAGGCAAAGAGGGGGTATTTCCAGGAGCATCTGAGGGAGATTTAAATGGCTCCGGGGAGTGCAAGTCGTGAGTCCATTTATGTGGGCAGGGAGAGCAGGAAGTGCACTGAGGTACTGCAGCAAAAGCAGCCAGCTCAGTTGCTGGTCCTTAGGTTCCCCAAGAGAGCTCAAATATGATGTCACTCTGAGGTCTTGTCTAAGGTCACCAAAAAAGGTGCAGCAACTCAGACAGAGCTCATAACAAACCATGAAAAACATGCAAAACTCCATGCAGCCATCCAAGCTTCAGGCTACAGGGAATGCCTATGCCTCTCAGTGGATTGTAGCAGTGCTGGAAGTTGTCTCAGATGTGACCAGGTGGACAAGCTGCTCAGCCTGGTGGAGATATGAGATGAAGTAGAAAAGACAAGAAGAGTCAGAGAATCAGAGAGGGAGATAGACTGGTGGGACCAAGCTTGGGCCTCCCTAAAGTAGAAGCAGCTACCAGAAACAATTCAAGATCAAGGGCGTCCTCTATTCCCCAACAAGGACGAGGGTACCAGCTGTGAAGCAAGAAGTCGGGCCCAATGGGCCCAATCCCTAGGAAGGTTTGTGGCCTCTGTGGGTTAAGGATGTCACCAGGAAACTTCCAAGCCTGGTGTGGCCCACAGACTACTACCCATTACTGATCTTCCATGTAGGGGGTGAGGAAGTGGCAATATGTAACCTGAGGGCCATCAAAAGAGATTTCAGGGCTTTGGGACCTTTGGTAAGGGAATCTTGTCCTGCAAATTTATCAGGACTTAACAGATGCATGAAAACCCTTTCAAAGGAAGTCCATTTGTGTAATAGTGCAAAGTGTGGGAACTTCAAATCTTCCTACCACAAAATTAGGTATCTCTTTGTTACTGAGGTCCACCTGCCAAAATGCTATGTTAACACTACTATTCTCTCTTTATACCAAAACTAGTGTAGGTTTTGGACTCAAATTAGTTCCTTTTTTTGTTTTGTGGTTTTGTTTTGGTTATGGTGTTTTGTTGGGGTTTTTTGTCATTTCTCACTCTGTTATCAGTGGTAGACATGCCCTGAATTTATAAGGCAAGCAAAGACTTTTGACTCCTTTTGCCAGTGTAGTTGTCTCAGTGCTCAGAAGCAGCATTAGTGTTTTTCTTTTTATCAAAAAAAAAATGTTATATCTCTCATCAATGGTTGTTGTTACCAGCTGTTGAAAACCACCAGCTGCTCCTTTTCTATCACCAGCTGTTGCCTGCAGGGATGTGCATCTTCAGAAATGTTCTTTTAATAAACTCTGAGATTACATGTCTCAAAATAATGCAACTTAATATTTTGCTTATATGATTGTTTAAAATCTACTGTTTGTAAAGAAGCATAAAATGAGAATAGAGGTACAAGAAACTGTCTCTGTATCTGCAAAATACATGTATGAATAACCGTAACTCACCATTATGCTAGATTATCCAGTGGGCAGAGATGGCTGTTTCAATATAAATTGAAATATAAATTATCTGTGTATAAAAAGACATGCAAATGTGTGTGTGTGTGTATATATATTTATATTTAGACCAACTCTTTCTCCCTTCAGTGAAAAAAGTGTTCCTCTGCATAGCAAAGCTGTTAGGGAAAGGAGAAAATTCAACTGTAAGACTGAAAGTCAGTACTACACTGCTTGAAACACCCAAGTAAAAACTTTCATATTTGCCATTATGGGAAGATGTTTTAACATTCTTTTCTCTGCTAATGGATACTAAAAGCAGAGAGGTTCTTAACGGAGATTTTTGTTCAAGAAGAAGTTATGTTACTGGAGGTTAAGTTCTTTGAGAAAGTTGTTTTATGTGTTGCAGTTTTTATTTTATTTTAACAGATGCTTATGAAGCAATTTGAGTCATATCTGAAACCTACTGGAAAGTTGCTGCTGGTGTACTGCAATTTTGAACACTGCTTTCTGGAGTGTGATGATATTCTCTAGAATGAAGCAACACAGGACTTTTGGAGAGTTCAGAAACCTTAAAACATTTCCCCATATCTAAAATGCTGCATTTCTTAACTGAAGTACTGAGGAATTTTGTTGACCCTCAGATATCAGCCAAAGAGAACAACAGCAGTGGAAGCACTGGCCAAGGCTCAGCCCTGTTGTAGACAGGTTTCTACAACCTTCCCAGAGACAGCTGGGCCTGTGGAAAGAATCAGGGAAGGCTCATTTTTGTAGGTGTTTCAGGATGATCTTTATTATCAGCCACATGCTAGAAGCCAGCACACAGACTGAACAATCATTCCAGAACCCAGTTCTCTGGGCCGGGGGAACATTTTGGGACCAGTAGGAGCATAGAACTTGGGTACATGTGACCAGGGAGCAGGGGCAGGGGCAGACCCCATGCCATGTCCTGCTGCCATCCCAGAGACCCCTCCCCCCAGGGGAATGGAGGGGAGACCTCAACCGAGCCCATCAGAGACAGTAGCAGGAAAAAAACCCAACCTACTATTGGAATACCAATAGTAGAGAAGAATGAGAATATATGAGAGAAACAGTTCTGCAGACATTAAGGTTAGTGAGGAAGGAGGTAGATGAAGTGCTCCAGGTGCTGAAGCTGTGGTGAAGACCAAGACTGTCCCCCTGCAGCCATGGAGGTCCATGATGTACCAGAGATCCACCTGAAGCCCATGGAAGACCCCAAAACAGAGCAGGTGGATGCCTAAATGAGGCTGTGAGCCTGTGGGAAGCCCATGCTGAAGCAAATTTGCTCATAGGTCTTGTAACCCTGCAAGGGACCCACTCTGGAGCAGCCTGTTCCTGAAAGACCGAACCCCACGGAAGGGACTCATTCTGCAGACCATGGAAAACACTCACAGTTGAGATGTTCATAGACTACTCACCCCATGGGTGAGGAACTTCATGCTGGAGCAGGGGAAGAGTGTGAGGAGTCCTCTCCTTCAGGAGGAAGGAGTGGCAGAGAGAGCATATGCTGAACTGACCACAGCCCCCACTCCCTGTCCTACTGTGCCACTGGGGGGAAACTTGGTAGGAAAAATCAGCAATGAAGTTAAGCCTGGGAAGAGTGAGGAGTGGGAAGAATGGTTTTTCCCTGTTTATTTCTTATCCTATTCTAATTTGATTTGCAATAAACTAAACTAACTTCCCCAAGCTAAGTATGTTCTGCCCATGACTGTAATTGATGAGTGATCCCTTCCTGTCTTTATCTTGATTCACAAGCTTTTCATTATATTTTCTCTTTCCTGTCCATCTGAGGAGGGAACTGAGTTATATCAAGATATGCATTTTCCCTCTCAAATTCGTCTACTAAGCATGAAAATATCAACTGTACAACTCTAAGAAGAGCCTTCAGAATTAAAAGCCCTTTGTGAGGGTGAAAGGCTGGCACACATGGTGCCATCGCACTTTTATGTGAATGTGTAGAGAAATTTTGTAAACAAAACACTACGTCAGTGGTTAATGGACTTAGCTACCACTGTTTTATCAATCTTCCTTTTTTTTTTTCTCCCAATGGCTGGTTATAACAGGTTTTTTTCTATGAAAGTTAAGCAATAACAGAAGTAAAATTCCATACACAGAATTCTTTAAAATTAGAAAAGCATACCTCTGTAATAACATGTCCATATTAATTTGTTTATATCAGCAGAAAGTCTTAGCATAGAATGAGAATTTTTTATTATGATGACTTTTATTTAATTTTTTAAATGCTGATGTAAATTCTTCCAAGTTTGAATCACCTGTTAAAATGCAAAAAGCTTTCAGAAATTGCAAACAAACTACAATAAACTCCACTCCCACAACTAGTCTGGAGTGATCAGGTGAACATTTGTTTTTCAGCTGAAATTTCTTTTGGGAGGTAATTGGAGTCCCTATTGCATTGTAACCAATCATTTGCCAGCAAGCACGGCCTCTAGTCTCCCAGCGGAGCGGTGTTTCCTGATCCTGTCCCTCTGTCAACATTTAATCTAAGATCTCCAAAAGATCATGCCAACTGAGTAGTGGAGTAGTCTGGAGAGAAAAGAAGCTGCTGAACTAGAGTTTGCCTAAGCAAGTAATGCACGTAGGTTTGGTTTCATGCTCTGCTGAAGATTTTGTTTGTGAAGTTCGGAATAGGTGTTCTGTCTGTCTTCCCTTTTCATCAGGAAAAAAATTTCTGTGCCTCTTGGGTATTCTGTAAATTAATATTTATGAAGAGCCTAAAGGGCTATGCTGAGAAAGGGATGTACGTGAAGCAGTTTTAGCAAATGTCTGCACCAAGTGCATGTAGGATTGTTGTTGCTCCCTTCCCTTGGAAGGGAACTCAAAGTTTAAACCAAAAAGCATACTCTAGAGAGTGTGTGAGTTATCAAAAAGCTTCAAAGGTTCCTATACAGCACTTGGGACTCCAAGCTGAAATGCTTGTAAATGCTTTTATTTCAAAAAAATTGAATATTTAAACCAGGTAAATTTGTCTTCAGAAATGTGGCACTTCTCTGTTTGCCTTTCCTGGGGAGCTTCAACTGATGCTTTCCAAGTATTCTTGCTGGGTCAGGGACACTACAAAAGTCAGAGAGTGTCTCCTAAAACTTGATGGACAGGCAAGGTGGGATACTTCTTTACTGTCTTTCCACAAGCTGAAAATGTCAAAGTTTCAGCCTGTATTCCAAAACTTTACTGTATTTTATACAATGACTGTTTTTACACGAGTTGCATGTAAAATATATCAGATGCCAGACTCTTTGCAGGCATGCTAAGAGCGCTTTGCAGGCTCTTTTTGCACGGCAGGGAAAATCTGTAAAGGACACAAGGTGATACAAGAGATTTTGATTGTCTGTAAAGACATTTTCACCCTAAATACAGTCAGGCAGTGGGAGAGACTGTTCAGTCTTCATCTTTTCAGTTAAACAAGACCAGACTAGATCAAACCCTAAGGAACCAGTCTGACCTTGGAGCTGGCCTTGATGTCTTTGGATGGTTGGACTAGGGACCTCTTCCTCCAGCCTGAATCTGTGATCCATTCAATTATATGGGATTAAGTTCTTTGGTTTTTAGTGGGTTTTTTTCCCCCTCCTTTTGGTTTGGAATAGGTGGAACATGAATAATTTGAGGGAGTAGGATAATATGTTTTATTCTGGTTTTCTTTTATTTTTTTACCTTGCCAGAAAGAAGGTGATATTTCAGTGGGACACAGTTAACATTATACCAGCCTCTTTGGCCCATATCCTCTGATGTTTCTAAAGGAAATATCACAGCACTCTTGAGGCTTTTGTACTCCTTTATGATTAGATTTTCATAAACATTGTTCCTTGTGATTAAAGTCTGTAGTCATACTCCTGGCCATTGCTTTATCAGAGGAATTTAGGCGGAGTGAGGGTAGTAGGTGTCACACAGGGGGCCAAAAAGTTTTCGTAGGGACACTGCTAAATCCTGAAAGAATGAACAGGAAAAAAGCACTATTTTTAAGAAGCATGTGCATGGAATAATTTGTGTTTCTACATAGGTCCACAGTCCCCCTTCTTCCAGTTATCATTCCCAGTGCACAGAGAGCTTAGAGCTCACAAAGGACTTTATGGCAGCTGGTAGTGCAGGCTTGATTTAGACTGACCCATTCTGCATCCTGGGACTGGAAATAAAGCAGTACAGTGAGATTTAGACTATCTCCCCATTTTATAGCAGGCCTGATGCCCCTGTCTGGCAGATTGCAACTCATGCTCCATTGCAAGATGGTCCAGAAAGAGCCTCAATGACTTGTCTTACATTTTGTTGAGTGACATTAAAATAAGTACCATGTAATGGAATATGTGGTCAGGGATGGATGTCAGTCATGCACACTGCAGTAAGCAGGCACTTGTTTCCATGTGAAAGGATAGCATAGACCCAGCTATTCTTCCCTGAAGTGCCTGAACACTTGCATTAAGCATGTATAGCTGAGGATATATTTGACCTTTATCTGAGTGACTGTGAAGTTGATTTAAAATAGACTACTGTTCTATAAGGACAGAACTCACATCCAAATCATGATGTGGTCATAGCCACATTATTTTTCTTCTCCATCTCCCTTCCAAAGGCCAACTTTGTATAGTTGTTGCACAAAGAGTGTGGTTTGGTTTTTTTTTCAAAATTTTTAGACCAAGATAAAGGTTAGGGTCCTCTAAAGACCTTTTTCTTGTCTGGTGAGTAGCAGTGAAGTTGGACTTTACCTCTTGGCTGAAGTAAAGTACTGTGGTGGTGCATCCCCCCCTTTCCTTGAGCCACACTGTTATCTCAGAAATGCTCATTAGGCCTCAGTCTTGACAAACAGCACCTGGCCTAAGCTCCTCTTGAGCTCAGCAGAAAAACTGTCTGCTGCCAGGAACCTGTGCTGTCTAACGAGCTCCTGCTTCTTAAAGAACAGCCTTGGAAACATATTTTTCTTGCCTGAATAACAACCCAAGTGGAATAACATTTTTGTTATCGAAATGTCAAAGAAAGTTACTGACCTGAATTGAGGTCAGGATGGAAAATTACTGTGACTTAAGGCAACTTTCCTGTGGCCCTATAAACAGTGGTCCTAAGTGCAACCTTTTGAGCTCTGCTGGACTGCAGCAGGCTGCGATCAGTAAACTCCCTCTGAGTAGGATGCCTCTCAGAGACAAGGAACTCCCAAGTTTTCTGTACTTGGGGGTCCGCTGTTTAATGCTGATTATGGAGCCTTGTGCATACTCCTTTGGACTCTGTGTGTGTGTGTGAATGTGAATATGCCGTCGCAAATGTACTAGAAATGCTGCTCTCTTAGATTCTTAAGCACGTTAGATTCGCAGGTGAGTTAGGCCTGTAAATGAGTTACTGTTGTGCTATAGTAAATTCTACAGACTCTTTGGTTAAATCGTTTAAATTCGGCTTTTAATTAAGTGCTGTTAAGTACAGGTGCTGTTTAAACCTTTGAGTCTAAATTGTTGAGCAAGTCCAGGGCTAAGTTTGGCAAGAGGGTCCACTCTGAACCTTGCGACTCAATGGCTGCATCTCCCTTACTCCTTTTTATTCTTAACTTTCCATCCTAGCCTCTATGTAGATCATTTAGTTTTAGATTGATTGATTTCAAATTTCAGTCTGATTTTTCTCTGTGTGCTTTAACCATCTAGTAAGTGGAAGAGTGCACCTTGCCAACAAACTCTTTTATGCTTTCACTTTTATAGTAAACCTGCTTTTGCCAAAACTTTTGGTGGCAGTTCTTTGAGCAGACCAAAACACTCATTCATGGCAGGTACTAATACAGCTCTGACAATTCCTAACAGTTGTGAGAAACAAGTTGGTGAAGTTGGCTTTCGCTGAATATTGTATGAGTTGATATTGAATATTATAATGTTGGTTTTGGAAAATGTTGAGATAATGGTACATGTTAAAACTGTTTAATGACTGTTGTAATAGTCTGGTTGTGGGGTTGGTTTTTGCAAGGGTTGTATGATTTGTGTGTCGTAATGTTAGTCTTGTAAGTTTGCAATGGGATGAGCTGTTGCTAGCCAAACTTCAAAGACACAACCATAAAAGGAGTGGGATTCCATCCACTGAGGACCCCGAAGACCACAGCGACGGAACTGCGCTGGTGCCGAAAAGAGTGACGGGGCAAGACCATGCAAAACTGTAAATAAATATGCATAAGGCTGATGCAGTCACAGAGGTATAAAAGGCCAGACAACCATTTTGTGAGCGAGCCTCTGGCATTTGGCCATGCTCCCAGCGCTGTCCCTTTTGCTTTGCCGTTTTTTTTTTATATTTCTTAACAAATTTTTAATAACCCATTTCCATATTGGATCTGGGTCATTTATAACACAGTGTTGCTTGTTTCCAAATCACAGATAGTTCTGAATCTAGAAATGAACCAGGCTTCAGTTCCAGTTGCTGCCTTCCTAGATGTTTTTTAAAGATTGTGTAAATCAGTTTTATCTCCCTATGCACTTCAGCTGTGACTACAGAGAGGGTCTCACACTGATCTGGTCATTATGCCAGTTGTATTTGACTTTGCACAATTGATGATGT
>WEIT01030415.1:0-24516 GCA_013389985.1 Dryoscopus gambensis
TAATGTGGGATATAGCACAAATACACCCCATGACAGGTATTCACTGTATTGTTTTACTACAAGATACGAAAAATAGTACAACAGTTTATCAGGTTTTTGTAGCCATTGCCTTGGAACTGATCAGACAGAAATTTTGCAATGCCTTGATACATCACTATATGGATGATATTTTAATTGCTTCACAACATCAAGCTGGACTTGACATCATCCTTTTACATATGATTCCAAGGCTGGAATGTTGTGGCTTACAAATAGCTTCTGAAAAAATACAAAAAATGGCACCTTGGAAATCCCTTGGATGGTTTATAACTGAGAAATCTGTCTGCCCACAATCCTTGAAATTGGTGCCTTCTGTAAAAAGGTGACATGATTTGCAAAAATTGTTGGGCACAATAAATTAGGTTAGGCCAAAGCTCGGCATCACAAATGAAGAAATGAACCCTTTGAAAGGTGACACTGATTTGTTGTCTGCACAAACACTTTACAAAGGAGGCAAATCTCCCCCTTGAGATAATTGCTGACAAAATTAGCTCCTACAATGCAGCCTATTATATTGTAGATTTATCTGTGACTCTTTTTGTAATTAATAACACTTTTCAGCCTTTTACCATCCTTGGTCAGGTGCCCACAGATAGCAAAGATGTTTACTGAGGTCTTTCCCCCCGTTTCCCCTGGGGGGAGGAGGGGCCCTAGGGTGGCAGCAGGGCTTGGCACAGGGTCTCCCTGCCCCTGCCCCTGCCCCTGGTCACATGTACCCCAGTTCTATGTTCCTACTGGTGATTTTATGTTGCCCTGCCCCGGGAACTAGTGGTTGTCCTGTGACTTCTTCAGTCTGTGCCTGAGCCCAGCCATGTGGCTTGGGGGAAATAAACATCTCTGAAACATCTACCCAAGAGAGGACTCCCTTATTCTTTCCACAGGCCCTGCTGTCTCTAGGAATGTTGTAGATATCGGTCTGCAACCGATGTTTATTTTTTAGAATGGGTATTCCTGCCCTATACCTCTAAGCAAACAGTAACCACTCATTTAGAAATGTGCCGCAACACTGTTACCAGAGGTAGACAATGCACCAGTCAAATATTAGGGTGAGATCTTGATATCATGGTCATTCCTTTACAGGGGCATGAATTTGATTCTTTACTATGAGACGCGATAGCTTGTGTTGTTTACTTTTGCTGATTTCTTAGGGAAAATCTCACTTCATTTACCATCTCACAAATTCCTTCAGGCTCTAAATTCTCTTTCACTGAGTGTTAACTCCTTTGTCACCTCAGCCCCAATTCCATATACTGTGTTTACAGACAGATCAGGAAAATCTCACAAAGCTGCGGTGACTTGGTATGATGGAGTCAAGTGGAAGGATCATGTTGTTACACAAATTGGCTCTGCAGAAGTAGTCAAACTCAGAGCTGCAGTGGAGGCATTTTGTCTTTTTCCTAACTCATCTTTTAATCTCATAGCAGATAGTACATATGTTACTGGAATATTTCTGTGAATGCCTGACCTTTCTCTGCACTTTGCAAATACTGAGGATATAACCCTGTTACTTGTTAGATTTATACCTCTCATTCATTCTCATCATACAGAGTTTTTTGTCATGCATATTCATTCCCATTCTAACTTACCAAGTCCCCTAACAGAAGGGAACGCTCGTGCTGACTGCTTGATCATAGCAGTCATAACTAATCAGACATTTGCAGCTGCCTCAGAATCTCATGCCTTCTGTCATCAAAACGCTGCTCCTTTATTTGATAATCTTTAGATACCATAATCTGGTATTTCAAAGTCTTAGGCACACATGATTGTTAACGTTTGTCCTGACTGCCAGCGTTTTTCTTCTCCAAATATGCCTGCTGGAGTAGTACGTAGAGGGCTTACAGCCTGTCAGTTATGGCAAACTGAATGTTGCATTCCACTATGGGGAACTGTGAGCAGTTCTTTTAAAAATACATGGTCTGGAACGAAATTAAGTCAAACAAGACAAATATTGTATCTGACAATCATTTATTGATAACAAAAAACAAACAAAAAAAATAGTTGCCCCTAGAAAAGACGGAAGGAGGAAGGAAAATGGAAAAGGAATGGGGGGGCGAGAGAGAGAAAGAGAGAGGGGAGACAGAGGAAAAAAGCGGGCATTACCACCAGAGGATCGGGAAGTGCCTCTGACATCCACACTACGGGGACTGTGCACACCAACGGCTGAGGAGCCTTTGCAGCTCTCAGAGAGGCAGGGCTCCACAGACACAACTGCCACAGCGAAGGGCAGCCGGACACAGGTTAAGTAAGTGGGCGCTCAGGCAGGAGGTCCAGAACCCCGGACAGGGTCATAGCAAGGACTGTGGCAGCAGGCTGAATTGGAGGCAGGCGGGGTTGGATGCAGGTGACTCAGGCAGGGACGCAGGGGTGAAGCAGCAGGGTGATGGTTGGGGACACAGGGAGGCAGGACAGATGCAAGGGTGAGCAAGAGCCAGAGAGAGTAGAAAAACCAAAAGACAGGCTGGGGCCAGGGCAAAAGGATAAAAAACAGGCCAGGTCCAGGTCAAAGGAGCAGCAAGCAAGCTAGTGAGCAGACGCAAAAAGCCCAAAAGACAAGACACAAAAAGGCCCAGTCACCAAGACACAAAAAAACAAGTCTCAAAAAGCCCCCAAAAAAACAAGACACAAAAATCCAAAGCCAAAAGCCAATCTCAAAAAGCCCCGAAAAGACAACTCTCCAAAAAGCCCTCCTCAGCTTGTGGTGCAGTTGATTTTTAATCTCCCTGGCTCCTCCCAAAGTCTGCCTCCTGATAGGAGACCATTGACCCTCCCTGGCTCCTCCCAAAGTCTGCCTCCTGATAGGAGACCATTGACCCAGTCCAACCTTTCACTGCAGTCCATTGGTGGAGACCTTTCGCCATCTGAGAAGCCTCTCTGGAGGGTACAGTATCTCTGGTGTTCCCCTGCTGACTGCCTGTCCCATGTCAGGGATGAAATGGTTGCCAGGCAAAGTCTCACGAGAGACAAGACTTTCTCCCACCTTCTAGCTGCCTCCTGCAAGTGACACATGTGCACCCCCTTCTCCCCCCCGCCTCTGACAATCAGTGTTGAGACAAATCAAAACTAAATTGGCTCCTCACACTGATGTTACGCATGTTCTGTCCTTTGGCTGGCAGAAATTTGTTCATTGTTCTACTGACTTATTTTCAGGCTTTTTAGTCACCACCGTACATACAGGTGAATCTGCAAAAGATGTTCGTTGCCACTTTCTCCACGCATTTGCAACAATGGGTTAGACACAGGAAATTCACACTAATAATGGCCCTGCTTACCAATCCAATTCTGTTGATATGTTTTTACAGGCCTGGGGTTTTTGACACTCCTTTGGAATTGCCCACAACCCTTCCTCTCACGGGGCTGAGGAATGGATGAATCGCACACTCAGAAATCTCCTTGTCAAACAGAAAAGGGGGAACCTGGGAGTGCACTGCAGGATGAAATGAATTTTGCTTGTTTTACTTTACATTTTTAAAATTTTTCTAATGACCCTTTTGCTCTTACAGCTACAGAATGCCACTTTAAAAGCGCCAAAGATAGGCTGCAGCATCCTAAGGTATTATATAGACAGCTTCTTGATACAACCATCTGGCATGGACCTGCTGATTTATTAACATCAGGCTGGGGATATGATTGTGTTCTATTCCCTACAGGTCCATTGTGGATACCAGCTAAAGCTGTCAAACCATACCATAAGCTGGAAGGACCAGCAGAATCCTGTACAGGAGATGTTATAGACAAAATTTAGGGTTATGAAAAATTATTGTTACACGTTGAAGGTTATGCAGTTAAAGATGTTAACAGTTGTGTACGGTTAATAAACATGATAATTATATTGTTAAAATAAGTTAATTATAAGTTAAATTGTTGTACTGTTAATGAACTTTTATACTATTTTATTGTTAATTAAGATAGTTATTAGCGCTGCGTGCTGTACGGGTTTTGATACGGGAAGAAGGCTGTTAGGAGGATATTAAGGGATGGAATCATCTAGCAGGGATGGGTAGTGATTGAAGGGGATTACATCATCGAGAGTGACTACATCGGGAAGGACTGTGATAGGAGGAGGAATCAACCAATCACTCGACGTCCCCAGAGAATGATTGGCCAGGAATGAANGGATCACCCTGGGTTCCCGCCTCTGTTATCTCCTTATTTTTAATAAAACCGGCTTACTCTTATAACATCTTTAAAGAGTCCAGAGCCCGTTTCTAACAGGAGAGGATCAAGTTGAAGCTGACCAACAACAGGGAAGAAGAGGGAGAGAGGTAAAACCGTAACACATGGTGATTTCAAGGCTCTGGATGCTGAGGCATCTAGAAGTGTTGGGGGGCAGAACCCAATGCCACAAATACCTTTTTGGCCTACATGGGCACTGTATCGGCTAACTCAAAAGTACGGCCTTTGCTTTACATTTTACTCTTTAGCTCTTGTGTTATGGGTGTCAATGTGCAGATCTACTGGGCTTACGTTTATGACCCTCTGGCGTTTCATCCAGTAACCTGGTGGGACCCAGAAATTCCCATTTCTAATAACAACTCTAAAATGCTAGGAGTGGAATGGCTCCCTCTATGTGGGTCATTAACTAATGGGACAGATTGGCTATCTGTTGAGGGAAATCAAACTTTTGTAGCAGATTCCTATCCGCTATGCTTAACTACTCTCAATGGTAGCACTTGCACCCCTTTCACTTTGCACATGCATTTGATAAAAAATCATACTGGCAAGAGAAGCTTAGAAGGAACTGAAATTCCAGGTGTTAACACGTCACATAACCCTATAAATACCATCACAGCTCCAAATAATATTCCCATATGTGAACTTTAAGCCCTCTCACCTTCAGTGCATATTTCATGGTCTCCATGTAGGATGGAAAACCCTGAGCAACATCAGATACACCCCCTTAATGTATCATTTTATCTGTAACAATGCCAGATTTGATGTAAATGGCTCCTGCTCAGGAAGCCTTAGCTGGAGTAATGGAGGACTCTTGGAATCCATCACACAGATCTGTGATGCCAGTGGTGAATCCCCCCCTCATACAGTTCATTGGCGATTAATGCCAAAGCTCCACTTCCTGCTTCTATTAATATGGGCTTTGAGTTATTCTGATGTGTTATCTACATATTGGATGAATGCCACTTACATCAAAACTCTTGATACCGTGATACGCACAATACATCCTTGCCGTATTCCACTCCCCCAGAGGTCTGACGGCTAGCTCAAGACCCCAGGGAGGGAATAGTCACAAACAAAAGGTAAAAGACAAAAAGCGCTCTTCCCCTTGGGACAAGACCTCTGAGGTCTTTATTGGGACGATTTCCAGGAGGGAAAGAGGACAAGCACCTCAAAGCGCCAGATTTTCAACCCCGGGAATGGAAGGGGAGGGGAAAGGACCATAACCAATGGCATACAGCTGATGTAGGGGGAAGGAGGGGAGGGGATAACAGGGAGAACCCAACACCAGCAGGGAGAAGGGAGTAGTACAGGACAGACCATTTCCAGTGCAAATAAACATCACCCTGTGCGATATAAAAATGAATAAACTAACTCTTTAGTGCAATACAGTACATCCTTATGCGTTTTTATTAACAGCAAATATGACAGTTGAATCTTGTAATCATATTTCATCACAGCCGTCAACCCTATGTACGCCTCCTGCATCACCCCTGAAAATATAACTGAAAGGAATTTTACTTATCTCTTACCCCTATGTTGGTGTGCAGAAAATGGATTCCTGTGAATCTTACAAGGGAATGGGAAGAAGAAACAGGAATCATGTATCTAAAATGCTTGTTTTTAAAGAAACCCAAATTAACTAACAGATTTATTGCTTGACTTATTGCTGTTATTGTATCTCCTATTATTATTTGAGTTTCATCTACTATTGCCAGTGCTGCTTTGATGGAATCAGTAAAAACAGCTTATGAACTTCTGTAATGAGTAATTTCACGGAGGAATTACAAATCCAAACAGTAATTGATCAACAAATATTGGCATGCTTATACGCCCTTGAGGCTGCTTTGCTATGGGTAAGAGAAAAACATGTCCTAAATACCTGGTTGCACCTTTACTGTGACAGACAGCATACTGATGCTAACGTGTGTTACCCCTGTAGAATGGAACAGTTCTGAAACTCCTTGGGATAAGGTGAAGGCTCATTTAAAGGGGGCATTTTGTACAAATATGGATAAAAACATAAATGCATTAAGAGATAGCCTTAGGAAACAATCTCAATCATTACAAACCATGTCTACACAGAATTTCTATGATACCCTTGCTAATGACTTTACGTGGCTTAATCCAAAAACTTGGTTTAAGGGACTAAGTTTATGCATATGGCTGTTTGGCTCTTTGGGGATGGGTCTCTTTCCTGTTCTTGCTACAGGACTTCTTTGCCTTTGGAGACTGTTCCAAGTCAGCAAAAACACAGAAGCAACAGTAATGGCTGCCCTCATGATCAGTTCCTCCTTAAACAAAGAAGGGGGAGATGTAGATGTGACTGCTGTTTGATCTTAACATCTGCATGAGAAAGCACATACCAAAGGATCATGACCAAGCCATAAATACTTACGTGAGAATACTTTAATTGGCAACTCAAACAAGGGTTGCTCTGGGATGTGTGAGAGTGTTTGTGATAAAAGCAAGAAACATCCTGCTCTGCCATTTGTTTGCATGTTGTTTAGTCTCCTGCTCAGCTGCATTGTAAACAGCAAAAACATATAAAAAACTCACACATGTTTGATAAAGCAATTCTGTTGCATCGCAATCGTGTCCATGACTCAATTGCTTCAAGGACTGATGTCCAATGTAAGAAAGTTGCAGAAAGTCAGAAATCCCTGGGAACAAAGGAGTTTCCTTCTAGAAAATCTCTATACTAACTGAGCTTGAAGTATAACATAGCAAACCCGACCCAGAAATCAAAAAAGGCTTAGGTCCTAAAGCAGCATACCACTTTGAAAAGGTCATGCCACTCCAGTCTTAAGCTGGTTAAAGTTTTCAGAAAAGTATCTGCTCAGTTGCTGGATAAAACTTCATCCTCTGCTACTGGCTCTGGTTCTCAGTTTCTGATTTATTATCCATTTATTTGGAGCAGAGGAATTGCCTCTAGCCCTCTAATTCACATCCCAGCTGCATACCCTCCTTATATATGTGAAAAGCAGAAATGGCTCCATGTTCTTTCAGAAGGGGCAATCTTTTTAACCTTGATGGGTTTAAGTGACAGGCGGAAAGCATCAATGCAGCAGAGCACTTTTTTTTGTTGCTTTCCAGAATTGTAAATCTACCAATGTCTAACCTGCTTGCCCCAACTTCTACATCACAGAAACCTCATCTTCTGCTCCAGATCACACTTCAACCTGGCAAAAAACAGAAATGCATGCTACTCCAGAGAAACAATCCTACTTACTATCTCCGCAAACAAAAATTCAATTTTAATTTAGTGTAAAAATTGAATTTTGTGTGGGCAGAACAGTGAACTCCAATATAACCTCTGCTTTTGCACCCACAGTGCAAAAGCTTTTAGTTCTTTGAAGCTGAGCAAACAATAGTAAAAAAATCAAGGGTTTTTTAAAGTAGAAAATAAATGTAAGAAAGTAGAGAAAATCTCTAAACCACTGCAGCCCTAAAACACTGTTGCGGTGGTTGAAGCCACCGCAGAAGTGACCAAGGAGCCATGAGGCCCAAAGACAGCTGAGGTGCGTTGGTGGGCCGGCACTGAGGTTTAGGAATACAAGTTCCCACAGGCCTGTGTTCCAGTATGTAGATTACTCCTAGTTGAGTGGCCCGGTGGCCCTCCACCCTCTTTTATGTATGTCTCTTTGAATATGTATCCTCCCCTATTAATATGTATAGCTTCTAGAAGGTTCCCTGTTCCTCGATGACCCATTGGTTACCAGTTCCCTTGCTCCACCCCTCTCCTTCCCCACTGGTTACTGTTTATGTACCTCATGTCTTTCCCTCCCATTAGCCCTCAGATTATTGGTTGTAATGCTCTCCCCTCTCACTGTACCGCCCCCGTATAAAACCCTGTGCCCTCCATTGTTCTGGGTCCTTTGTCGCTGGAACCCTCCCGGCATAAACTCCTGGAACTCTACACAGAGGACATCTCCCACCTCTTCATCTCTGGCTGCACCTTGGAGTTATCCTGTGAGTGTGTGTGTATGTCTGAGTGTGTCCTCATTGTGCGAGTGAGAGGCACTCTCCTGAATGAATCCTTTTGGGACGTTTTCGGGGAGGACGCAGCACTCCTTTGATCACCCAACTCACCACGTCACGTAGCGCATCTCTCTGAAAGCGTCCCTGGTAGCTCGGTGCTGCCAGGAGTCCACGTTTGGCACAGCCGCATCCCCGTGCAGGAGGTCCAAGTTTTACTGGATCTGCTCTGCGGGGCAACCAATAACCCCCGGAGCTGGTTGGAGCCAGAGTGGGGGCCGGTCGAAGCTGGAGGATCCCACCGAGAGCCTTCGTTGCCACCAAGGATGGACAGCTTCGAAGTCGGAGCCAGCAACATGTGGTGAGTGAACATCCCTGGAGGCCCCTTTTCAGTTTTTCTTTTTGCCTTTCCTTTCAGTGGTGGGTGAGGTTTTGTTCTAGGGAAAATGGGTTTAAAGTTCACATCCCCAGAGGGAGGTTTACTTCCAGGTTGTGGGTACCCTTGAAGTAGAGAAGTTTAAGTTTTCTAAAGGGCTTTTAAAGTGTTTTTTTAGATGGATTTTTTGGTTCTTCCCTTCGGTTTCCGTTACTCTGATTAAGTCTCTTGATTTTTGGGACAGAGTTGGGGAAAAGTTAACCGTGTTGTTGAGGCACGCATGCTGGTGGGAAAGGCGCCGGGGCCCTTCCCCAAAAACATCCCCACAAAGGAGTTGCTCCAGCAGGGCAGCCGTACCCATCAGGTACGGCAAATCCCTCTCAGACGAAGGGGCGACCGGGCGGGCACACATTGGCACGCTAGTGGACAGTAAAAGAGTCAAGAAGGGTCCTCGCCTGGTGTTCCGTGAGAGGGTTTATTGCAGACTCATCCTGAAGGGTTCCAGGGGCGAAGGACAAAGTGGAGGATAGGGTTCAGGGTTTGTATATGGGTTCGGCGTGGGGGGAAGGAGGGGAGCATCAGGACCAATGGCTTGTGGGTACAGGGGCAGTACATAGGTGGGACTAGGGTAAGGGAACCAATAGAGATACCATAGGGAGGGACTAAGGAACAAGGACCAATGGGGAAGCAGGGAAGGGAGACGATTCTAGGGAAAGGGACATATAAGGGATAAAGGGGCAGGGAGGAAAAAAAACCAATCAAGGAAACAGAACTGGGGTACATTACATAACACCTCCTAGGAGAAGCCTGTCACTCTAGCCTGGGGGAGGATTTCCACTCCAAGGGCTGGTCCCAATAATGGGTGGGCTACCACACCATGTTACAAAAGAATGGGGATAGGTCAGTTAGGAAGTTTTGGGAGGTTCTAATCTCTTTAAAATTAACCCTTCCCCCTGTGTCCCTCACCCCACAAATCCTTTTATAGAGAGATTGGAGAGGGTAGCCCGCTGCTCAGCACAGGAGAGCCACCATCCTCCTGACCCTCTCTGATCTTCTCTATTCCCTTTCCAGGATAGCAAGGGCCCTGCTGTCCTGGACCCCTCAACCCTATTTCCTGCACCTTTTTCCCTGGTTTTGTCCCCCACAGTTGTGTCCCAGAATGGCATCAACCACATGGCCAGGTCTGCCATTTTGTCTTCTTCCCCTCCGAATTTTCCCACCTTGCATAGCTCTGCCTTGTCTCCTCCCCCAGTTGCATCAATGGGTGTAACCCCATTGGACCCCTCCCCTGTCATTGGGACCTCTCCTCCAGTCTTGGGCTACACCTATCCCTCTGCCCCTTCCACCTGCGGTCCCACCCCTTACCATCCAGCCCCTTCCAGTTCCTACGCCTCCCCTTCTGGTTCCCACACTATCAGAACAGGAAGGGGTAATGCCGAAGGCCGAAAGGAAGACAAGAGCAAGGATTTCATGGCTGCCTCGGTGAAGTTTATCAGCAACTGGAATCCCCGGTGGACACCTTTCCCCTATGCCCATCTCAAAGAGCTGTGCAAGGCTGCTAAGCAATTCGGAAGGGAATCATCATATTTCAAGAGCCTAGTACAGGCTAGCTTTTCCTCAAACATGTTGGTCCCACGTGACATTAAAACAATCATGTCATGCCTCTTTTCCCCAGCAGAGTATCTGCTATGGGAAAGAACATGGAGGAAACATCTCAAGGACCTCCTCATATGTTATCAGAGGGATCCAAACAGAGCTCACCCCACAATGGACCACTTGTCTGGGGAGGGTAACCTGGAAAAACCCCAAGACCAGGCCTCAAATCTACCAGAGCCAGCCTTGAGAGGTTTGCAAAAGGCAGCCGAAAGAGCATTGTTGCCCACCCCCACAGACACCACTCCTACCGCTGACTGCTCCAATGTTAAACAGACCCAAGGAAAGACCTTCATAAAGTTTGTGGATCGTCTTAGGGAGGCAGTAAGCAAGGAGGTAGAAGGCATTGAGGCCCAGTGGGAGTTGCTTCGGGTATTGGCAAGATCAAATGCCAACAAGCGGTGTCAGCAGGTACTAAGAGCCCTCCCGCTAGAGCCTACTCCAACCTTAGACCAAATGATCGAGGCCTGCACAAAACTTGTGACACCAGACACCCTCGTCTGCACCTGGGGAAACTGCAGTCGGGGCTGTAGCAGCCAATTAAGATGTTAAGCCCAAGCCTCACTGCTACAATTTTGGGGGTTTTGGATATTATGCTAAGAACTGCAAAAAAACTAAGCAAACTAACCCGAGTCCAAAGTCTGCCATTTCAGACTGTTCCAACTGCAAGTGTCACCACCAATGTCCGCAGGGAAACGGACAGTAGAGCACAGGACGGCCCCACGTGAGGACAAAAATCTACCAGCCATCTCTCCCTGTCTGGCCAACACTGAACCAACGTTTCAACAAGAGGTGAAGCAGTGGCTAACTTTGGTGAGTGTCTCCTCGATTTACTTTATCGCAGGAGCCCTGTGGCAGATTTTGGCTAAAGTAGACACACCCGTAAACTTTGATACTTATATTTTAATTATGGCGGATCCTGTGCATGAACCATCAGAACTGTTTATTGTCCCGGAAACCAAAACACTAGAACCAGGAGGAGCCATCACAGTTCTTGCCTCCTGCCAAAACCCACCTTGGTTTCTTGCAAAAGGACAAATTATTGCACAGGCCATTGTAATCCCCGAAGACTACACCCAGTGCCAGAAGAGGCCATTCATATGGTGGGCAAAAATACTGGGACAGGACAAGCCTACCTTAAACTGCAAACTCCAAAACGGACACTCTACAGCCACTCTGACCGGCATGTTAGACACTGCGGCTGGTATTACCATGGTCTCCAGTGCCCAGTGGCCAAAAGATTGGGGCCTAAATCCGGTAAACGGAAGGATGACTGGAATAGGGCGGTCGACGGCTTCCATGCAGAGCAGTAACAATATCCTTATTGAGGTCCCAGATGGTCATGTGGTATCTGTTTGACCATTCGTAATAGATTCTGGGTTTACCTTGTGGGGCAGGGACCTCTTATCGCAATGGGGCACTCGTGTTGAAATACCACCACCTTACCGGGATTTTTAGTTGGGGTCACTGCAGAGCACACCACCCCATGACTTACCTGGAAGACCAACTCGCCCGTGTGGGTGGACCAGTGGCCCCTGTCCTGGGAGAAATTAGGCGCTCTCGAGTGCCTCTTGGAGGAGCAGCTCTCCAAGGGCAATATCATTCCATCCAACAGCCCTTGGAACTCCCCTGTCTTTGTGGTTAAAAAACCAGGCAAAGACAGGTGGAGGCTCCTCCATGACCTCAGAAAGATTAATGAGGTCATTGAAGATGTGATGTTGTGGGCTGACACTGGTTGGGTTCCAGGTGCCCACAGTCTCTCTATCACTCCCTTTCCCACTGGGACAGGGAAGAGAATAAGATGGAGGAAAAACCAGCAGGATGAGATAAGGCAGTTTTATTACAGCAAAAAGAAAGAAACAAGCAGAGATCTGCGCACGCAAGAGCTAAAGAGGAAAAAAAAGAAATTAGTCTCTACTTCCCATCGGCAGCAATGTTTGGACACTTCCTGGGAAGCAGGGCTTCAGCTCATGTAACCGGTTCCTCCTCCCTTCCTTAGATTATATATCTGAGCTGATGTCATATGGTATGGAATATCCCTTTGGCTGATTTGGGTCAGCTGGCCTGCTTGTGTCCCCTCCCAGGATCTTTCCCACTCCTATCCCCTTTGGTGGGGGAAGGAATGTCAGAGAGGCAGCACTGCCGGGCAGTAGCCAAAACAGTGATCTGTTATCAACACCCATCCAGCTACCAATGCAAAGCACAGCACTGTAAGGGCAGTGAGCTTTACCTCAGTCACACCCAATACATATGGGTCCCCTGCTGCTGCCCAATGGTGCCAATGGCGTGTGCGGACCTCCCAGTCTCCTTGCTGGTTGTCAACACCTGTAAGAGTCCCTTTGCGCTGCTGTGCCATTGGCAAAGGAAAAGAGGGAGCAGGACGTGAAGCAGGATGTGAATATCCTGGAATGGATTCCCAACCGTACCCCGCAAGAGTGTGCTAACGCGCACAGAGGCTGTAGGCGAAGTGATATTGCGGGGAAGAACACGTGCAGTGGAGATCAGTGGGGAAGAGCCTGCAGACATCAGCATCCCCATCCGCACAGAAGACATGGAGTGGCAATTACGCCATGCCACAGCCTTGCAGGATGCACTACTTGGCTTTGCTGGTCAGATACACAACCGTCAGCCAAAACCGTCAGCCAAAAATCCCATTGTGGCAGCTGTGCAAAAACGTGACCTGGGTGGAAAAACCGCAACGATCCATAAAGCCAGTAGCAGGAAGAACCGTTTTTACCAACACTGGAAAATGAACACGACGAGCTGCATGCGTCTGGCAAGAGCGCAACAAGTGGATGACTCACGTGATAACCAGGACAACACGAGATAGTCTCCAAACACTGAAACTCACTGCAGTATGTTGGGCATTCAGTACCTGGTCACATGAGCCTCTGAAGATAGTGTTAGACTCTTAGTATGTGGTTAGAGTGGTCGAGCACATCAAGGCTGCACTGCTAAAACGCACTCAAAACCTGTGTCTGGAAATGTTTTTCAGCAGCTCCATCATCTACTTTCTCAGAGGGAGCACCCGTACTGTGTAATGCACATCTGTAGTCATCAACGGGAATTGGGACTCTGTGAAGGAAACAGCCACACAGATGCTGCTGTAAGCCTTGTAGTTCATCAGCCACCAGTGAACCTGTATGGGCGTGCCCGAGAAAGTCATTCAATGTTCCATCAAAATTCTCGCTCCTTGGCACGACATTTCAGACTCACACAGGCAGAGGCACAAGGACTGGTCCGCACCTGCCCTCAGTGCAGTCACCATGGTCCAGGACTTGGCCTTGGAGTTAATCCCAGATGTCTAAAAGCATTAGAACTGTGGCAAATGGATGTTACCCACATCCTGGAATTTGGTCAACAAAAATACATGCATGTAACTATTGACACTTATTGCAAATTCGTATGGGCAACCACCCAACCAGGCGAATGATCCTTACACATAAAGAAACACCTAATGGCCTGCTTTGCTGTTATGGGGGTTCCAAAAACCATAAAGACGGACAATGGCCGAGCATATACAAGTGAGGTGGTTGAAAAGTTCTTAAAGACATGGGGAGTGAAGCATATAACAGGAATTCCGCATTCCCCAACAAGCCAAGCCCTCATTGAATGCTGTCATCATACCCTCAAAGATTACCTGAATAAGCAAAAGCAACCTGATGTCACCGATCCGCAGCAAAGATTGTCCGTAGCGTTGTTTACCCTCAATCATCTCTGCCTCACTGAAGGCAGGGAAGAACCCCCTGTGATAATTCATCATGAAGCAGTAAAGTCAGGACACCCTCAAACATTGCCCCATTTTCTCATGCACTATCAGGATCCGAAAACTGGATGGTGGGAAGGGCCAGCACCTGTATTGTTTAATGGTCATGGGTATATGTGTGTTTCCACAGGTAACAGACTTCTGTGGGTTCCCAGTTGCTGGACCAGAGCAGCAACAGATGCTAGACCCTGAAGCAGAAGCGAGAATACAACATTGGCTGAAAAAGCTGCTGTAACTGTTGATCCATGAGCTAGATCGTTTGACTGGATTCCTTTTCACAAACATGTCTGTATTTGCAGAAGCATTGTGGCAAGGCCAGTTGGAGACCATTAAACCTCTTAGTCCACTGGCTAAGTTACGACTGTGCACTCTGTGTCGTGGTTGTACCAAACCACCAGGAGCATTCGNGCTTTCCTTGCAGCTTAAAATTTAACAATTTTAAGCATAGAAAGGGAAGCCATGACTATTTAGGCATACCACCTCCACTTCCTATAGCTGAATGGAACTACATTTTTGAAAGCCGTGAAGCCCAATTACGGTATTATTTGAAGTGGATGTTAATAAAAGCAATTGATCGGGCCAAAGCATCTCAACGGATGCAAGTATGTGGCTACCGTTGCTATGTCTGGGGGAGGCAGTACTCATTCCAGTAACGTCTTCAATTTATAAAATTGACCCAAGACCTAATATTTGGGTCACAAGGGGAAAGCAGTCCGGAGCCACAGACTTTTGTTTAAGCATGCTAAGTGCAAATGACCCAATTCTTACCTGTCTGATTGGCATTCCACTCACATCATTCAAAGAATTTGACATCCTTGNGGTTGTAACAAACCCCCAGGAGAATTCTTTTTTCTCTGTGGAGGTTGTAACGGTCCTATTTTTGCATAAGGTGTCACTCTAGCAAACACATATCCATTCTGCTTTCCTTGCAGCTTAAAATTTAACAATTTTAAGCATAGAAAGGGAAGCCATGACTATTTAGGCATACCACCTCCACTTCCTACAGCTGAATGGAACTACATTTTTGAAAGCCGTGAAGCCCAATTACGGTATTATTTGAAGTGGATGTTAATAAAAGCAATTGATCGGGCCAAAGCATCTCAACGGATGCAAGTATGTGGCTACCGTTGCTATGTCTGGGGGAGGCAGTACTCATTCCAGTAACGTCTTCAATTTATAAAATTGACCCAAGACCTAATATTTGGGTCACAAGGGGAAAGCAGTCCGGAGCCACAGACTTTTGTTTAAGCATGCTAAGTGCAAATGACCCAATTCTTACCTGTCTGATTGGCATTCCACTCACATCATTCAAAGAATTTGACATCCTTGTTAGTAATACTTCTTGTATTGACATATCATGGGAAAATTTCATGATGGCAAAATATGGTCCTGGTACAAAATATTGGTCACAAGAGCAAATCAATAATCTAGGGTACGAAGAACAAATCCTATGCCTGGCATGCACTTTGAAAGTTTCTATTCCAGAACCTCAGGAATTAGATCTATTGGGTTCTCTTCCTGCCAAGTCTTGTTTGCTCTTTCGCAGTGGAGCACTTGTGTACAGGAACAGAACCCAATGGCCTAAACCACAAGACACATTTTCAATCCTATACCCAAGTAATTATCAAAGCTTTAATATAACTGAGCATTGCAAAGATGGTACTTTCTTCGCAACCCGACATTTCTCACGAAAACTAGCCCCATCAAGTCCATCCACAAAGGCCCTACCTCCTGGAATTTTTCTGATTTGTGGAGACAGGGCCTGACCAGAAATACCTGCATATCCATTTGGAGAACCATATTACTTTGGTAGACTCACCCTATTCGCACCTGCGATCTTAAAATGATACAAAAAACGAAACAACAGCATGCCATCTGTCGCCTGAATGAACAATGCAACAACAATGTCAAACTACTCCCCCTCGGATCAAGAATCTCAAGATCATTTTTCTTACCAGGTGGCACGGCCACATCGAATGCTAGAAATTTACCTGCTCTCACGTGTTGGGGAGAAAAGCAGTTCAATCTCACCTCAGAAATACTCAGTGCCTTATCGACTGATGTCAGTAGCATGCAGCACACTACACTCCAGAATCAAGCCGCGACTGATTTTTTTTTTTGTTAGCTCAGGGCCACGGATGTGAAGAGTTTGAAGGCATGTGCTGTATGAATTTTTCAGATCATTCTGTCTCCATTCACNACAACAGCATGCCATCTGTCGCCTGAATGAACAATGCAACAACAATGTCAAACTACTCCCCCTCGGATCAAGAATCTCAAGATCATTTTTCTTACCAGGTGGCACGGCCACATCGAATGCTAGAAATTTACCTGCTCTCACGTGTTGGGGAGAAAAGCAGTTCAATCTCACCTCAGAAATACTCAGTGCCTTATCGACTGATGTCAGTAGCATGCAGCACACTACACTCCAGAATCAAGCCGCGACTGATTTTTTTTTTTGTTAGCTCAGGGCCACGGATGTGAAGAGTTTGAAGGCATGTGCTGTATGAATTTTTCAGATCATTCTGTCTCCATTCACAAGCAACTCCAGCAACTGAGAGAGAACATGAACAAGATCACCATCAAATCTTCTCCCTTGGACAACCTGTTCAAGAAATGGGGACTTACGGGGTGATTGCAGTCACTTGTTAAAGAAGGGCTTCACTTTTTGGCTTATGCTGTTATATTGTTCTTAGCAGCTTTGCTTGTTCTGCAATGTCTTAAGAAGACTGTAAACAAGGTTATGAATACATCTTGGGTTGCTCAAAAAGAAAAGGGGGAATTTGTAGAGGATTTCTTAGGGCAGGAAGATGCTATCGTCATATTACAGGAGCTGAGCTATGAGAACCCAAGCTTGGTCTCTGAGATTCTCAGCGGAAAGTACATGACAACTCAGGCCTAGAGACTGATAGAATTGTCCTTGTGTCCAGGAAAGATGTATCTATGTGGGTACACGGAAGACAATGCAGCACAGAGAACACAAAGAAGCATACAATAATACAAAGAGCTATACACTGGTGATATTGGCTCAGGGCCTGGGAAAGTAGAATAGATTTGAACAGTTTCATATTGCTGAAACTGCAAGGCAAGTTAGAGATGTCAGAAAACATGGCACTCACATCATTCTGCATAACCAATCACTAATAATTTTGTAGCTATAAGCAGAGAGAATTAACCAATTATAACAGTGCTTTAAATGTGTGGGACTTTGCTTGAAACTATATACGTGAGCTTTTCATAGTAATAAATGGAGAACGATTGTAAAATCATATTGGTTCGTTGTCGTTACTCTGGGATCAATCTCTCCGCGGGACCCTCGAATATAGTCCGAGCTTGGTGCTGCTCAGAGGTGAGGTCCCATCGCTCATTCGCATCTGTGCCTTGGAGGAGCGGCAGCAGAGGTTCGAGGTCTTCATTGGTAATACCTACGATAGGACAAACCCACTGTAAATCACCAACGACTCGCTGTGCATCAGCTAGTGTCTGAATGTCTGTGCCGATGGTCACTTTCTGAGGACGACTTTGTGCATCCGTAATGAGCCAGCCAAGGTATTTCCAGGGATTGCTGCGCTGGATCTTTTCAAGGGCAACTACTAGTCCTTTAGTTGCCATTTGGTTGGAGACAGACTGCAGTTCTTCATCTGTCATGGGCTGTGGTTGGGCAAACAAGATGTCATCCATGTAATGGTGAATGAGGGTGTTGGGATGCATTTTGTGAACAGGATCCAGAGCCCATGCCACATACAGTTGACACAATCCAGGGGAATTTCGCATTCCCATCGGGAGGACAAGCCATTCAAAACGACGGGCTGGACAGTCCCGATTCATGGATGACAGCGTAAACGCAAATCGCTGTGTATCTTGGGGATGTAAGGGAATAGTGAAGAAACAGTCCTTGAGGTCAATAATTGCAATGGACCAGCCCATAGGAATCATGGTGGGTGCTGGAAGGCCAGGTTGTAGCATCCCCATGGCTTGCATTTGGTCATTGACATGGTGCAGGTCATGCAGCAATCACCACTTTCCAGATTTTTTAGGAATCACAAAAATTGGCGTGTTCCAAGGACTACCAGATGGTTTGATGTGACCAGCTTCTAATTGTTCTTGTACTAACTGTTCTGCTATTTGCAGCCTCTCTGTCGTTAGCAGCCACTGGCTTACCCAGATAGGTGAGTCTGAAAGCCAGGTCAGTGGAGGGGTAGGAGGCTGATCGTCAGTGACCGCCACTAAAAAACAGTCGTGGTGATGGTAGCTCCAAGCTGCGCCAGTACATCACTACCTATTAGTCCTTGTAAGCTTGCAGGCAGTGGTATGACATAGGGTCAAAGGGTAGCTGCCTGACCATCCTTGAACGTGAGGATCACAAGCGACACACTGATCTGAGGTGCTTTGGGTCTGCCGACCCCAAGTATTTGTGTGGTTGGTGCTTGAAGGGGCCAATTAGCAGGCCAGTGACATTGACTGATGATGGTAACATCTGCCCCTGTGTCCAAAAGTGGACACAGTGTTACTTCTTGTTTTCCATTGCTGAGAGTGACTTGTTGCGTTGGACGCTTAGTCAGGTCTTGTGTGAACAATATTGCTGGCCCAGTGGAGCCAAAGCTCCCTTCGCTTCGTGCTGGAAGCGCTGGGACATCAGGGATTGGGCCGAGGCCCAAAGTCTGACTATTCATTAATGTGACAAGTTGGGCAACGCGGCTGCCTTTGGGGATGAACAGTGGTGGATGTAGGGTGTAGGCCATAATTGAAATTTGTCCTGTGTAGTCCACATCAATAATGCCAGGTAAAACAATAAGTCCTCATACTGTAGCTGATGACCGGCCTACCAGTAGGGCTCCTATCAAGGACTGTGCATGAACCAAAGGCCCTTTTGCAGTGGTAGGGATATGCTGTTGTATCAGTGAGTGTGACATCTATTTGCGGTTTCCACATCCACCCCGAGACTTCCACGGGTGGCTGGTGAATGTTGTTCCAGGTATCCTGGAGTGGAAATGGAACCACCATTTGTGTCATCGCACATGGTTCTTCCGCGCTCCAGTGACCGTTTCCCGACCTCTTGCAGATTATTGTAGTGTGGGAATCCTGGTTGCATTTGTGGCACCACACCCTTGCTCGGCACTGTTTCCGTAAGTGCCCACTCCCTCCGCAGCGAAAGCTTGGGCTGGGGGTAGGGGTTTTGTTTTTTCCGCTGGATGAACTCCTTCCTCTTTTTGTGGTGAAACGTTTAAGGGTGGCAGCAATGATCTTGGATTGTGATTCCACTGCTCCTTGCACTGCAGCAGCAACATAAGCTGCTTGCTGCTGTTATTCGGCCCAAGAGGCCCTAACGAGCACTTCATCCACCAAAGAGCCTTGTGGCAAACTGGCCAAGATGCTATTTGCACAGGCATTGGCATTTTCAAAAGCAAGAAAACGGAACATGTAGTCTTTCATTTCTTCAGTTACTTCTCCATTATTATCAAGGGCTGCTGAGTCTATCAATGAAAGCTGAATAAGAATCTGTGGCACCCTGTTGCACAGTGACAAATCCTGGTGTTTACATTCCTTCAGGGACACTCATCATTGCCTGATAAGCAAGGGTAGTTGATAACTGGCATAAGATAGTTGGATACTGCAGCTGAACTTCAATAGTAGCATATTGTCCCTGTCCCAAGAGCATGTCAACATTGAGTTCCAGCAATGGATCGTTTCAGCCTCGTGGTTTGTTGGCCTTCGCTATAGCAAGTCGTCTCCATTCCCGTTTCCATAATAAATATTGGGATGGTGTCTTGGGTTGCAAAATGTAACCAAAATTGTGTATTCTATTTTCGTCTGTTGAAACCGGTTGGAAGATCTTTCTATCTCTTGTAACTCCAGGGGAAAAAGGACGGGTGCCTTCTGTTAATGGGTCAATTGCTAAAACCAGATGGGGCAGTGCTTCCTTATCTCGTCCTCCACCCATCCTCCTCCAAGGGGATATCGCCTGTGAATGAGCCATTTAAGGCTCTCCTTTTGACTGATAACATTACATCATCCCATTGGGAGATGCTCCACTCAGTGGGAGGAGCCAAAGCCTCTCTACCTGCATAAAACTTGCAACTCAGAACACCAGAGCAGCTGGTTTTTCCACTGGATTCCCAGAGGAAGACTGGACTCATCCTGTCACCACCGGACCCTTCTACAGGATCATCTCTACTCCAACGGAGCCACATCTGCCACTCCAGGAGGACTTACTTTGGACTGCTCCCAACACCCTGACCAACAGGGTGTGAGATCGTATTCTGACTCTGTCAGAGTTTCTGGGATTATTTGTTTATTCTTGTTTTTTTCTTTTCTTTCTCTGTACCACTACCTTTGTATTTTATAATATTCTTAGTAAAGAACTGGTATTCCTACTCCCATATCTTTGCCTGAAAGCCCCATAATTTCAAAATTATAGCAATTCGGAGGTGGGGGGTTTACATTCTCTATTCCAAGGGAGGCTCTGGTTTCCCCTGGCAGTTACCTGTCTTCTAAACTAAGACAGATGGGGTCAGGAGCAGCATAGCAAGATTTATACAATCTCCTGGAACCATAACGTCAGCTGAAAAAATTCATTTGCTGATACTTCTCGCAGCCTCTGACCGTAAATCATATTGAGTGACAGTTTGTTTGGCTTGCTGTAAAAGCTTCCAGTCATGTGGAGCCCAAATATTCTGCCCATTTGTGGCTTGCAGCAGGTAGGCAAGAAGATTAGCGGCTTGGAAATCTCCGCCTAAGATAGCATCTCTTATAACTCTGAACCAACGTTGAATCATTTTGCCCATTTGCAGCTGTAGAAGGGTCTCTGGGTAGTTCTGGACAAGGCACTTCTGTTCATGGAACCTGCCTTGGTTTGAGAGAGACAGATGTCTTGTAAGGAAGGCAGGAGCCTCCCTTGGAATGTAAGATGCAACCCCCTTCCCTCCAAATTATTATAATTTTTAAATTAAGGGCTTTCAGGCAAAGATATGGGGAATAGGAATAACAATTCTTTTACGTGTGTGTGTATATATATATATATATATTAGAAAACAATAATACAGAAACACTGGTTTAATCTGACAGAGTCAGCGTATGACCTGGCACCCGGCCAGGCAGGGTGGTGGTAGCAGTCCGATCAGGTGATAGCTGCAGCTCTCTTTGAAGTGGTTCTGTTGAAGCGGTGATCTTGTAGAAAAGGTCTGGTCTTCCTCAGAAAGTCCAGTGGTGGTTGTGTAGCTCTTATCCTCTGGGAAATCCAGTGGGAGAAGCTCTGTCTCTGTTGCAAAACTCTCAAACTTTTATCCACGTGGGAATGCCCGGCTCCTCCCCCCCAGGTGGAGCATCTCACAATGGGATGGTGAATTATGAGATAAGGCACTGATGGGCCTATTAACAGAAAATAGTCCAGGGGGAGGAGGCAGAGAAGAGCCATTAACAGATGATAGCCCTCAGGGAGGAGTCAGGGAACATTGCCATACCTGGTTTCAATAGCTCATGAATATGGTAATCAGAATACAGATAACCCAGGACAGAACCACAGGCAGGGGTGCCGAAAGGCTTGTTTGTATTGGTAAGATCAGTAAAGAACTAGTACAATTCCCAGAAGGGAAGTGTAGATGTCCAGAGTCCCACCCTGTCATGTTTAGAGTTGTTCCTTGGATTTCCTTAGGTTGAATTGTCAAATCTTGAAGTTTATTCAACACTTCCTTAAGCATAGTTCCCACATCTTCGGATGCTTGTTGCTTTTCAGCTTAAGAAGATGCATTATCGGTATTACTGTCAGCATTTGGGCCCAATGGTGTTGTTTGTCCACTAGATGGTAGGCTAGGATAAATTTTCAGGTGGCAGGCAGGGCCGTCCAGGCTGACGTCAGCTGTTGACGCTGCAGCTTGGGCACGCCCCCGGGAATGACTCTCCCTGTCAGCCTCCTGTTTTTCACCATTTCGCTCGCTGCGCTGAGCAGGCGTTTCTGCCTTCTCCTGCATGGCTTTTAGGATTTCCCCAATGCTCTGAGATGGGGGAGCAGCAGCCCCCTTCATCAGTAGGTGCTGATTCATTCCGAAAAATGACGCGATCCTGCTGGGTTTGGATACAGGGGGTTCTGGAGTTCCAGCGGGTTTCTCTGACTGCAGCGTGCTAAGTGCAGCTGTGGCCAGTTTTCGCTAGGTTTTTATCTTGGCTAAGGTATCCACCACGCATTGCCAGATCGAACCTAATTCTTTTGCTGTCTCGCTGACTTTGCCTCCCGAGATAACTTCTTCCCCTAGCAGCTGACCCACAGCCCCCCATTCCACTACATCAAACACAAGGGACACGGGGTGTAACCTCCCGTGTTCCCTGGCGCAAGTTACAAGAAAATGTAACTGTTTTTCCTCCACCTCACGTCCTCTCTTTAAAAGGATAGAAGCGAGAAGGCGCACCACAGCTTCAATTTCCATGCTGCTGGCGTCTTATCTTGCTGAGGGTCCACTCCACAGGGTGGCTCTCCAGGCTCCAGCCATTCTGCACTGTGCCTTTCCTCAGCTGATTGGTCCCTCCGTCCCAGTAGTTCGTTCCCCATAGCTTTATGAACTACTTCAGACCACAGTCTCTGGCAGCTGCTTCTCGGTCCTGGCAGCAGACCAGCTGCTTCCCGGTCCCGGCAGCTGCGTTTTTCAGATCGCGGCAGAGTCTCTGTTCCTGGCGCCAACTATATTCAAGGGTCTCGCAGAGAGATCGATCCCAGAGTAACGACAACGAACCAATATGATTTTACAATCGTTCTCCATTTATTACTATGAAAAGCTCACGTATATAGTTTCAAGCAAAGTCCCACACATTTAAAGCATTGTTATAATTGGTTAATTCTCTCTGCTTATAGCTACAAAATTATTAGTGATTGGTTATGCAGAGCGATGTGAGTGCCATGTTTTCTGACATCTCTAATTTGCCTTGCAGTTTCAGCAATATGAAACTGTTCAAATCTATTCTACTTTCCCAGGCCCTGAGCCAGTATCACCAGTGTATAGCTCTTTGTATTATTGTATGCTTCTTTGTGTTCTCTGTACTGCATTGTTTTCCATGTACCCATGTAGATACATCTTTCCTGGACACAAGGACAATTCTATCAGTCTCTAGGCCTGAGTCATCAGTACTTTCCGCTGAGAATCTCAGAGACCAAGCTTGGGTTCTCATAGCTCAGCTCCTGTAATACGACGATAGCATCTTCCTGCCCTAAGAAATCCTCTACAACCTGCAACCCGAGTTACCCTCGCCTTCAGTGCTGCCTCGCCAATGGAGTCTCGCTCTCATTGCCTTAAAAAGATTATTTCTTCAACGTCCTCCTATACCCACGTGACGCCCCCCGATTTGCTTTTTTCTGTTCCATCAATTAACTGGCAAGCCCCAATGCGCAGGTACCATTGGTGAGTTTTGCCACAAGATATGAAGAACTCCCCTATCATCTGCCAGTGGTACATCGCAAGTGTCCTCTCTCCAGTCTAAAAACCATTTCCAAAGTCCACCATACTGCATTACATGGATGACATCTTAATTTGTGCACTGGCACAAGAAATCCTGGACTTGACACTAAGGGAAAGTGCCCAGGCCGTCGAGAGGGCAGGTTTCCAAGTCCACCCGGAAAAGATCCAGCGCACCTGTCTGTGGACTTACCTTGGACTCCGCATAAACGAGAGAACCATCGTACCCCAGTAACTTACCATCCAAGGTGTCTTGGGTTGACTTTATGCAGTTGTATCCCCTAGCACTGCTCTATGCCCAAACATGATTCCTGTGCCTTTCTGTGCCTTTAAACTGAGCCTGAGAGAGAGGAGAGAAAGAAAAAAACCTGAACGAACTTTTCAAAGTGGTCTGTGCTTCAAGGTCACTACTCCTCTGCGTTCTTCTCCTGTGGGGAGAAGAGCGGAGGAAGCACCCTTCCCGTTTTTCAGGGTTTTTCGGCTCTGTTTCTTCAGAGCGGGAGACGGAAAGTGGTTTTTCTGGGACTTCCACTTTTCCCTCCTTCTCTTCTGGACTGTTTCAACATCAGAACACCAGAACTCACTGGGAAAATTTCCACCTTAGGCCCGGAGGGGGCCCAGTCTGACCCAGCTCCGAGGAGGAGGAGAGACATCACACCCACAGAAGGACTCTAAATAATCTTCCAGGTTTCTCTCCCAGCGAGAGGTTTTATTATTTAGCATTATTATTCTTTACCTGTGTGTTCGTTGAATAAATAGTTTTTACTTTCTCTTTCACATTCCTCCAAGGAAAGTTTTTTTTTTCCTGAACCTGGTGGAGGAGGGGCATCTATAACCTGCCTTCCTTTGAGGAGACATTCCTTTTGGACATTTTCCCTAAATACGGCCTGAACCGCCACACGAGACAACCCCAAGACCCTGCGAGACCTATATCAGCTATACGAGTCCATCACTTGGGTCTGTCCCCTGCTAGGTGTGATGACAGAAGACCTCACCCCCGTGTTCCAGCTACTGAAGGGGAGTGAAGATCTGGACTCTGCTCNGGGCAGTTGTTCAAAGTGTGTACAATTCGTGGTTTCTCCATCCTAATCCCA
>WEIT01030416.1:3936-21654 GCA_013389985.1 Dryoscopus gambensis
TGAAGACCCTTGCCCCCAGGGAAGAAGAAGACCTCTGTTCCCAGAGATGAACATGATCCCACAGATAGGTGAAAAGAACCTTTGCTTCTGAACAGTCCATCCTTAAAATGGTACCCCATTAGCTAAAGACTGAACCCTCAAAAACAGTTGTGGACAAAGCTGTAAGTCAAGGGAAGGGACTTTCACACTGGGCAGAGAACCATTTCCCGGGTGGCGGATTTTGCTGTGACATTGATGCCAAGAGAGAACTGTTTCTTGTGGAGAAAATCTCCATAGCATGAGCAAGAGAGACTCCTCTACCTAAGTGAACTGAAGAAAGACTATTATAGAGATGGTAAACTGACTGAAAATCCCAAGTCTTGTCTCTTCACGCTGTCAGGGGGAAAAAAGAAAGGAGAGGTGGGGGGAGGAGGAGTGTTCTGAAGGTTTATTCTGACTCTTATTATTTTTTCTTTTAGTTCTGTTAATAAAGCTTTCTTTATATTCTTTAAAGTTTTAGGCCTGCTTTGCTTTCTCCTAATCCTTATCTCACAGAAGGAAAATAAGTACGTAATGGATGTGAACCAAAACCACTACACTAATCTGATGTTTCTGCCCAGTTTCAAACTGAACCTGCTACACAAAGATACTATTTTATTCTACAGAAGGACTCCAAATGATGGTCCTAATGGGTTAAAAATTAAAAAGAACTGACTTAGTGAAAAATGTTTTCCAGTGATAGCCGATTCCTTATGCGAGAGAATTAATATATCCATATTGATAGTAAATTATCTGAAAAGGGAGGCTGGTACTTTAAAAGTACAGAAAAATAAAATGTGTCACCTTACATGGCACTTGATAAAAATTTTTAGCCTATAGGCATAACATAGTACACGAGCTAGAGACAATTCCTATTTTGCAAAATTTTCAGAGGGCTTTGATATCTGTCAGTCAAAAATTACTATTAAAATGAAAAAAAGGGAAAGAATTTAAAGTAATCAGGATTTATCTAGTTCAATAGGCCTGAGGATTAAAATGAATCATATTTTCTCTCTGTAATCTAATTTGCAATTAGGTTTACAAAGACATCTAATTCTACAGTGCAGTTACATGTAAAATTCTAACTGATTTGGAGAGTGTAAATACAGTGGAGTTTTTTAAGGGGTGTGTTTTCTTTTTGTCTCTTGTCTTTTTTATTTTTTTAAAGGCTTAAAGGAAAAGGTTTCTACCAGGTGATTCTGGAGATAAGGTAGGAGCTTGAAAATTTAAGTAATTCTTTTCCTTTCCCATTGATATTTTCATGGATTTTAGTGTGGTAGAACTACAGATGCCTAGGAAGGAACTTGCAATAGTTGACTGCTCTAGGACAACAGGCGGTCATTTCTTGGATCCAACTACAGAACATTTTCTGTGGTGGCAGAAACGGAGAAAATGGACAATCTGTGCAAAATAACCACAGCATCTATGGTGTATTACTGTAACAGTTTATACCAGGCCCTTGGTGTGCAAGTGGCCAACAACACTGTAAATTAGCAGAGCTGCTCAAGAGCTTTAAGCTATGTGCCTTATATTAGATTGTTTTGTTCAGCTTAGTAAAGACTTTTAGACTTTAAAATGTCTATATATTCTAACACTTTGCAACATATATTAATCTTCAAAACATAGCATCTGAAGAGGTTCTCCAGGAGTCAACTCTTTTATTTAATTTGCAGAAGCCTGAGTAAAACGTCAGCAAAATTATGACATAATTAATACAGATATAGTTAAGTGAATAAGATAATACCTTTTTTTCTACTAGAAGAGCAACACAGAAAACAAATGTTCTCAGTTGAATGGAGTATTTCTGGGTAACAATATTATACAATTTTTAATTTACAGATTATATTTTGGGTGATTAGTATTGTCAAAAAGATAAATTATCTGTTCCAGTAGAAATATAGATTTAGAAAACAGTACTTAAGGGTTTTACCCAGTAGTTGTATATCATTGTCAAATATAGAAAAAACCCCAGTGACTAAAGGCAGAAAGTTCTGCTATAGAGAACCACAGTGCTGGTTAATGTACAGTTTACTTGCAGGCACATTATTATTTTTTATTTGCAAATTAAGCTTCTGCATCTTCTGTGTTGCTGCATTCCATGATCTTAAAGATAGAAATATACTATCTCCTCTTTCCCCTTCACCGCTTCAACCTCCAGCTTCCCTGGAGGCATTCAAATGATTGCGAGAGTATTAATTCCAGATGGGAGGAATCTGGGACTGTGTGGTATTGATTACTTATCTCCTCATTTGAGTCACTTCATCTTGATATTGCCTCTCGTTTTTCTCAGGAGTCTGAAGAAGATAATGGAAGCTGCTCCTCCTAATTTACCAGAGGCTATGATTTAGAAAAGTACTTGGATATGTTCTTTAAGTGTTTTGGTGGAAGGGTAGGTTAGACAGGGAAGGGACTGAGGCAAGGTGAGTTTCCTCTGCTGCAGAGGAGCAGATAACTAGCTCTGCACTGTTCTGCCTCATAATGCCATGCTGGGAAGGGGGGGCTACAGTGAAAATTCAGTTATCTTTATTCCATTTCACAAATGAAGATGTGAAGTATAGAGAAGCTAAGTCCCAGAACCGCAAAGCAGTGAAAGACTACTCCTGCTGAAACTTGTGGGAACTGGATATCTATGAACACTTTAAAGTATCTAGGCTCAGTGACTTGCTGACATTAGTTTGAAAATCTGGATAGAGCAGGGGACATAAATATAGTACTGTTGGGATATTTTCAATCTTAGTTTTTATTGTTTAGAAGGGATCTTTGGATTTTTCTACTAGCAGCTGGACAACAGCACAGCCCCTTAGTGTGGGATACTTTCCTCCATTCACCTTATCTGTGACAGAGCAAACAGCCCTTAGTTTCTCTGCTTAGATAATTCTGGATTATTAAAAAAAAAAAAAGTAATAATGTACCACAGAAAGCTCTGGGAAAATGGTAATGCTAGTAAGAGAGAAGACTCATTTGAAAGCAGTCCTAACATGGAACTACTGACTCATTTATATTCCTTGAAATCTACCTGACTACCAACTTCACTGCTTAGTAACAACAGAGGAGAAAAGTTAAATAACTTGACTCTGATTAAAGTAATCCCCTCTCTGACCCTCTTGGCTCGGACTGTCAGAATTGCACATTGAGTCTGCATGTAGCTTCTTTTTATGCTGTCATCAGCTGTGAATTATGTGCAGTCTCAACCTTCTCTGACAACATGCTTAAATGCTTTGTTAGCTTCAGGCCTGTACACAGGCTACACATACAGCCAGAGACCAGAGGCACTGGGGATAGAGCAGACTATTTCAAACCCTACACAAAAGAAGCAGTAATTCTGTGCTGACTTGCCCTCTGCCTGCAGCCTTCAAGCTTAGTAGTTCTCATCAGTCCCTAGCTATTTCTACCTATGGTCCAGAATATCTGCAGCCCAAAATACCTCCCAGTCAGCCCCTGGAGGAATTTAGCAAAGCCTTGACATGTGTGACTCATGAGTTTAACTCCAGGTAAGACTTTGAACCAAACAGTATTTCTGTGTTCCATGCAAATATTTCCTTTTTTGCTCAATCTAAAATGTAGCATTCTTAAAATATTTAACAATTTATAGAAAGTGACCTTGTAGGAAAGGTGAGTTAGCAGCACTATGATTTAAAAAAAGATTTTTTTCAACAGTGTGATTGACAGTAGAATATGTTCAGGTTTCAAGCGAGTATCTGCCAGTTTAAGGGACACAATTTCAACATTTCCTGTTGTGTTCTTTTGGTGAGTGGTATTCTGACAGCTGAGGACTGCAGGAAAAGAGACTTCCTTGCTTAGACTGCCATCATGAAAGTCCATCCTCTCCATTTTTTTGAACATGGAATTGACTGCCAGAATTCTAGCATCAGGCCTTAACTCAGTGCACATCATTGATCCTACTCTTTTGGAAGGGAGTTAATCTAAACCAGGTGACAATGTACCAGCAGGTATTCACTGAGATGATGTCCAATTTTAAGTGTACTTTAATATAAGGAAATGTGAGATCATAAACGGTCAGCCTATTTTCCCAGGCAAGTAGGGATAGGACAAGGGTAAATGGACTCAAGTTGTGCCAGGGTCAAATAAATTTCATCACTGAAAGGCTGAGGATTGAAATGGGCTCCCCAGGGAAAGGGTGGATTCACCATCCATGGAAGTGAGTGAAGTTCAAAAAAAAGAATAGATGTGACACTCTGTGGTATGGTCTAGTGGGCATGGTGGTATTTGGTCAAAGGGCAGACTTGATGGTCTTGGAGATTTTTCCATCCCTAATGATTCTATGATTCAATGACCAAGACCACCAAATTTGAGCAACCAGACTTAAAATGGGTGTCTCCCAGGGGCAATTCAGTGAAGAAAATAGATTTTGGTACTCTCTTGCTGCTAGGAAAAGCATTTGTCTCTCTGAGTAACAAAAAAGATTTTGGGGGGATAACCTGGCCAAGCTCAATTTTGTCAGCTGAATAGCTTAATTTGTTCATCTTTCCACTGCAGAAATACAGGCTAGGCTCCAAAGAAGTAGGAAATTGATCATAATAGAACAATTATTTGTTTTTGTAAACTGCATGACCAAAGATTACATAATACTGCTTCCTACAGTAAACCATGTTGCATATCATTCAGCTTCCCACTTGCTTAGTTAGGAAGCTGAGAAAGTCCCTCTTATAGATGCACTGTAAATGGGATGAGCTGATACACTGGTATTGCTTGCTTTATGTTGTATGCAGGAACTGTGATGTGAGCTGCTGCTCATCTGGTCTTGTCTGTGAAAGGACATCAGAGACCACAAAATTGGTGTCAATGACCCCTGATATTCTTGCAGCTATACAGGACCATACCACATAGACAGTGTTAGCTCCTCTTGTGATTCAAAGTCATTCTGCTGGATTTTTCCCTGCCCTAAGATGTGCTACTGGGGCCCCTGGGGCCATGTGCTGACACAGCCGGGCTCTCACAAGCTCACCGCTGCTGAGTTTAAGGTGGCTATTAGTTCCAGGCAGGGTCATACTTTCAGGGAAAGAAATATTGATGGATTTTCTCTATGACATATTTTCCCCCAAGGTCTTAACATTTTAGGGACCAGCAGATGAGATGTTAAGCCTACACTTCTTGAAAGGGTCAATATAATGGAAACAGCTTGTCTCTGTCAGCTGCCACAGCACGTCTGTGGTGCTAATATGTATGCTTGTTTAGGCTGTAGTAGAGTCAATTGGCTTCACAAAGGCTGGTATAGGGCTGTGTTTTGGATTTGTGCTGAGCACAGGGTTGATAATATAGAGATGTTTTTATTATTGCTGAGCAGGGCTTGCTCAGAGCCAAGGCCTTTTCTGCTTTTCACCCTGCCACACTGGGGAGGAGTCTGGGGGTGCTTGAGAGGCTGGGAGGAGACACAACCAGGACAGCTGACCCCAGCTGACCAAAGGGATGTTCCAGACTGTATGACATCCTGCTCTGTATATAAAGTGGGGGGAAGGAGGAGGTAGAAGGTTGTTTGGAGTGATGGTGTTTGCATTCCCAAGTAACCATTATATGTGATGGGGCCCTGCTCTCCCAGATATGGCTGAACACCTGCCTTCTCATGGGAAGAAGTGAATTAATTCCTTGTTTTGATTTGCTTGCATGTGTGGCTTTTGCTTTCCCTATTAAACTGTCTTTTATTCTACACATGAGTTTTTTATCTTTTATCCTTCTGATTGTCTCCCTGACCCCACTGGTGGGGGAGTGAGCAAATGGCTGTGTGGGGCTTGGCTGGTGGCTGAGGTTAAAGCATGACAATGAGTTAGATTCTCTTCTCTAGTGCAAGTGAACTCACAGCCTCCCACTCACCAATCTGTCTGAGGCCTGCATGCTCTTAAAGCTGTTAAAGTTCACACCCTGCCATGCATTATTCCTGTCATTACAAACCTTTATAATCTTTTATTTATCTAATATAGCTAATTTCCAGAGGATAGATTTTATAACTGAAGGCATATTTGTAGCCATCTAATTCTTCTTTGTGAATTAAACTGCACGTTTGTAAAGTCAAATAGCCTTTTGAAGAGCCAGGTACCTACAAATACATGTTATTTTCATGAACATGAAGTGCAAGGAGCTTGCAAACTGTGTGAAAAGTAAGAGTTTAATGGTACTCATCTGGCTGTGAGACTGAGGCTCAGGCTGTTTACTGGCAACAGCTGTGTCTGTAGTACAGCTCAGGAGCGTAACAACCCACAACAAAGCACTGAGGCATAAAAACCCACTTCCTTCATATGGATAGAAAAAACCCAAACAAACCATGTTTTCTGATCTGTGTCTGGGGAATTTTGCCTGTGTGGTACTCACATTTCCAATGTGAACCCAAACAGACAATTTTGCTTTATTTCTTACTTGCCTTAGGGGACTTCTTCAATCTACAAAGAGAGCCAAACCCAGAAAATTAGTTAGACTTTCTGAGATAGGTTCATTTAATCCTTATCTTTCTTCCTAAATGAGACGGGTAAGCCACTGTCTCTTAGTCCCTGCTTGAAATTTCTGAATTACAGGGTGGGTTAGTATTTCTAACTAGCTAGAATACCTATTTCTAGAATAGCAGGATGGATATTCTTCCATAGTGATTCTCTGGAGAAAAGAGTTGCCACGGAGTGGTTATAAGGAAGTTTCCTGCCCCATTGTCTATCCCAATAACTGTATCTGTCTATTGCCTGCCTGAAGAGAGCTTAGTTGCTCCATTGAGTCCTATTGTTAAGCTGTTTAGTATACTTAATTTCTACCCGAAGAAAACATGTAAGTCCATGCCCATGTAAACTGCAGGTCATCCGAACCATCTTTGGCTTGTAGTGCTTTTCAGTTAGCAAACTCAGTGAATAAAAAATATCATCATATGCCAATTTTATGTTTCATTATAGGACTTGGTTGACATCATTCCCAAGCAGGCATATGCAGGTATCACAAAACTCAGTGCTGACACTTGATTTTCTGATTTTCTAACCTCTTTGCACTTATTTCTAAATATTCTCTCTACTGGGCCTCCAGATGCTTTTCCAGATGTCACAGAAGCTAGAGAGCTATTAAGAGCCCTTCTTCCCTTATTCTCTTTCTGCCTATCTCCTGCAAGCATCTTCTTTCTGCTAATGTTAGAGCATGAACACTTAGCTGTCTTTGCTAGATGGCTACGCATTCCTGGGCTTATTCGCCCTTAGACCATCTATCATAAACAAATCCGCAGTCTTGTATATGGGATCCTTGTCCAAGTATGTCCAAGTATTCTGCTGTTCTGTATGCCCGTTGCCTACTCCCTAAAATCAAACACCACACAACATCATTCACACCACCTTATTTATTTCTCTGGGTACATTCTTACTGTCTTTTTTTTTTTATTTTGAAATGAAGAAGGGACTGACTGGCAATTTTCTCTCCTTTCTACTTCTGTTTTCAGTACTCCTTAAAGAAAAAGGTGAAGATGACCTTAGGTTCCACAATTTCCCCCTAAATGGAATCACTTTTTAGATTTGCCCTTACGTATACACATTCTTGCATTACACTATCCTGGTTCCGACGGGGTTCTTGTTATGTGATGTAAAAATTCAAATTACTTGAGTGGTTTAAATCTCTTCTTAAAAAGACTTTAGCTGTAAGAAAGGATCATCATATTTTAAGTGTTCTAATAAATTAACATCATCCTGTTTTACACTGTTCCACTGTGGATGCTTTCCTGCATCAGGGGAAGATGGACGGTTTTAAACATTTTCAGTAGTTTTACAGTCCTTGGAGTAAGCTGCAAAATATCAAGCTGATGTTGTTGAGAGAGTCTAGTTCCTTTTCATTTTAGGGACTGGGAGAAGTTATTTGCTTTTTGAGAGGTCCTTTGTCAATGTTTTTAAAGAGCTTGAAATGAACCTATAAGCCATGAAATGCCTGGCTAGGAAGAAATATATTTGTCAACATCTAACAGCTGGATGTCTTGCAAGATGCTAAGATCTCTTCCCAATTTATCATCTGTGCTTAAGCATGACTTAGAGCTGAGTTGCTTTTAATTGGTTTTGGATCAGGCACTATTATTTATTCATTGCATCACAGGGATGTTCAGGATCTCCAGTTCTGGAAATTTACCCTGTTGTGCAAGAAGCCACAAACCAAACCCGAAAGCCTCTTTGTGATTGAAATTATGTATCACAGCATGATTTATTTTTCTAAGAGTTATCTGAAAATCTTAGCTATTATTTTCAAGGTCCTATGCAAAGAAATTTCTAGTTAAAATATATAACTAATAGGAACCAAAAGGAAATCTGCCAATGTTCTAAATGAAACAAATAAAATTCTTATCTGCATGACTACCTACAAAACCCTACATATATGCCATGAAATTAAACATAATTCAGGGATCTACGTTACTGTGTTTGCAACAATAGAGAGGTGTTTGCTTGCAAACTCTATGGATATCTGATGACTAAAGAGCTCTGCAAGAGCTTGAGAAAGTTATTATTTTATTGTCAATATTTTGTTAAAAATAAAGGGAACTGAAACATGACAGGGTAAGGGAAAAAATAACCCTATCCACTAAGACATATGTGAACTACAAGATCTTCCAGCTCACTACACCTTTTATGCAGTCAGTAGATGGCAGGCCCTAATATGCAGAACTCCTTAACTAAATTAGCACAGAGACATGATCCTCAAATTGTGCATTGATACTATACTATGATAGCATCCTTACCATGAAGAAAATAAACACTACTCTGTGGTGTTTCCTTTGGCTGTATATGTACTACAGACTACAATTTAATTCAGAAATTCTTATTAAGATTTATCAGTACAAGTTGCTGTTCTTGTTTACATGGGTAATTTCCTTACTTTGCATATCAGGTTTGAAAAACTTTTACCTACAGCTCAAAAATGCACTGTAATATCATTTTAGATCTGTCCAGGGAAACCTTTAATGAACTAGAAGTGTCAAGTATCACCCTATTTCATATAACAGTTTAATATTCAGAATGAATATTACGGGCAAATGGATTAGTTTTCCTTGATGTTTATGAAGTTGCTGTAAAAGCAGATGGATAATCACTATAGCAATTTAGCACATAAGGAGAGAGACATTGAAAAGCATTCCATAATCAGCACTGTGACCTTGACAGCTCTCACTTCCAATAGCCTAAGCAATATTTTTCATCTGTTGTAATCAGGCAAATTTCTTGCATACCACTAAAGCTAGTTGGACTATCCCAAAACACACTCTGTGTTGGAGTGAAGAAATCTAAGAAAGGTCATGCATCTCAATTCAAGATATTTTATTATGCTTTCCCCTTTGGCATCTCATATATTTTTGTATTTCAAACTTAGTACACTGAAATAATTAAGTAATCAGTAGATGTCATCTTTCTCAAATTTTGTAAGACACTGTCTCTCAAAGGTTCTTCATGGACAAACTGAGAAAAAACAGGCTAGATTAAGTGGACCACCAGATGGGCTGAGAACTGCCTGCCCTGCCAAGCTCAGAGGATTGTTATCACTCACAAGACCTCCAGCTGGAGATTTGTCTCTAGTGGTGTACCCAGGGGCTGATGCTGGGACTATTATTATTTAACAGCATCATTGACTACCTGAATAATGTGACTGAAGGAAGCTTTGGTATGTTTGTAGAGGATATGAAACTTTGTATCAGTGACTGATGCGCTACAGTTATATTGCCACTCAGAGGGAAACTGAGAGTCTGTGGAAAGGAGCTGAGAGAAGCCTTGTGAAGTTTAACAAAAGAAAATGCCCAGTCCTGTTCGTGAGGGAACAGCCTTGTGCAGAAGTACAGGTTTGGACAGAGTGACTGAAAAGCAGCTTGGCAGGAGAGGACCTGGGTGTCCTAGTGGACACAAAGTTAAACATGAGCAAGCAATTCACCCGTGGTGTAAAGGGTATCAATAGTACCCAGACCTGTGATAGGAAAATTGTTGCCAATAGGTCAAGGGAGGTGAGTCTCCCCTTCTACACAGCACCAGTGAGACATATCTGGAGTCTAGGTCCTGTGCAAGGAAGACACCTATGTAGTGGAGAAAGTTGGAAAAGGGTCAGAAAGATGATGAAGGCACTGTTATAAACATTAAAAAGGATTCAGTTCAATGCAAAATATGTTAACTAATAAAGTGTTTGAGTATGTCTAAGCAATATACAGGTTTGGCTGCTGCCCCAGAGGAGGACTATGTATTTCATGGAACTACGAGAGAGACGGACAGCTGGCAGAAAGGAGACACGACACCAAAGCACAGACCCAGTAGCCGCCTAAGGAGGGAGAACTACATGTCCCATGGAGCCTTGGAAAGGATGAGCAAACAGGAAGCGGATACTTGGGACCAAGACTTTTGGGAGATTGGACTGGGATATAAAAAGGGGACCTCGTGGCACGGGGGCGGGCTTTTTGGGTGGTTGTTGAAGTGAGAGGGGTGAGCTTTGTGTGGTCGAGGGCTGTTGTTGGATCGTTTTTTTGTCTGTTTTGTCGAGCCGGGATGGTGGACTGCCCACCATCCCCTGTTCCCAGCTGCGGATTAATAAACGCGGATTGATTTTTCGCTGATATGCGGACTTGTTTATAACAGGCACCGAAAATGTTCTGTATGAGAAAAGGCTGAGTGAGCTGGAACCTGAAGTGAGAAGTGGTAGAAAAAGAAGAAACTCAACAGAATCAGTGACAGGACAAGGGAAACAATAAGCACAAAATTAATTATGAAAATTCCAATTTAAGCATAAGTTAAAAATCTAAACTGTGTGGATGGTGCAACACTGAACAAAACTGTCTTCCATCCTTTAAACAGTTCAAAACCCAAGTGGACACGGCCCTGAGCAACCTGTTCTTGGTGACCCTGCTCTGAGCAGAGGGGTTTGACTAGACCATTTCCAGATGTGCCATTCAACCTCAGCAACTGATTGTGTGGTAACTCATTGTGATAGGACTTGAATAGAAAGAGGTGATATCTGATTTACTCCAATTAATCTACCCATCTGCAACTGTCCAGAGATCTTCACGTTTCCTGTAGGAGGCTAGCCTAATGTCAGTACTGCATCCTGTTCTACTGCCCCTCTCTTGAATTGGGATCTTTATATAACTTTGTAATGGGAACAGAATTAAAAAAAAATCTGTATCACAACATTATCAGTAAGATTTGTGGAAAGTAGAGAGGAAAAATAAGAAAGGAGACCCAGCACAACTTTCCAACAACTGGTATGTGTACACCTTCCCTCTGCAAAGTACCCTTTGCAGCTACAGAGGGAGCAGACAAGTATGTTCTTCTGTGGACCTACAAGTTGCGGACATGAACTATTCTAACTATACCATAATAGGATTACAAGTGAGAAACTAGAGATATATCATTGTCTTAGCTGTCTACTCTACAAGTCATTTGAGCATGTGAGTACCAATTTACATGAAAATCTCAAAGGATTATATTTTCTCAGAATTTCTGGTTTTTATTAATATTTAGCTGAGGTGAAAGTATCACATGAACAGGCCTTAGAACATTTCACAGATTAACCAGGGAATCTTGAGTATTTATTTAGTGCTCAGAGAGATTTATGTGCAAAGTGATGCAGGCTTGTCTCTTTCTTGCATAAACATGTGTACTGAAAAATCAAGTGACTCATTCAAGGTAAGGAAGGTGTCTGACAGCAGAGAGTGGCTATGCCTTAGCCCAGCAAACAGAAGGAGCCTCTTTCTTTTTTATTGTGTTTGTGCTCCAAGCTGAAAATAAAAATATTGTGGTGTACAGTCAAACACTAAAAATTAATAACCTTGTCCTAATTTAAAAATCTCTATATTAATAAGATCTTGGATAAGGTTTTTGTTTTACAGTCAGGCCAACAATGACAGATAACAAAAATCGTTCTTAAAACCAGCATCCAGAATTTCTTCACACCCCAGCTCTTCTTCAAATAAAGATAAAATTTCTAGCTTGTTGTACTGAGCTGACTAATGGAACCTTTCCTAATTGAAAGTAAAGATGCACTGCTATCACTTCTTTGTACATAGGGAATGAATTACCCTTCTTTCACAGTAGAAAGGAGAGCATGTTGGGGTTTTTTTCTTAACATAAACTCATATTTTTTTAAGGAAGTAAGAAGAAGTCAGTTACAACAGAATTTGTCATATTGAGAAATGTATAACTCATCCTTGAACAGTGTCAGAGTTTGATGCTACACCATGAATGTCCCTGGGATTTCCTGGAGTTAATTTTGAGGCTCCAAGATAAGATTATTACAGACAGCAACCTCCATGTATTCCTTTTGATTATGGTGAAACCAAAAACACATGGGAGAAATACCACCATTCAAATACAATTTTGTATCTGAGAATTGAAGTAATGAAAGGAGCAATGGAGGCACAGGCCTTGGTTTTTGATATAGAGATGGGAAATAAGAAACTCATCTCCCTGAAGTACCTGCACATGCACATTGCCAGTGGGCACTTTATCCCCAGGGTGTTTTCTCAATGCTATTGAGTGCTCACTGCATAGTCCAACTTGCTCATTTGCCTAAACCAATACAGAAATCACACACACAAGCAGTCACTGAATGTCTTGTATGTGCAGCTTTCTTTATGTATAACAGATGTATATGAGCATCTTCCAATGGTCCCAACCGTAGAAACATTTGGGTTTGAAATAATGATTAAAAATGTGTGGACAATGTGTAGATAAAATTATTATACTTCATGTTCATTTTGGTCTTTTTCAGATCAGAAGAATACTTGCCTTGTAGTGAGCATGTGCAGCCTTCAGAAGCATAACTAAATAAAATCCTGAGTATTCAAGCTGCTCATGGGTGCACTGTTCCCAGGGTAAATACTGTCTGGATGGAGAGATCCAGAAAGTGATGATGAATGGAATTAAATCCAGGTGTTGGTGGGTCACACGTGGTGTTCTCCAGGGTCCAGTCCTGTTTAATATCTTTATTAATGATCTGGACAAGGGGGTCAAGGGCATCCTCAGTAAGTTTGCAAAATACACCAAGCTGCAAGGAAGTGTTGATCTGCTGTAGGGTAGGAAGGCTCTGCAGAGGCATCTGGACAGGCTGGGTTCATGGGCTAAGGCCAATGGTGTGAGGTTCAACAAAGTCAATGTTGGGTCCTGCCCTTGGGTTGCAACAACCTCATGCATTGCTCCAGGCTTTGGGAAGAGTGCATATAAAGCTGCCCATCAGAAAAGGATCTAGGAGTGATGTTGACATCCAGCTGAACATGAGCCAGAGTGTGCGCAGGTGACCAAGAAGGCCAATGGCATCCTGGCCTGTATCAGCAATAGTGTGGGCAGCAGGAGCAGGGCAGTGACTGTCCCCCTGTACTCAGCATGGGTGAAACCACACCTCAAATACTGATGTGGTGAGTTGATCTTGGCTGGACACTAGGTGCCACCGAGCTGCTCTAATGCTCCCCCTCCTCAGCAAGACAGGAGAAGAAGATTCAATGGTAAAAAACTTACAGGTCTATATAAGGCAGTTTCCTAAAGCAAAAATGAAAAGTTGCATGCATGCCAGCTAAGGAAGGAACTAGAGATTTTGTTCTCTAATTCCCATTAGCAGGTGATGTTCTACCACTTCCTGGGAAGCAAAGATTCAGGACACTCTAGTGGTTGCCCTACAAATGAACATAAAAACTAATGCTCCCCCTTTCTCCTCCCTTTTCTTATCTTTTATATCTGAGCAGATGTCACATGGTATGGAATATCCCTTTGGCCAGACTGGGTCAGCTGGCCTAGTGGTGTCCCCTCCCAAGATCTTGCCCACCCCCAGCCTACTGATGGAAGGGCAGAATGTTGGAGACATCACCAATGCTGTGCCAGCCCCACTCAGCAGCACCCAAAACACCACTGTGTCATCAACACCTTTATAGATACCAATGCCAAGCACAGAACTGTGAGGACTGCTGTGGGAAGGATTAACTTTACCCCATCTAGACCCAAAACAAATGTGTTCAGTTCTGGGTCCCTCAAAACAAGAGGCAAATGGCCTCAAGTTGCACCGGGGCAGGTTTAGAGTAGGTACTAGGAAAAATTTCTTCACTAAAAAGGGTGGTCAGGCTAAAAAGGGAACAGGCTGCTCTGGGAAGTGGTAGAGTTACCATACCTAGAAATGCTCAAAATATATGCAGATGTGACGCTTGGGGATATAAATATTGTGGTGAATATAGTGGTGTTGGGTTAATGGTTGGACTCTATGACGCTAGAAGGTATTTCTCAACCTTAATGATTCTATGATTCTGTGATCAGGCTCCAAGCCATCCCCAACACTGAGAGCTCTGGGATTTTGCTCCTGCCCCTGAGAGAGCTGCCAGCTTCAGAATCAGTTCCCTTCATCTTCATCCAGGGCCATCAAAGTCCCCCTCATGGAGACATTCATCTTGATCACAAGAAAAATCACCTGCTGGCAGTTCCAGTTCTGTGGCTTACTCTTCTACACTTGGCAGTGAGATCAGGACAGTTTGCATTACAGTGTCACCAGCAGGGTAGGATTTCCTTCAAAAGTATGTGATACTCATAGGTAGCAAAAATAGTCAGAGCTCTTAGCTCTCTGGCTAACATATATTACACTCATTTTATTGCCTCTAGTAGGCTGTGGGGCTTCATGAATTGGCACCTAATTAGGAAACATGGAGCAGGGTAATTTGAGCTCTGAGTTTGATTTGAAATTCAGTGATTGCTGACATATTTAAAAAGCAGGTCTCCAGATATACCCCGTCATTTTTTTCATGGCCTCACTGACAACTGCACAGGGCCACATACAATGCATGGATGTAAACCTTCACAAAAATATTATATTATCTAACCTTGCCCTGTTAATCCAGGCTGTTCTCTTTTTTCCCCTATTAAATATACAACTGGAGCAGAATAACTGCCTTACAGCTCAATATTAATTCTTGCTTATTAATAAACCCTGAAAACTTTATTACAATGGGAACTTTATTAGAGTAGCCTTCTGAAATAATTAAGATGTAAAGATATTAATAAAAAGCACTCTCCCAAACAACCACATGAATATATTCATCACCTTTAGAAACTCTTGAAAGAACCTCAGAGGTTTTATTTCCCTTTTACTGTTTGGAAAATAGCGTTAAAAAGTTTAATTTGCTTTCTCAGGGTCACACATTTTTAAGTTACTGACAGAGTGGCAGTTGCAGGGTAGAAAAGCCAAGGTACTGAATACTAGCAACCACAGCACTGGCACTGGTACTCTAGGTATAATCAGTGTTTTCCTACTCTTGGGATAAATATAGCAGGCTGTTTCTTCCCTTTTCCCCTAAAGAAGGAGATGATCTGCAATTTCTGCTGGCTGCTGTAAATTTGGTTTGTGGGAGCTTCGGTGGCTGAAAATGAACCAGCAGCAGGTGGCAGCAGTTTGTCACGCTTCCAGCCTTCTCTTAGTTCACAGACAACACTTTCTGGCCACATAAATGACTTTTTGCCTCCGGGATTTGTTCTGTGTTTCTGCAGAAAAAAGTTTTGACTCTTCTGAAAAGATTTTCTACTAGACTTCTAAGAAAGCTTGGTACTGGACAACTCCTGGTGATGCCCAGCCACACACTGCTGGCTTCCTTGGAAGACTGCCTGCATGGATGCAGAGAACAGTGATGTTCTAGGAAGCTTGGGCACAATGAGGAAGAAAGGGGCATATAGTACTCTGTCAGTCTCTTGGGTACTACAAGAGTATCCTGAATTACGTGTGATGATCAGAATTACTTACGCAGACCTCTAAAGCAAGACTATAAAGCACTAAAATACTCCCTATGAAGTGAACCTATTAATTGCAGTGCTTAAGTGCTACATTTTTCTGCATCCAACTACATGCCAGTAATGTATTTTTTGTTTATTTCCAATTAACATGCATGGTTTCTTCCTTCGTAACTTGCACTTTATAACACAAGCAGTGTCTCAAGGATATGTAAGCTAATTGTTTTGCACTGAAATGGCTGTGTTTTTCATCTGTTAGCTACAGTTATTGTGTGCAGGAATGCTGCTAAAACCTTAGTAAACATTATTAAGCAGAAAAAGAATGATGATAGTCAATGAGCACTAAGCTGTGGACTAATGGAATGATGCATGGTACAATGTAAGAACAAGAGGAAACAACAAAAGGAATTCCACATTTGCAAGCAAGCTGAGCTTTGTGAAATCTCTAAAGATAAATTCAGCAGCATAAAGAGCAATTATGCACTTGCTGCAACTTCTGCTTCTTAGTAGAGTAAGCTGGTTCTGACCACCCTAGTAAAAACACCTATTTTCATGTCCTTACCAGGGGAAAAAAACCGGACACAATCTTCTATACATACACATTATGATATGTAGAACAGCAGCATAGATAAAACTATGCACTATCTAGCTTCTATTAATTTTTACTATTTAATCCATGGAATACTTACAGCTCCCCTCAGGGAAATGGACACTAGAGCTGTGTATGTAGAATCAGTTTATTCTCACATGTGGATAGTAAATAACGTCACCTTTTAGTGCTTAGTATGGACGATATATTATGAGGTAGATGCATTATTTAAGCACAGAATAATGTCATAGTCACCTTGAACAAGTGAAATAGGACATACTTTCTAAAAGGATTTTTTAATGAAAGGCAACATGCCTTCCTAAATAGGGGACCTCTCTTCTAGTAAACCAGTATTCCATTCCTGTTTATTATAGTGATTTCCATCATGAATTTTCCAAGACTGATTCACATCTTTTGATTTATTTTTCCTGTGTACATGGATGAGGGTAGTTATTTGCATCTCCTGTTCAAAGTACTCAAACTGACAGAGAGCAAATGCTGTCTGATATGCAAGTAAAAATGAACTTGTGGTGGTACAAAACAGAAATAACCCACTGAAGGGTTAGATTTAATTTTGCTTTTATCCTGGAACATCAAGGGAGTGAAGGATACAAATATTTGTATTTTGATATTTTCTAAGGCTAACAAGCATTTTCTACACTCTTCAAAATTGTCTTATCAAGCTATTGTACCAAGCTGCATCATCAGTATAGTCTGTGACAGTGGAACTAGAAATTTTGGAGCTAATTTTCAAATTCCAAATGTCTGTGTTGAAAGAGACTGCAGCTTTGCAGGAGCCCAAATGCAGTGAAATTCAACAGGACAGTGAGTCACTGCTTTTCATTTTTTGTGACATTGCTTGTGTGCCATGCATCTTAGGTGCTAGAGAAGGTAGGCTATTGCAATGGTGAAAACTTGAGGCCATATGAAAACATCTCTGTAGAAGAGAGCTCGCAGGGTGGCTCATTGCATAGGATATGGAAAGGTGATACTGTGAAGTTTCTACTCCCTATTTTAATTAGTTATCTAGGAGAAAAGATAAAAATGACTGGTTCAATTAGTCTGATTGTGCCTGAATTTGCACAGAGTCATAGAACCATAGAATCATAGAGTATCCTGAGTTGGTCTGGTCATTGGGTCCAACACCTGGCATTCTGTATTTAGCAGTGTTTGTCCCAGGCAAGCATTTTCTTTAGCAATTTGAACCCCATTATTTACATCCTTGTGTCTCTAGAATACTGATAGAATGTTTCTCCCAACCAAAATCCACTAGTCAGCAAAATGTTAAAATTATTGTATACAGCTATATAAAATAACCATCTTATTTCAGCCATCCATATGATATTTCTGACATGAAATTCTAATAGCTCTAGGAAGAGTATGAGCAGACAGTTTTAATGCACTGGGCATGGACTAGATCCCAGTAGA
>WEIT01030417.1:0-17242 GCA_013389985.1 Dryoscopus gambensis
CGCCTCGGCGCTCTGCGGAAACAAGGCGGCTCTGGTCACACTCTGCTCCGGCAGCACCGAGAAACGCCTCACGCACCGCTCTGCCCGCACAGCTGGGGTACGGCAGCTCCCTCGCGGGCAAAACTAAACTTCAGAATTACACGGCCATTACCTACTGAGCTCCCACAAATATTGCGGGTTGGCAAAAACATAGTCAGGGAATGGATTTAGAGGCAATTTAACAGAGAAGCAGGGCAGTTTCTCTGCTCACACTGCCAGAAAAATCAGCCAGTATTAACCCTCACGATGGATGTCCCGAAGTTCCCCTGCCCCACCCCCTGCCCCCATCCGAGTATCAGCACAACATCCCATTTTTTCAGTAGCTTCTATTAGAGAATGCTGAATTAATATATTGTACTAACATACAAATGGCTTTTAATATTTTGAAGCTCTGCACAACTCTCCTTCAGATCCCAAATCAACGTTAGTATTAATACAGGACTTCGCACCACCAAAGGACTGTATCAGAACTAGTTAATCTTCAGTCTGCCCAGCAAGGAAGGCACCATGAATATTTTAAAATTTATTTTACTGCACACTAGCTACTCATTGTTAAAATACTTTACAGAGTTGAATAGAAGTCCCAATTCACTATTTCCCTCCTTTCCATCATTAGTGTGGTACTTAATTTACAGTAAGGAGAGACAGAGGTATGAGTTACTGGTACAGTCTTTTTATAACTTACAGAACTATCAAGTCATTAAAATTCCAATAAATCAATATGGGCTTCAATGAAGTCCTATCCCTGGATTCTTGGAAACTTGAATTATATGAAATATTAACAATTCAGAAAGATCCATTAAAAATGAAGAAATGTCTTATTATTGTGAGATTTAAATTTCAAACTTCAAATATTCTGAATATAAACACCACGTGTGTTGGTGTGTGTATTCAAAGGTTTTTAAAATGCAAGATATGTTTCAATGATCAATTCCAAAATATTTCAAGTCTTAACATGATATTTAAAAAACCAAGATGACAAAAAATTATCATAACCACCAAAGAATGGCCTACACTACCAACGGGTAGAGAATCGTGTTCTGAAAGTGTGAATTGAAAAATAAGAAATATAAGCAAGTACTGCCTGATATACACCTAAATAGAACAATTATCATGGCTAAGTGCATATTTTTCATTATTTTCCCTAGTTACCAACTGGTGCTTTCACATTAAATGAAGCCACATTAACTTACTGTTATGCAAGATTTTTTTTCTTTGTTCTTAGCTTTTAGAAGCATAATTTACTCAGCTCTCACTCGATTTCCTGACATTACACTCTCCTCAAACTCCCACTCACCCATACAAATTAAGTACATTATTAACCAAGCAAGTCTCTTCAGAGCAGAATTGAAGTGAAAACGTAGCTGCTTATCTGCTCATATTCACAGCATTTTATCCACAATTTACTAGATATAAGTTGCCTTGAAGTGACTTTTCAAAGAGATTAAGCCACATGTATTCATGCTTTCAAACCCAGATGAAATTAATAAAAACACCTTCTTGTACTAAAGGTTTAGCATTAGTTATGCTGCAGGTTAGCTTTGACTAATTCTTTTCCCCATGACAGATAACTAACCACCATGCTTTGAGTGAAACCACATTGACTTTCATCACCGCACCGTGGAAATGGTAACGTGTCCATCTCTTAATTTTTGTTTCAGGAATGTACAGAAATGTGGGTTCACTGTCCAGATCCAACTGAGAACACAGCATGCAATTAAACAATGTTGATTGCAGCACAGCAGCACAACTCAAAACAAGTCTGACTTCCCACACAAAATGTGCCTGATCTATGGTTTGAACATTAATACAATAGGTTGGAAGGGACCTTCTGGAGGTCATCTAGTCCATCCCCCATCCCATGGGATTACCAGCTCTCAGGAATTTGTCTTGTCTGAAAATCTCCAAAGCAGGTGATTTCACCACCTCTGGGTAACCTCACTATGAATGCTTTGCCCATCCCCTTCACGAAGAATTTTTCCTGCTGATTATGACTCTCAGGTCCCCATTTTCACTGTGGTTTCACACAGTACATGAATTTCACCATTAGGAAACCTCTAAATCCAAAGTTCTCCAGTGCAGAACTCTAACCCTACTTTTAAACTTTCCAATTCACAGTAAAGTCTCAGGTATTGCATTTCCCTTCTCCTAAATCTTTTCGATAGGCTGCTAAAAACCCAGGTATTTTCTCAAATGATCCTTTAACACTAGAACAACCCTACTGCTATGTTGCTACCATAATCTTTGAACAAAAGACACTTTAGAATTCCCAGAAAGTCTAAATTCCTCAAATTCTTTACTTGTATCTCAAATCACATTTTGCTCTCATTTCTTTTCATTATTACTTATGAACTGCTGTTGTATCAGACTGCAGAAATATTTCTGAGCTAAGAACAACAAATTCTCTTAACCCTCCCCAAAAAGGAAAACACACATCTGTGGGAGCCAGTGAAAGGGACAAACCCCGAGAGAGCTCCCCAGGTTAAAGTGAATAAAGTTGCAATTTTCTACTTTGCATAATCCAAGAAAGCACCTTTTATACCAGGCTGACCTGACAAATCAGTTGTCACATCAGGGCTTTCTGCTCCCTTCCTAGAAACTAAGACACCTAAAGTTAAAGTTGTGTGAGCCATCACTCTGCTAGGTATGAAAACCATTTCTCCTTATGAACGGCTGGAAAGCATAATACCAATTTATTTCTGGCAACTAAAAATAAAAGTACTCAATTGTTCCAATGGTCCTAAATGATTTCAGCTGGTTGGGTTTTTTTGTTTTAACACAGAATTCAGCAAAATGTTTAAGAGTAGTAAAGTAAAAACTAGAAGAAAAGTATTTTCCTACTTAGCCTTTAGAATACATTATCAAAACGGAATCTGCACCAGCACTGCTAGGAAGGCTTCGGTTCACATTTCCCTGACAAGTACATGGGAACAGTGTTCCAGCACTGGCAAACCAGAACTCCTGTACAATGTATGAGCCTTATGTAAGTGTTCTCACAGATTGTAGGTGGTTGCTATCTTCTTAACTGCTGAAGACAAACGCTCCTTTTATTTTTAAACATTTTATCTTCAAAAGACAAAATGTATTTCCTTGGAAAAATCATATAAGGGGGGAAATACACACTTCCCTGCTACTTGAGACACCAGAACTGGTATTTTATTTGGTACAAACTGTGAAATCTGGATGACACTTCGGTAGTAAATCAGCTTTTATTTTAGCAATCTGCTGGAAAATAACAGTTCAAGAATCACAGTGCATTCAAGCTCTGACCAAATCAACCAGCAGACATCAACACTGCTCACTCACACCTGCAAGGAGCCTGGGTCACTATACACAGTGCAATACTGAATTGAATTAGTAGTCACAAGATACTAGCAATACCAGCTCCAGGATTTACAGAATCATGGTGTGAACAGGAGCACTCAGTTTCTCCATTTATAAATTTCAGTAAAATTTAAAACTCCAGCAGTTTGTAATACACCAGAATCTTTAGTGGGGAGAATTCTAGAATTGTAAAATGTTGGGTTTGGGTTTTTTTCCCTTGCTTTTTTCTTCAATGTATCAGAAAGCACTAAAAAAGACCCTTAAAAAGTGTGAGATCCAGCAGCTTAAATAACAGCTGCCAAGGCAGGCCATTGCATTGAGCTCTTTACTCTCCCTGTCAGTGCCTGGAAAGACTTGGGAGATCTCTGCAGTGGGACCAGTGATTTCTGACACTCAGGCCAAAAAGCACATTGGGGGCTGTTAGAGTTTCAAATATTCCTTCCATTTGAGCAGTGGGCATTAATGATTTGTACCTGAGCGAACATGAGAAGTCACAATCTGACTTGGCAATTCCCCTTCCCCTCTCACGAAGAAGGGCAAGGACTGTGCTTTCAGAATGCAGCAGAGCCTACCAGTGCCTACACAAGCCTACAGCAAACTTCCTTCCTAGGCTGCAAATTAGTCCAGGCCCAGCGGTCAGACCCTTGGAATGCTCAGTATCTCCTTTCTTCCAAGGATCACCACACGTCGGACTTGAACACAAACAAAGTTGTCGGGAACATTCAGCTCACCGGGCAATCCGGGAACTGGAGCTACGGGAGTCACTTCCCGGAGACACCGGGAGATGAAACACCCACTCCAAGGAGAGGAAGAGATGCAGAGTTTTAAAGGAAAGCTCCTCTTGGCCTGCTGCCTATCAGCAAGGGGTAACGTGAAAATACAGAAACAAATCATGGCCTTGGCTGCAGTCTCCATCTCCATCAGCTCTGGGAGCAACACCAAAGACAGGTGGTGCTGCAAAGAGGGTCCCGCTCCTCAGCCCAGCCCCAGCGGCTGCCCGGAGCCCCCATCGGACAGGCCCGGCTTCAGCTCTGCTGACACCCATCGTACAGACACCACCTTAGTGCAGCAGGTGAACTTTGACATGAACACTGACATTAAATTATTATATTGAAAGAGAAACTGCAATCCTACAGCGACGATAAACTTAATTAATTAAGTTTTGTGGTCAAATACAGGGCAATAAGGATTTAAATCACACAGCTATTTTTATGAAGGTAATTATACAAAAGCAGAAAAAGATGAGAAATAGCAGCAGCTGACTAACCATGAGTAATCATCTTGGGTTATGCATTATGAAAAACTCATTATTACTATTCATTTTTTTAAAAAACAGTGTGCAGAAGTATCTGACAACACTAAGGTCCTGTCACACTTCTCACTGTTCCAGTACCTGGAATAATGTGCTTATTCCAGGAGCACAGAGTCCTCCTGGAAGGGAGGTCGATACTGCAGAAAAATGTCCACTTTTAATAAATAACTGACTGAGATTGAATTTTTGTAACTGTCTGCTCTAGCTACATCAATACCACTGAACAGACACCAAAAGACCTCCAGAAACTCATTTACCACTTCTGCATATTTTGATGACAATGTTACATTGAGATTCTCTCTACTAATTCTTCAAAATAAATCTTTAAATCTTTAATCTTTGGACTGATCAAAAAATGAAAAATAAATAAGCTGCACTGGCAAATGCACATTGTGAACTAGGTAATGTATAGAAAATTATTTGTATCTGGACAGAGGCCGGGGATGAGTCAGGAGAATCCTTGATGATACATTCCCTCCAGTGCTACCTCCAGGCAGGAAAAAAAAAAAAGATCACAGTAATTGGTAACGGGAGCTGTGCCCTGCTAAGTGCAAATGAATTACCCAGCAGTGTGGGGCTGTGAGAAATAAAGGCAGCCTCCCACAGCTCCATTAAAGCGTGGGGAAACTAAAGCCTACCCTGTCACTGTGTAGGGCCATAGAGATGATTTATCTATTCTTTTCTCACATTACTAACTTCTCAAACTCACCTGTTCAAACAAGAGTTGGTGAAATCTTCTGGGCTACACATAAACCTTCACTGGAAAGAATCTACCTCATAACAATGTTGAGAAGCTTAGTGTTTAAATACCTTTAGGTCTCATACAAATGTTTTAAGTAGTTGTAAATATTACAACTATCTGCTGTAGTCACATTTCAAGGGCTTTAAAATGATAACAATAGAATTAATTCAAAATGCTAAACTTCTTACAAAAATTTTAAGTAAAGCAAGCAAAGATTCAATTTGCACAATATTAATCGCTGAAACAAAACCCATACATTCAGATGAAAGTGGTGTTTAAATTGTTTACTCATATAAAACTGTTCAAATATGTCATCTTCCTTTAAGAAACAGTTGTGAAACTCTGCAGTGTGCACCAAGATCAATAAATCTGTCTGAGGGACCAAACAGAAAGTAAAGTCTAAAATTAGCTGCCTCTTAAAGGTAATACACAGACAACAATCTCCCATCTTCAAGGAGAAATCTGAACTGTTCTGCTATTTCACCCTGTGAGAGAAAGATACTCACCTAGGGAGCTGTTCAAGACCAAGCATGGAAGCAAACATCCATTAACCCATCCAGATAACCCAGGACAGCTTTTAATTTACTGTTTAGTGACACAATACTTACTAAGCAGAAGCTTTGTTGTGCTAACTTTCAGTGTTTGTAGGAGAATTCATAAAGATTTGTGCTGAAAACACTGAATCATGAGAGGACAATGAATTATTTCATCTACAGCTGAGTCCATCTTTCCTAAGAGCTGCTGCCTGAGAACTCAGCAGCAACCAGAATTCTGGCCACAATATTTGAAAGTGTAAAACACGTCATCCCATGACTTGCTGTAAGCGAAGGACTTCAGACACAGCCCTCAACAACTTTTTACTTTTAATCACCTTATGAGCAGACATAATTTGATTTAATCTCATCTTTTCTGTGGATATTCTTAATAAACAATGGCAATAAACAATATTAAGGCAATGTTAATTGGTTCAGCTGGATCAACTTGATAAAATAAATACAAAGCTGTCATAGCACATATCCTCACTAGTTCTATTAAAATAAAGAGCTTCATAAAAATACTTAAAACTAGATAGGCAAAACATGAAGTAGTATCTTGTTTAGATGTTACACACACTGTATATGGAAATACTTTGTGTGCAAATACTCAGAAAAATCTAAACACGACATTCCTGTTTTTCAGTCTGTGATGATGTTGATTGTCAATATTCTACATTTGCTTTAATACTCTAATTTAAAAAGCCAATATTAACCCTGGCAAGAAATACATTTAGACTCAGTTTACAAAGCAACACAATGTCAGTTTTAACACCTAAATTTAGCAAGGCAAAGAAACAAAGAAACCAACCAAGCAACCAAAAAAAAAAAGCTATGTGCATTAGTGTGGTGTGCGAACAAATGATGCGTCTAGTTTGTCACCCTCATAAATGTCCATATTTAAATTAGGTTCTTTTTTTCACAATGAAACATAGTTACATAAGATTTCAGAAGCAACTTATTTGAATTCCAATTAGCAAAAATTCCAAAGTTCTTAATTTCAGTTTTAATATGAAGCGCTTTGCAGTAGTGTTTGAATAACTGTGAGATCAACTCAGATTAACCTGCCCAAAAGCAAGTTCAGTTCTTCTGGTCTATGACAGAACTTTGTGGAAGGAATCAGTAAGATCCCATGTGCTCCACAATTTTCTGTGGCCAGCAAACATAAGGTATAGCCAAAAGAATCTATTTATGTAATTGAAGTTGCCAACGTATGAAGAAATCAAAACCCAAGCGTTTGTTTTGGTATTATAAATACACTTGATAGCTCAGACAGTAATTAGTAACTTTTATCAATGAATTGGATCATAATTTTTCACAATTCCTTTATGTGTTCAGATACCTTTGATAGTCAAAATAGTGATCTATCTTAAAATGAATGATGGTAGAGGTCTTAAGGCATTTGAGGAAAGGTTAGATGACTCTATGATTTCATTTGTTTGCTTGGATACTGCGAGATGTTCCCATTTATGACTAAGCTGCAGGTGCTATTCTGTTTATTTTACTGCCTGTAAACCAAGCCCTTGAACTGAACAAAGCAAGGAAAGCACAAGGATTCAAGTCAAAGAGGAAGGAACTGCAGGGCTGCTTCCCGTTGAACATGCTGCTTTCTACCTCCCACCAGAAGTGTGACTGAACACTGCACAATCATTTCTATTAGATGAAATATCTTGAAAAATCTATACTTTGCTTCTTTTTATATCTACACATTGTTACAGAGTTTAGCAAAGTTTTATTAGTGAAATATTAGGTATTCTCTTAAAAAATACCATCAACTTCTAGTGCACAGAATTTAACATAATATTCACATTCAGCAATAAACTAAGTGCTAATTAGGCATTATTTCAAAATAATGTAAGGATAATTACAGATTATGAGCAACGACAATTTAGAGGATCTTGCAAAAATCAGAATGATTATGTCTGAGCTGAAATTCAGTGACATGTGCAGAAGGTCCTCAGTTAATCAGTGCCTACTCGCAACCTTAGGACAACTAAGAAAATCTCTCTTTCACAAACCTTTTGCTGCATACTGACTTGGACCAACACAGCTACTTTGAGGTATTAACTATGCAAACAATAACTTGAATTAGCTCCCATGGAAACCAGTCAACTTGTTGCTCCCAACTTCTGAAAGTAAAAATTTTAGTATTTAATCTGCTAATGGATGAATGAAAAACTTAGGAGGTGACAGATTAATGTTTAATTTAAAAAAAGATAAAAATCAACCTGCGGTACATCTTAAGCAGCAGCTATTTACTGTGCATTCTTTACCTGATTTACACCAATCACTTAGAGTTCATCTACAATATTCTTTCCTGTTTCTTACTTCTGATCATGTAACCACCATGTAAAATCATGGCAGAGCCTTACCACATGTATTTAACTGTCTCAAATGACTGGTTTTACTTTAAAGTTATTAGAAGTATTTAATCTTCTCCTCAATTCAATTTCCTTTAACTACAAAGAAAACAGAGGCCTGGTACCACACAATTGATGTGTCTGTCCCATGAACTTGTAAACCAATGTCTGCAGCAATTTAGCTGACATTCAGTGACAAATTTTGAACAGCAACAAAAGCACAATTAAGGGCTAATTCAAAGTGGTGGTGAAAGTATTAAGATGATTTTTACACATCTCAACAGTGCTGCTGTCCTGCTTAGACAACACCATTTTTGGTGAGCTACAACCTTAGATTCTGAAGGCTCTCCTAGAGTTCCCAAAGGTACCTCACAATTAGCTACACACATTAAACACACCTGTTCCTCCCATGCCTGCTGGGTTGGCATGAATGCTCATCTTCCTCAACTAAACAGAGGCAGAGACACAACATTTTGGCAATCCCACAACACCACTGCGTGCTATTGCCAGCTCTTCTACTCAATATGTGTAAATTATTCTCTCCTGTATTTTTCATTGTTCTGGAGTCACAATGAGGTCCATCCTTACAGCCAAAGCTGGCTCTGGAACAGGGCAAATATGTTTATTTGCTTGGCTTAAAAGCATTACTTTCTATTATAAACTCTAAAAAGCACTTTGAAGGGAAAGAGCAGTTGTTTCATCTCTCATACCAGCTACCACTTAGATTCATGGCACCAGGAGGATGACCCCCTTCCTCCCCAGTTTTCAGCTTTCTCCAAGTTAGACCTGCTGATACAGCAGGGATAAGGAAGTTGTTACACCTTTCCTGGAGGCAGAACAGTGTCACACTGCACTGCTCACCTCCCACATCACGTTAAGTGGCCTCAGCTTTTATTCAGCAGCGACAAAAGGTCACAGTGTGAATGCAATTATATCACTTGTAATAGATTTACAGCTTACAGCATGTTTCCAAGAATTAAAGCGGTTTTTTTTTTTAAACAGAAACAACAAGGATGCAGCATGAAAGAATGCCGAATTCCATACAGCTAAGCAGACTTCCAGGAAGAAAAATCCCGCAACAAACCACAAAATCCCAGCCCGGAGATTCCTAAACACTGGTAATTAAGCATGAAGATATACCACACACATCATATTATGACTAACAGAAAAATAAATAAATTTGTTACAGACAAAATTACACTCTCCACTAAACAAGACCCAAATTTTTACTTTTCAAATCAAACACATTTCTTCTAACAAGGACAATCCTCTCTGTCAACAGGGTAAGACCACAGGAAGGAATATCACTTATTGCTTCTTTATCAATACAGATCGAAGATTATAACTGATGTAGCTTAATCTCCAGATCAACACCCATATTCTAAAATAATCAGAAAAAGTATGTTATTAGTATGGTGCCTGAAAACTCCGATGTTCTAAACAGTTTAATGCTATAATCCATAGTCCATGCCCTCAGTGCTTTAAGAACCAATTTCTCACGATCTCCAAAGCTAAAATGAACTTGAATTCCATTTTCCCTACTGAAATTAGCTAAAGACTAATAGGGCAGAAACTCTGGGTCAGGGGAGTTTATGTTGCCTAAGGCCAGTTTCAAAGAAGTCTTATCTGTTAAACTATTGTGTTCCAATATTTCATTCCATACAAAGCTGCTTGTTTAAAAATAAGTAAGAAATAGATGGCAACATAAAATTGTTTACAGTAGATTACAAATTTCTGCACTTAGCAGCTGTCACACATCTACTTTCTGTAGTTCTTGTAGTTTGAGCAGCACTCAAAATATTTTAAAAAGTTACTACAAAGCTTTATTAGAAACTCTGTTGGAAAATACTGATTATCTGATGAAAACAAGATATTCATTAAATATCATCTGGTCAGATAGAAATACTGTAGCCAAGGGGTTTTTCTCTTAGTTTATTTTCATTGTTCTTTTTCTAGCATCAGACAATAGTTATTTTTTCCCCAGATCACTTCAGTACTCACTTTCCCGATTTCTAGTCCTGAGTTTTCTATTTTTTCTATCCTCCATGTATCACTAAATGACCTCAACTCAGCTTTACCCATCAAAAATGCTCTGTATACCATCCTTCCTTGATAACCTTTTCTTGACCATGTTCCTCAGCCAGCCAGCACAAGTCTTGGCTTAGGCTTTCCAAAGTCTTCTGCAGATGCCAAGAACCCACAGGCACATGGGAGACGCTATGGAATTCTCTTCTGCACCACCTTCAGGCCCCAGCTGCCCCTGGTATTTGAGGAACAGCAGATGTGGAACTGTGGCTGTGTCCAAGGGTCTCCTGTGAGTGGGGTTTCCTCTGCAGCAGAGGGAAGCACGTCCCAGTGCTTTATCCAGCCCCGTGTCCGATGGCTGGGCTGGCTCCACACTCGCCACCTGCGCTCCTGCCCACAGCCTTCCCGGGGCAGCAAAGATGAGCCGTGGGCCGGAGTAGGTTCTCACCACCTGCATTTCACCCTTTCCAAGAGACTCCACTTTTCTCTTTTCCCAATTCTGCAGGACAAGTTTTTTAAATTAGGCTTATGAGGCAGGACCTGGTAAAAGAGCCATCAAATGGTTTAACTGGCAGAACAGAGGAAGGGTGGAACATCTGGCAGAGGAAGGAGGATCTGATTCCAGAAGAAATCACAAATTACACTATGTTATTCAAGAAGCAAAGAAAGTTGGTTGAAACTGTCTACAGATGTAGAGAGATTTATTAGGGGCTTGATTCACATTGGAAGATTTACAATCCCCATAACCATAAAGATGGCTTATTTTTTGCAAAAACTGACAGCATTTGCTCAGTACTTTGTATTTGAGTGCTGCTGTGTTATTTGACATTAACATAAAGGAGCATTACTATAATTAACCCATACAAATTCAGAAATAATAAAGACTGCAAAATAAAGCAGTAGCTTCTCTTGAATTAAGTATTTACTAGAAACACTGTAAGTGAGCGCTGCCCTCATAAACTGGGTATTAAAAACCTTCTGCTGTACAGACACTCCAAGTGAAATTAGCATTGAAAACATTAAGCAGAAAATGGTGAGGTTTCCAATTGTTTCTATAAATTCCTAATTCACACAGGTTACAAGTCTTTAACAAAAGCCTTATAAATATACTAAGTATATTTATAAAGAGTATAGCTGTACAAAGAGTACAAGTTACATACTGAAAAACATTAGCAAAACATTAAGGCATTTCTTTTTGGGTACCTTAGTTGTACTTTCCATGGAAAAAATATGTTTTAAATTTTATTTTTTAAAGAGAAAATCCTAAAAAAAACAGCATACCAAGTGATACGCAATGAAAAAACACACTCAAAAATAGTTCAGAGATTTATTAGTCCATTCAAAAACTCCTAAAATAACACACAGATGGTACAATTCAGATGAACCATAATGAACGAGCCATCTCAGTATATTCAGCAAGCTCCATTTTTAGAATACACCAATCCTGAGACGCTCACCTGCCCGAGCTCCAAGGAAAATTACAAAAGTACAAAACACTCCTGTGCTTTCTCACTTCCAGTCACTCATGTACAAGGGAATGTGCCAAGGTGGCCAATTCACAATGCACAAAAAGGCTGGTAACACAACTTAGGCAGCATTTTAAAACACAAGGTGAGATTAACGGTGACATCAGGTGTTCTCTCAGATAACACCCAAGCACAAACACCAAACCCCAATTCCCAACCCACACCAAGGCCCTACCAATGTACCCAGGTACGAGGCACCTGTGCACAGAGCTGCACCTGTAGCACTGTGAGGAGACAGCCACCACCGACACACTCACACGTGCACTGCTTTCCCTGCCTCACAACAGGACTTCCCTAAAGCTTTACTAATGTGCTTCTAAATGCTGAAAAGCTTTAAGCGTGTGTTCAACTTCGTGCAACCCATTTAGCGTCAGAAACACAGGCTTAAAGCTTTGCTGGATTGCAACTTTACCAAGCTATATAGTTTCAATTTAAAAAATATTTTAAAATTAAGCATTGCAGCAATGTATCAGACAAAATTTCAGTAGCTGGAATTCTATGTCTTGTCTACCTTTTTTGTGTAGGAAATACTGAGAAATTTGTCACTACATGAGATGTAAGAACTATTTTTGGGTATTAACTGGACTTTACTGAATACACTAACAATTTGAACTAATTTTAATGAGTTTCTCTGCTGAATTTTTATGAGCTCTTTTACATTTAAAGAATAACTAGAAAACTGATTTTAATGTCTGTAGAATTTGTAAACAAGTTTTCAGCAACTGTTCCCTAGCCTTCCAGCAGGCTTCTAGCATTAGACACAAAATGCGGAAATAAGAACACAACCGCATGTCCTTCTCAGGTATGTAACCAGGACTACTTGTGTCATAAATTCACTTAGAAGGGTAGAAAAACAGTGGGTTTCCTTTTTGTCTTTATTTTTTTTCATTTCTGTTTCATTAGTTGGTGTGAAGATCTAAAATTAATGTAATTGTGACTTCTCTCTCACTTTGTTGCTTTTGGCACCATGCCCAGGTAAAAGCCCCTTTTCAAACATTTAATTAATGGCTTAAGCCACGTACCAAATATGAAATCTTAAAATATGCTCTACTGAGTCAACAATCGCAGACATCCAGTTCATCACATAAGTGCAAAACTGTTACAGGAACATCTGGATTTAATAACAGTAATCTGAACACTTCCATAAATTCTGTAATGTGCATTTGCTTTAGTTTCAGGATATGGAAGATTTTTGTGGTAGACATCAATCGTTGCCACAGAAGGAAAGTTTGAAAAAAGTTGTATTCCATAACTAACACTGAGCAATTTCAGCTCTTGAACTTCAGGCGCTAGAAAGGTTTAAAAACAATGCCAGGAACATCGGTTCCCTGTCCTCAGCACAGCACGGAATTATTTCATTTGAAGAAGCAAACATGAAACATTCACGGCTGTCAAGTGCAAATACTCTTAATTTCAGTTGTTCATCTTTGTTTTTTGGACAGGCAGCTATAAAAGCAGCAGATTTATTCACAGTAAGAATCAAAGGTTGCAGATTTACTAAAGCAGGACACAAAGTGAACTGGTTTGCCAAGTCTAATCAAACCTGCTCGTCGTGGAGCCTGCACACAACCCTAAAACACACCTTGCCCTCGGGTTAGGGGAAGCTCCCCTACCTTTAAGTGTTTCCAGTTGGGATTTTTTGCCTAACACAGTTTTGGGGTTTGTTGGAATACATCAATGCTACAGATACATACCCCCTTCTGTGTATATCCAGTTCTGTACATCTTGTTCTTCCAGTCTCTGGAGCAGCTCTTAGCCATGAAAGTCGTGTGCAGTGTCTGCTTTTTCTGTAGAACTGGAACCAGTGTTCTGGTTCATCTAGGAGGCCTCAGTGGAAACTATGAGGAGGCTTTAAGTTTGATGCTCTGTCTTGGTTATCCTGAAAATCAGGGAACCTGTTCCACCCCCCTTTTTTCCATACAAAAGATAAGGAGGGAGGGGGAGGATCAGAATTTTCACTATTTAGGGACCAGCTAAACACCAGAAGCACACAGCTCTAGGATGAGAATGTGTTAGTCAATATAACCCAACTTCCTTGCGTTACTAAACTGCTTGACTTCCCAACACCTCCTGAGAAAGCACTATCAGCATCCATTAAACACCCTGGGTTACTTCAAGACACAAGTTTCCTCATCTGTAACTGGATTGATTTAACCAAACCACACGGGGTCTGGAGGCCCTCTGGAAGTGCTGTGCTGGTACAAGCCTGAGTCACTACAGAAAAACTGTTAAAAATAAACAAAATGCTCTACAGGCCAAAGTTTTAATACCAAAACTATTCCCATTTGGAAAAAGTCTAACATCTGTGAAGGCTTGCAAGCATGACAGTCCTTTAAAAAGAGAAAATATTGTTTAATCAGCATATGAATATTTAAGTCATAATCTTAAATGGTGATTAAAAAACACTCATATCAAGGGCCAAAGCATAAAATCACAGTAACTTGCTCTTAAGTTTATATAATAGAAGTACTACATACAACTAAATTTCTGTTTGTATAGGAACAGATCTCTTGGAAAACCTTCCATTTTAACAGGATTATAAAACCAGCAGAATTTAAGGGGATACATTGTTCACTAAAAAAATAGCACAGCAGCTTTATTTAAAAAACGCCTTTAGAAAGTTTAATTTTTTTAAGATACAGCACTTACCTTGTATCTCTAGCACCCTTCTAACGTGTCTGCTTCAGCACATTCCTAGTTGGTTGGAAAGTAAAAAGGAAAAACAAAAATCACAAAGGTGTCTCAACAATTCTTTATTTTAAAAGTTACATATTTTGTTCTGCCTGAGAAATTAAAGCGTTAAGAATACTAGCTCAGCTTTCTCAGTTTCTGCAGTTTTAGAATGTTAAAGTGTGCTACTAGGTTGAAATCCTGAGAGTAAAATGATTTCAATAAACTCTATGTGCATCTTTTAGCACCTTTCCTATTCCTACTCAAATTCCAAGATGTGTTTGTCTTTCCAGTTACCTCTGGCAAGAACAGCAGTACCAGAGGTGCATCACCTGCTCCTTTTAACTCAACTACAATACACAAACCCAGCCCTAGTTCTTTCCTCACACTTGGAAGTGCCAATTAAAAAGCACAAATATATTTTAGTTTTCTATAGATTCCAATACAATGGAACCTTTACAAAAAAAAGAAAAGGAAACGTGTTCACATCCACATTTTGTCTCTTTGCTATGTCACCAGCTCAAATGGATTTGTTCCAACATTTCATTTATTAAAATATTTTAGAGTATGTGTGTACATACATACATATACAGACACACATGATTATGTCAATAGAAACCTACTGCACACTATATTAAGAAAAGTTTAAAAAGTCAGTTATTTTTAAGTTTTTAAGTTAGTTTATTTTAAAGTCTAGCATTTATCAAATGCTGTTTCATACACTAACACTAAGGGGTTTTCCAGTTTTGGCTTTGAACAGACAGGTATCAGACTTTAAACATCCCATACATTGCTCAGCCACACAATTTTACTTTTGATCCCAGAGATGAATCCTCAGAGATTATTTTTAATTCTTTTAAAGGCTGAAGCTGATGTTATGGTTTCTGTACATATCAGTGACAGTGGGTAAAAGCTGAACATGTGAAAAACCAAACCAAAACACACAAGAGGAAGAGGTTACAAGACAGAAGGGCCAAAAAGGCCCACAAAAATAAATGGCTTATGATAAAATATATTCCCTCTTCCTTCCAATAATCATTTCTTCAGTCATCTAAACACCGTTTAAAAAACCCCAAACCACAACTAAGTATATTCCCTATCCAGTATTATATTAATCCATTGTGTCATCAATTATCTAATTTCATTGCTAGGCTAACAAGCAAAAGCTCCAATTTTTAAAGTATTTTAAGCATATAAACCACTAAATTTGTCTGAAGACCTGTGTATTAACCCTCACTATTAAAGCTTTTTTATAAGACCTCATTCAACAGAATCTGACAAATAGAAAAGGTACATATTAAGGTGATTTCCATGTTATTGTATGACTGCTTCTAAAAACTCATGTGCATCATTAAGTTCAGTTCTCTACACTTCTCCCAATACTGCCAAATCCTGAAAGATGTTCTGCACTTCCAGTAATGTGATAAGGATCTTCAGCTTCCAGATGTTTTTATTTGCTTAGTAACTGGTGTCATTACCAGACAGCAATCTTGTCTAGTTTTAAACGCAAGTTATACCACAAAGTCACATCTGGCCTATGTAATTACACAGGAAAGAAAACTTCAGGAAGGAACAAGATAAAATGTTACACATTAAGGGAATAATTTTATGAAATGCCAGCTGTGCCTTTACTGAGAGCTTTAAAACCTCAATTAATTCAAAACCTGGGCATTTTTTATCATAAAGGAAAAGATGCAGCGTGAGGAAGAGGTGTGAACACCTTCCCATAAACAAGAACTTCAGAACATGCTGCACCCACAGGACAGTGTAAGCTTGGCTTTTTTTTCTTAAAAGGTGAGTGATGTTTAAGTATTTTAGACATATTGACATATCAGATTTCACGGTAGTGTTTTTGAAACATTCATGAAAAGATAATTTTTCTGATATTTACTTCATAACTAGACAAGTTATTCACTTTAAATCCTGTAGTCTTTATTTCAGCTAATTGCCTGCTGCAGCCAGAATCCTGGTATTGAGACTAACAGCAGTTTTCTGATCTGCACACTTGCACACCAGTACAAGACCCACATAAAGGGAACAAAGGCAAATGTATTTGCCGGCAGAAATGCACGGCACGACAGCACAGCTCTCCACCTGGCTCCCCGCGTCCCAAAGAATGTCACTGCCGCAAGCGCCAGCCAAGTGACCCGCACCCGGCATGGGGATCCGTGCATACAGGTGCTGTGCGTACACTTGTTTACAAAGCTGATTCTAGAATCGTGGAATCATCGAGATAGAAAGAGACCTTTAATATCGTCCAGTCCAACCATCCAACCAGTACTACCACTGAAACCTCTAAACTAAATCACCCAGCGCCACAGCCAGTCCTTTAAACGCCTTACGGATGGTGACTTCACCACCTTCTTGGGCAACTTATTCCAATGCCTGACCACCCTAAAATGGATTAACTAAGGGCCATCTAAAATCCACGTACGTCGCAGAAAACAATCCGAGCTCGTCAACAGCCCCCGGTCTAAGGGTCGCTGCTCTTCTCACAGCTCAGTGACCTCCGCTGCAGCTGCACGACTGGGGTCACGGCGGGCTCTCGCCTCCCCTCCGCGGCTCCGGGCGAGGCGCTCCCGTCTCAACGCCCGCAGGGTTCGGGCCGGGCCCGCAGTGCCGCCCTGCTGCTCACAGCCCTGCACCTCACCCGGGAGCGAGTGATCCTTACTAACAAATAATAACACGGGACACATCCACCAGCGGCCGCA